>JABYQG010000008.1:1200000-1745299 GCA_022606255.1 Trametes meyenii
CTCCACCGGGCCCGGCTCGTTCAGCAGCGCCGGCGCCAAGACGACCTTCTATGTCTTCCATGCCGCTCCTGAATGGATTGCAGCGGCTCTCATGCTCAGCGTTAATGTCCGGAAGGTATTCAAGACGGGAAAGTACGGCGACTTCACCTCGGATAAACCCCAGCCTGAGTAAGTGGTCGCCGGTAGGCACGCGTCCCGGGCAAGGCCCAGGGGTCTGAGTCGCTCCACAGGCGGTGGCTCTGCGGCTCTCTGTGGTCGTCGTACCTGGGGCTAGACACGGATGCTTCGGTCCTAGCGATATTGGTACACACTCCCGTTGTAATTAGCCCCCTGCTCAGGCCCGCGCACTGCTCGGTTGTGGATGCACGAGTGTCTAGGATATCCGTCAATACTGTACGGTCGTTACTACCCGCCCCTAGTTTATACCTGTATATATACTACTAATGTGCTACTTCTGGTTTTATTTGACAACGGAACTATAGGACCTTTGACGACGCCACACTTCGCCCATCGCGGCCAACCCTTCCCTGTACTTGGGAAAGTTGCGTGCGGCCCGTAAACGCCAAGGCCGTCGTCGCCTACGGCTAATGAGCGACGTTAACGGAGCGAGCGAGGACGTCAGCGCTCAGGAACCCGCGCCCGTGCCTGGAGGCTCGTCCACGGAACGCCGTGGTGTGCGGGTGTGCGGTGCTAAAGAAAGAAAGGGTAACCGTGCTCGGGCGGGGTGGGTGCATGGAATACACACAACGTCGGGTCCGCGTTGTGGGCGTGTTAATGTGGATAGGGAAGCGGGCTGGATCCGAGGACTGCTGTAGTTGTATCGTGGATGCATGGACGATGAGGGATATTGGTGAATATAACGGTGGCTCTTGGGTCTGGGCTCGGCAAGCATAAAGCAAATGAAAGTTGTCCGATGTTCCGGAGAGGGTTTTGGCTCGGTCGGAGGTCGCTGGTGGTGGCGGCGCCCAAGTTGGCGTACGAATAACCATAAAAATGGACATGTCCGGGATTGAACCGGACCCCTCTCGCATGCTAAGCGAGCGTGATAACCAACTACACCACATGCCCTTACACATTTGGTGCTTTTGATATAAGTACTGTTTATACAGCAGCCTCTGTTTCCTCAAGACCTTTGCGCATCCATCGGTGTGGGCATCTCTCCCTGTGCGAGCGAAAGAGAATGTATTACGAGTAGGGAACTTAAGTAGAGGAGTCGAAGACCCTGGCTGAGCGTGCTTGGACGTGCCTTAGCCACACAACTATGATCGCCATTTAGATCTGAGATTATTCGACAGGCACTGAGGGCACGCTCGGCTCTGCGAAAACGCATTCTAAACGAGGACGATGGCATAAGGCGTCCCTGGCGACCTGGCAGCAGTGCATGCAAACTCGACCGTCGTGGGTTGTGGGCAAGTCGTGGACAAACAGGCGTGTGTACGAGCACTGGGGAGTTATCCGAACCAGGTACGAGTGCTTGGCGATCATTATTATGGCTATGGCTGCCATCTTGAGTGCAAGAAAAACAAACGGGTGGATAGTCACAGGCCCAACGCTGCAGGACAGACCCACAGGCGGAAGCCCCGAGGAGGAATGTTTGGCGGGCTCGTATGTTTTAACCGGGACGATGCGGTCGGGGAGAGTGGGAAAGAGTGGGAAAGACGAAATCGGGGCAATTGCAGAAATCTGGATCAAACGCATTAAAGGATATGCCATATATGGAAGGTCAGGTACAACTTGATGTGCCTGGCGAAGTCGCAGGCCATTTGGAGTCCGCCCTCGCTCTCCTCCTCCCTCCCACCATCGCCCTCCCCCTCCTCCATGCCGTTCCGCCCGACGTCCAGCGCAGGGGCGCCGTCGACGGCGCGCCCCAGCACCGGCCGACCCGGTACAGCCGGCTACTTCGACCGTGAGCCTCAGTATACCTACGACTACTCGCTCGAAGAGGAAGACGAGGACGATGAGTCCGACGCCGGCGACGTCTTCGCCTTCGGCCCCCCTCCCACCGCCGCGACGCCGATAAGCCCTCCTGCGCCGACGTTTGACCCTGCCAGCATCGATCGGATGGGTCCTACCCCAGGACCCTCCGGCACCTATCAGAGACACCCGTTCCCGTACCCACTCAGCCCCGTCGAATCGCCCCCCTCGACGGATTCGCAGAACCAAGAGGTAGACGATGCCTACAGACTACGCCGAATCCCTCCGCAAACATCCTCCACCCCGCGAACCGCCGGGACCGGTTTGTCTGGCGTCAGTTCAGCTATCAGCTCGAGGGAGGTCCACGTCTCGTTGCCAAGGGGGAGTTTGCAGGGAGACAAAGGAAAAGAACGGCCGCCGTCCACAGCCCGATCCACAAGTTTCCCGAGCGTGGCGGATTCAGCGTCCGTAAAGTGAGTCGCAGTCCGATCAAGTTGGATTCCGACTAACACGGAGCCAAGGATGGGGTTTGACTTCGACGAGGTGGAGGATGAGGAGGACAGTCCGTTCCCCGAGGTGCGCGCATCGGTTTCGAACGTTGACGACCCGGAGATGCCTGCAACGACACTGCGAATGTGGTTCCTAGGGTTGTTGCTCACATTGGCAGCTGGGTGAGTGGAACATACATTTGGTTTGCTTCTTGACACGCTCAATTCCTCTCAGGTCGGCGAACATCTTTTTCAACTTCCGACAACCAGCGCCATCCATTGTATCCAACGTCCTACTTCTTGTTTCGCATCCGCTGGGGAAGCTCCTCGCTTTGACCCTGCCAATACGGACCTATAGGCTACCTCGCTGGCTGGCGCCTATAGGACTTGGCGGCTACGAATTCTCCTTCAATCCCGGACCATGGAATATCAAAGAGCACGCGCTGGTGTACATCATGGCAAACGTGTCTATCGGTGTGCCAACCGCTCTAAATGCGGTCGTCGTCGCAGAATTGAACTACGACGTGAAACTTGGTTACGGGTTCAACGCTCTGCTCATCCTCGCGACTCAGCTTACCGGATTCTCACTTGCGGGCTTATGTCGGCGGTATCTGGTTTGGCCTGCCAGCATGGTGTGGCCGCAGAATCTCATCGTTTGTACACTCCTCAACACGCTTCACGCAGAGGAGGAAGACGCACGAGGAGGCATCTCACGTTTCAAGTTCTTCTGTTATGCTACCGCAGCAGCGTTCTTCTGGTTCTTCCTTCCGGGTATGTTGTTTGACGTCAAGCCCGTCAGTGATGCTGACATCGCATTGCAGGCTACCTCTTCCAGGCGCTCTCCATCTTCTCATTCGTTTGCTGGATCAAGCCAGACGACGTTGTCGTCAACCAACTCTTCGGCACATCTAGCTTGGGTATGAGCGTTCTCACCTTCGACTGGTCGCAGATTACTTGGATCGGCAGTCCTCTTATGGTGCCATGGTGGGCGGAGGTGCAGATCTTTACAGGGTTCTTCGTCATCTACTGGATCCTTTGTCCGATCTTGTACTATACCAACGTATGTCCCCCCACACCTTCCACATTAGTCGCTCGCTAACGGTTCGCGTAGTCCTGGGATCTATCGTATTTCCCAATGATGGTGAACCAACCGTACGATCGGTTTGGTGAGCCGTACAACATTTCACGTGTGCTCACCCCTCAGCACACGTTCGATCTTGACGCCTACAACAACTACTCGCCCCTGTACCTGCCGGCCTCGTATGCGATCACGTACCTGATCGCATTCGCCCTGTCCTCGGCCATGATCGTCCACACTCTTCTCTACCACGGGCGGACGGTGCTGCATGGGTTCCTGCATACGCGTATTGAAAAGGACGACATTCACGCGAAGCTCATGCGCTCGTACCCGGAAGTCCCTGATTGGTGGTACCTCATGACGTTCGCCGCGTGTTTTGCGCTCGCCATAGTTACAGCGGAGGTAAGTTTCTTGGAATATGTATATTGTCAAATTTTGACCAGTTTTCCTAGGTTTGGCACACAGGTATCCCGGTGTGGGCGTTGATACTCGCGATCGCGCTGCCGGTCACGTACATAATTCCCTCCGGATATGTCTACGCGATGACGGGGCAGAACGTGAGTTCGCAACGCCGTTGCTGACGCCGATCTCACACTCACTGTTTTCGCAGATCACGATCAACTTGCTTGCACAAATTATTCCTGGTATGATCCTCCCCGGGAAGCCTGTGCCGAACATGGTGGGTTCAGGGTCCTCGTCATGCTCATGATCTTCGCTCATCGCCACAACCACAGATCTTCAAGGCGTACGCTGTGCAGACCCTGGCGGAGGGCACTGCTTTCGTGCAGGATCTCAAGCTCGGTCATTACATCAAGCTGCCACCTCGCGCGACGTTCATGGTACAGCTGATTTCCACGGTGCTAGTTGGACTTCTACAGGTCGGCGTGAAGGAGTGGATGTTCATCAACATTCCCGATATCTGCCAGCCTACTCAGGAGGACTTTTTGACGTGTCCACACAACCAGGTCCAGTACTCTACGTCTGCCGTATGGGGCCTCATCGGTCCGGCACGCCAATTCGGCACGCAGTCCATCTACCACCCGCAGCTGTACGCGATCGCTATTGGTGCCATCCTCCCGATTCCTTTCTGGCTCTGGCAGCGGAGATGGCCCAACAATTGGAACAAGTACGTGAGCATGCCGATCATCCTGAACGGCATTGGCCTCATCCCGCCGGCGACGGGCATCAACTACTCATCGTGGTTCCTCATGGGCTTCATCTTTCAATTCCTCATCCGGAGACGCCACTTCAACTGGTGGACGAAGTTCAACTACGTGCTCACCGCCGCGATGGACTGTGGGACGGTGCTCTCACTTCTGTTGATCTTCTTTGCTCTGCAATTCCCGAAGGGAGGTATCAACCTCGACTGGTGGGGCAACACGGTGTTCTTGAACAGTACGTCGTTCATTGAGTAATATTTTTTTTTCCATTCCTGCTAACCAAAGCCACAGCTGCCGACTGGAAACATCTACCTTTGCGACACGTTCCCGACGGCGGCCTCAGGTAGCATGCCAGGACGTCGTCCATCACATTCCTTCGCTCCTCTCTCTTCTCCGGTTATGTGGGACATTCCTTCAGTTTGGTGTACGAGTCTTCACCGGGGTAGCACTGCAAGTATGGAAATCAACAAGAAATCGAAGATGGTCTCCCTTTCTCCTTTCCCGCTCCCCCTTAGTCTTCCTCCCACCGATCCTCTCGGCACAGCTGCGGATCGCCCGTCCTCCCAGCCTCCTCTCTCCCGCCCTCCCCACGTCCTGCTGCGCCGCCGCCTGCGTCGTATCATATGTATAAATGTTCAGATATAGCCTACCCTTTCCACGCGCCCCACCGGGAGCAGGCACAGCCTCGTCCACACCGTCCCCCCACGCCGATCTTCTCCCACGCCGCCGTGCGCGTTGCGCATGGCTGGCCGCCCGCCCTCTCCTCATTGACACTTTCCTCCCCCCGTCCCCCCCCCAATCACCCGACCTTCATTGCCACCCTCCCGGCGCGCCGGTTCAATCCGATTTATTAGCATATTAGAAGTACCTTACATCGGCGCGCGCCGTCTGTGATCTACATACCTATGTAACCCTCTCCCTCTCTGTCTCTGGCCCTGGCTCCAGTAGCTCCTTCGCGTCTCCGCCTCCGCCTCCGTCCTCGTGTCCGACCTCGGTGTCAGCCCCGTATTTTTCTCCCTCTCCCTCCTTCTGTCTCTTTGTCGGTTGTTCGGTGTGCCAATAGCACTAGGTATACATACTTTCCATACTTTCAACCCCCCGAGCCAGGCCTCCCCTTCGATCTTTCTGCGCGCATGCAGCCGTGGTGGGTGCGAGCGTTCCGCGGGAGCCGTGTCGACGTACATAGCCGTGTCCGTATCCCGTACCCGAATCGATTTCAAACAAAAATAAATTGGACACATCGTCATCGCTGGGGTTGCGCTCGCCGCTGTACGTGTGCGTGGTATACGTATATGTATTGTGGCGTCATTTGCGTTTGTGCGTATACCCCGCGGAGCGGGCCCACGGGCGCAATGTCCGCTGTCGCACGACCCGAGAGGCCTTCCTCTTGTATCCCAGGGCCGGCCTCCGAGCGTAGTGGTATGTTTGAAGACCAGACAAGCCAGAAGCACGCCAGCACGCCCGTCGGGCACGTTTTCGTGTCGCTCGTTCCCGTCGGTTGCAGTAACGCTCCACACTGGGTCCTTCAAGTTCTCGGACTCGGAGAGGTTGTAATTGTGGTGCCCTCAGAGACGTCGCTCCGCAGTCACGACTCGCGAGTCGCACTTGTTCTGCGCTTCGACGTTCGCGTCGGCAGAGGAGCTCTGTCCTCGAGCCGGGTGCGCTCGCTGCCACATATGGCCGAGAAGTTACCGGAGGCGTGGGGGCAAATTGCTTATCGCACACGGTTGGGCTCGGGATCAGCGCCCTCTGCCAACCTCGGAAGGTAGCCTGGCAGAACGTCGCGCGCGGGTGGTCCAAAAAACTTTTCGATATGGGGCTGTCGTAATTTATTTCTTCTGAACTTCCTGCACCCTCTGGGTCGGTACGTATGTCCGCGGCCCAGCCTGGCAGGGGTAAACATTGAACCCCCCCCTCCCCCCCCCACAGCCAACTCCACACATGCCAAATGGGGATGCACGT
This sequence comes from Trametes meyenii, assembly GCA_022606255.1. Taxonomy (NCBI): domain Eukaryota; kingdom Fungi; phylum Basidiomycota; class Agaricomycetes; order Polyporales; family Polyporaceae; genus Trametes; species Trametes meyenii. The sequence continues at coordinate 1,206,603 of JABYQG010000008.1, forward strand.
CGTGGCTGTGCGTCGAGTGGTGGGCGCCAACGCGAGACGCACGACTTGGCCAGCGCCCGGCGGCGGCGTCGTCGTCTAATGACCCCGCTCGCGGCGGCTGCGGGTCACCCCTGCCTGGCTTTCTCACCCTCCATTATCACGACCTCGTCCCGACGCTTCATGATTTCTGCTCGCCATGCCCCGCTATAGAGATTACATTCCCCTCCCGGCTTTGGCGGACGGCGAACACGAGAACGGCAACGGAAAGCACAAGAGTACTCATGGGAAGCGGCGGAGGATCGTGCTGGGGCTCCTCGCGCTCTCCGTGCTCGCCAACGTCTACTTTATCTACTCGACGTCCACGGAGTGGCAGGCGCCGCTGGATAACTATCAAGCACTGTAAGTACTCCCCGTTCTTATTCGTGACCCGGACGGCCGGTGGCGCACCCGAGGGTGGACCAAAGTGCGGGGAATGCGAACGAGACGACTCTGCCAGCAAACATGGTGAACCTCACGGCCTACAATTGGGGCGGAACGAGCGCAGGGGTGCCTATACTCACAGCAGGTTGTGTCTCTGTACACATTGCTTGTTAAGACTTGCGCTCGCTGAGATTGCTCCCAACGCCCGTGGCCGAAGGCTTCCATCTTTTGCAGCGGTAACGTTGCCTCTCACGAGCCCTTCGTTCCCATACGTGTCCGTGTATGGTATCCCATCCGTTCCTTGTCCTCAGGAACTGCTCCGTGTCTCAACCACTCTCCGACCCCATCAGCCCCCACGGAGGCTTCTCATTTGATCCGTCTTCATTGGACATGGATCACGATGCTGGCAATGGTATCCGCAGCCACTGTGAGACTGCCCCCTGGCCTGTGGGAGCATTGAATACATCGCCAGGCAAATGCGGGTCGAACCAACGTACGTCAGAAGGACGGGGCTTGACACCCAGCTCGGAGATGGGACCGGCGTGCGGACGAAATATACTGAATGCGGCGCCCAGTCTCCCTCCCCGAAGTGCTCTCTGCCCACAACTGACACGACGACGTTTCCAGAAACACCCATCCGATAGTCGACGCGAAGGCACTGCCTTCGCTCTCGCCGGTGAACCCGCGCGAGCACGCGGTCGTGACGGGCCTCTACACCGACGCCTTTGCGACCGCCGTCGCCACGCTCGGCCACACGCTGAACACCGCCAACTCGTCCGCCGCCCGCCTCCTGTTCTACCTCCCCGACAAAATCTCAAGACGCGCGCTCTGCATCGCCACGGTCTCCGGCTGGGAGCCCGTGCCCATCGAGCGCATCGCGCCGCCCTTCCGCGGCGTGCACCGGCACTTCCTCGACCAGTACTCCAAGCTCCAACTTTGGACGCTCGACCGGCGGGGCTACAAGAGCGTCGTCTACGTCGACGCGGACGCGCTCGTCCGCCGCCGCTTCGATGAGCTCTTCCGCCTCCCGCACACGTTCGCCGCGACCCCGGACGTGTACGCGACCGCGCCCGGGTACGTGACCGCGTTCAACGCGGGCGTGATGGTCATCCGGCCCGACGGCGCGCTCTTCGACGACATGGTGCGCAAGATCGCGACCGCGCGCTACCCCGCCGAGCAGGCGGAGCAGGCGTTCCTCAACCTCTACTTTGGCGCGGAGGCGCTCCGCCTGCCGTACGCGTACAACGGCAACCTCGCGATCAAGCTCCGCACGCCCGCGCTGTGGGCGGGCATGCAGGACGAGATGCGCATCGTGCACTTTACGCTCGCGAAGCCGTTCCTCCAGGGCGACTACGAGGAGGTCCCGATGGACGAGCTCGAGAAGAACGCGGAGAAGGTGGCGCGCAAGAAGACGGCGTTCAAGGAGGAGATCGCGGAGTGGCTCGAGGCGTGGCGGGAGACGAGGAGGATATACGGGTCTCAGCTTGCACAGTGCGACGCCCTGTAGCAGTATTGTATCTCCGTTGCCTCAGATTTTATCACTGTACACATTACCACCTTAATCACACGCTTGAGACGATGCTCGCGACTGCCCCGACGTGCAGTATCTATTATCGTTCGTCGTCAAAGAGCGTATGTACTGGATCGCGGTGCATAAACGTAGATCACTAGGAAAGCGTCCGTGTAGCACTAGCGGGTCCAAGATCCAGGGCTTCGACGACATCCTATCTACCGGAGCAGTATACACGACGATCGCGAAGATTAAGCAGTCCAGTCTCGGAGGGACGTAAAAAAAGAGATAAAAAAACTATAGTGCACACTGTACGCCATGGGTCAGCGACATATAAAACGGGGAGGAGAGATCGACAAGTAGCCCGCACAATACGATAACAATAGCCCGTCCGACACCCGCCACTTCAGGGTCCCAACCTACAACAACACGTCGTCGTCGTCGTCGTCGTCGTCGCCGCTCGTCACGTCTATGGGAGGGTTCATGCCATTCTATGCGCGCCGCGGCCCGCCATGTTCTGCTCGCCGCTGTCCCCAAGGCCCGGTGGAGGCGCGGGCGCCTGACCAAAGTACGAGTCAGGAGAGACGCGCTGGGGGCTCATCCTTGACTGCCCCTGGTACTGTGGCTGCGGCGGGTACTGCTGCGGCGGATACTGCGACTGGGGCGAGTAGCGCGACAGCGATGTCTGGCTGGGGTAGCCCTGCGAGGGGTACGGCCGGTGGAGGGGCGCTTCCCGGTACGCGTCGTTGGGGTACGCGGAGGGCATGAGCGGCGTGGTGGGGTCGCCTATTGGTGGAGATGCGTAGCCGTATCCACCGAGGTCGACGTTGCTCCGGCTGGCCGCTGCTTGAGGGTCGAAGTACCCCGGCGCCTGCTACGAGGGCCAGTATGTCAGGACGCCGTCGCACATTGCGCCAGAGACAAAGCATACCTGATGAGGGAGCAGTGGCTGGATGTCGGATGCAGTATCAAGCCTCGCCATCTCGATGTCGGCTTGAGGGCCCGACGCGAGGTACCGGTCGTAGCCAGCAATCTTCGAAGGTGCGGGAGAACCACGCCCGCTTTCCGCATATGGCACCTTGGGGTCCGCGAGCAAGTTTGACGATGACACCGAACGCGTGTCCCAATCATCTCCTCGGTCACGCTGGTACAGCGCAGGGTCGTACTCAAGGTCGCGCTGCAGGCACCATCGTCAGCTCAAGAAGCAGTACGCATGACCATCATCCCGTACCTCTTCGACCGCAGCGATCTTGATACCGCCCGCGACGACGCGCGCATCGGTCGCTTGCCCTCCCATCTCGTCCAGCTTCGTTTGCACGTTCTGGATCTTGCCGTGATACACCTGCGGCAGCAGCGCGGTCATGTTCGCATGCACCATCGGGGTGAATAGCTCGCTGTGCAGCGCTGGGTGTCCGAACCGCTTCTCGAGTCGGTTGCCCACAGTGTCGCCGCGCTGCGAATGCACCTTGGCTTCGCGCAGCTCCTCCTCGGTGGGGATGTAGTATCGGAACGACGGCTGGAACGTGCGGTGGATGTATGCCTTGAAGGCGAGTAGGATGAGAATCGGCGGAACGGCAGCGACCCATTTGAACGTCTTGAACCCAAAACCAAGACCCGTGGCTGGTTGATAAGACGTGAGGTGGGAGTAGGGCATCAAGGTTGCGATATTACTCACTGAGGACCATAATGAGTTGCATGATGACCACGCCTGCGAGGAGACGGTTGATGACCACGTTCCACATGCGCTAGGGAGACATGAATTCGGTGTAAAAAACAACGGACAGACCACATACCCCGCCGGTCTCGGTTTTCGAGACAAAGACGAACATGAGCTGGTACTTGTATACCCAAGAGCTGATCCAGAAGACGACAGCTGCTGCGACGGCTACCAGAGGTGCGAGAGGAGCGAAGAAGAATCCTACGGTCCCCATGAAGAGCTATTAAGGGCGTTAGTGTATGGAACAGTCGATACAACATTTGGCATTACCAAGTTCGAGCTAAAGAGGACCGATATGAGCATCCTTCCCGTTGCTTAAACTTCACATTACTCACTAGTAGATAGCATACTGGAAATCGGGTGGTTGTGTCCACTCCCGGATTTCACGAGGTGTACGACCGAACAGACTGTAGGGGACAGTCATTCTCAATGAACAGGGTAAGAGGTCCTATATACGTACTGAGTCTTGATGAAGATCACAAAGAGGTTAATGATCTGGGCCAAGTCGAACAATACGAGGAAGCCACGAAGTCTGTGAGTGCTATGTTAGCCATGCTCAGAAGTAGTAGCTGAACGGATGTACGGGAAGTAAGTAAGCCAGTACGATGCTTGCTCAATGTACGTCTTGTTGATCGTGTCGGGAAGCTCTGCAGTTGGAATACGATCAGTTTGTGCCCTTACATAGCCTTCAAGGTCGCCTACTCTTGAAGTTACGCAAGATTTCGGCGAAACTCTGGTGCTTGCCCACGAGGATGACAACCTGCTTCACCGCATCTACAGGCGTCTCGTCAGAGCGGCCAAACCCGGCCACGAACGTGAAGCCTCACTGAAGATGACACCAATGAGCGTGAAGATGATCAGCTGGGAGATGATCAGGAACGCAAAGTAGCGCGCGACGACGGCGCGATCCATGCGCGAGTGCGTGTGCGCGCCCATGAACTTGGTCAACTTGCGCATGATGATAGGTAGCGCCCAGCCGAACAGCGCAGACACCGCGGGAGGGAGGACACCAGAGATGAACGTGAACGATCCGGGGGAGTTCTGCGACCACGAGTCCAGGAATGGCACGAACGCAGTGAGCTATGAATCGAAAGTGTCAGCGATGACTGGAGCGTAGTTTCAGGGTACAACGCACAGAAGCCAGGTTCGCAAGCAGGGAGATGATCAACAACGGTACGGTGTTGAAGAAGCAGACCGCGACGAGCCAAACCCATCCAATGATTTGCTTGCGACGGATCTCAGCTGGGCTCTTCGCAAGGTTAGACCAGACCTGTTTGACATTTCATATCATCAAGTGTAGACGTGGTGCGCCGTATGAACTTACGATATCCTTCGGGTTGGGAGCAAGCGTTATTGTCGTGCCCTTGGGATGCTTGCGCCGAAGCATGTTCGCGACGATGTGTGCGTAAGGAACGGCAGCCATAGACGCGAAGCCGTAGTTCTCCGGTTTGCGAAGGTCAATCTGGTTGCGGAATTCCTCCACGGCACGTTCGGCTCGCTGGAGCTTTTGCCTGCGGAGAGCTCAGTCAATCGGCCCAACATGGTCAATGTCTAACTCACGTGTAGTGGTCGATCGCATCCTTCTTCTCGCCTCCGCACCCAAGGAAGCCCCCGTTCGTTATCGTGGGCCGTTTCTTCCCAATCTTGCCGCCTTTGAGGTACGTAACAAGCTCGGCCTCCAGGTCCCGTACGGCGTCGTTGTGGTATTCAATTAAGTCAGGGAGACGCCCGACCTTGCGCCCAATGTGCACGGACGTCGTGGGGTACGGCACCTGCACAGACTGGAAGATGGCGCGCAAGCCTTCATCGGATTGGAGCTTCTTCGGCACGTCCGTCACCATCAGCGTACGCGCGTAGAATGACTGGACGTATTCCGGAGAACGGAACCAGTCGCGCCGCAGACGCACGACCTCGCGCCAGTGGTACCACACAAACGCCATCACGAGAAATGTGATCGCGTACGTGACCACGATGTGGGCGAATATCCAGTTCGACTGCTCCAAGTCGCGGATGGTGAGCATTGAGAGCACGTCCCGGTCGTCCTTTTTCACGAACTTGAGGTTGAAGATGACGTTCACGGGGATCAGGACGCCGCAGGTGAGCGCCGCGACACAGGTGAACAGCCATCTGCATAGACGGAGGAAACGTAGGAAAATAGCTGCGTCGAGCCCAATCTTGTCAACCAGCTCCGGCTCCTTAGTGTGTAAGAGAGGCGAGACCCAACCGAGGAACGAATCAGACGGCTTGGGAGGGACTTTGTTGCCAACATGGTATTTCACTTTGGGTTCGTAGACGATCTATCGAGAAATGCACGTTCTCTTAGTACTGCTGTAAAGATACGCAAGAAAAGGTGTAAACGGAGAAAACCCTGGCGATACTGTAGTAATACCTGTCTCAGAATTCGTTGCACTCCACACCATCGCTCTCGGGCGCTTAACGCCGCTAATAATGGAGTTTGGTACACAAGAACATGATCCAGCAGACGCCATCCGGAACGACAAATGCAGGATAAGAACTCGACATGCGCCGTATGCAATGTCGTGTGATAGACCCCGAGCGGACCCTCAGGCCTCACTTGCAGGACACCTCGGGCCGTGTGCACATCACGGGAAACTGGAGGCGGAGATGAAGCTCTGGCCAGCGTGTGGCGTCCAGCCCTCAATGTAAGAGCACCTTCCCAACGAGAGCCCGCCGTGGAATCGGGGCTGAAGTGTTGAGGGGACGGGGGGTACGCAAAGCGGGGCACAGGCTAGTCTGTTGTCTGCGCATCTTTCAGAAAGTATGGTCCCAACATCACTTCGGCGCTGCTGCTACGACGGACGTAGATGGCGCCTGGGAGGGATACAGTGCTCACTTAGGCGCGGTCGCAGCGAATGTCCGGCGTAGGACAGACAGCGGGTGATAGCTTGCGCCCCCCGCGGCGACGGCACAGCAATCCGCCCCAGCCAAGTCAAATTCACCAACTTGCTGGGTGTGGGGTCGACATATAGTGAGAACGGAACGAACCTTGTTATTAGGGCGCAAGATGTTGAAGACGAGGACCGTTACGAGCTGCCACCGCGGTCAATTACTCCTGCTTGCCGGTCCTACAAGCACAACCAGGCTCACCGACACTCCCAACATCAGCCCTACTTGGGAAGCCACCGCAACGGGCGCCAGCGTCCGTTGGCTCGCGGTCTCGTCAAAGATTTGGTCGAGGTCGCCGGTAGACATGGCGAGAGAAAGAAGATGGGCTCAGGTGTCAGTGTAGAATGTAGAGAACGAGCCCGCTCAGTGTGATAAGGAATGTAGCAGCGAGGCTCGCTTCAGGAAGAGGTAGAGGGGGTCAGCTTGAGAGAGCCAGAGTGTCGACGACGGCGGCGGAAAGAACAAGTCTTGAAAGAGAACAAAAGGCGGCCTGCGTCAAGAAGTCGCAGCAGGAATGGGCGCCTATTATGGGCTGTACGGGCATATTCTTGGCGTTTACCGCAGATATAATTCCCCGAGGCCAGGCACGTAAGCTGGGGTAACAAACCCCATCAATCCTCTACTATTCTCCCGATTACATAAATAGTCCCCTTTGATTTACCCTGCTTACCCGGCCCCACCGCCGTCGACTGCGGGCTGCTTTCTCCGTGCGCACTGCCATGTCCAACCTCGATAGCTACGTGAGGTCATCGAAACCGCCTCCGACGCCGCTTGCAACCTCGCAAGAGATCAGGGACCGTGGATCTACGTTCGTCGGCAACGTCTTCGCAGCTACCAATCCCGACGAAGCCCGCAAGGCGATCCGGCACCTGAAGAACGTTGCGCACGGCAGCCGACCCGCTAGCCACGAGATAGCGGCATGGCGGTGTATGGTCCTCAAGCCGGGCAAAACTGGCCTCGGCGGACCAGATGATTTCGAAGTCGTGACCGGCTTTGATGATGATGGCGAGAAGTACGCAGGTGGACGGGTGCTGAAAGTCATGCAAAAAGAAAGCGTTATCGACGCAGTGGTGGTGGTCAGTCGCTGGTGAGTCTTAATTTACGACTCGACATCGGGCAGTAGACGAGGCGTAAATGAGGAACACGTTGATACCGCAACCTGTAGCCACCTAAGCAGCGGCACAAAATTCGCAAGTGAGCGAACATGTGTTCTATTCCAGCCGTTTGCAACGCGTTTGCCCGGCATACCAGCGGTTCTGAGCGAAAGCGTGAGATAGGTCACAGGATACTGGCAGCTGGACACTGTCTTGCGGATAAGTAAGCTGTGGAGACGCCCCGAAGGATATGTCCGAAGGCAATGAATTACGTCTGGGCCCATCATGCGAACATCAGAATAGCCATTAAGGATTTACGCCGGAAGTGGCTTCGTCCCGTTGTTGGCACCGCTGTTAACGTTGACGACTGTGACGGACTGTCTTTATGTCCCGTAACGCCTTCGGGTAAGCGCGAAGCTGACCTGCCTCGTCCCGTAGGTTCGGGGGTGAAATGCTCGGACCAGCGCGTTTCGACCACATCGAAACATGCACGCGGGAGGTGTGCCACACTTTCCGTCTCAAGGACGACATGGCGACCAGCATTGCTACCCTCACCTCCCTGGACGACATCCTTGCCTCCTTGCGCGCAGAGCTTGCATCTATCACGTCTTCACAACCCGGACCCGATAGAGAGACTCCTAGGGATGACACACCGACAACAATCACGGTCAAGAAGACGAGCGCATCATACATCGCGCTGGAAGAATCGCTCGATATCTCAAAGGCCAAAAGGCTCATCACGGCGCGCGAGAACTCTATCAAAAGCGTTAAGCAAGCACTGCGTAAAGCTCGTGCCCAAGACGCATAGCTCTCAGCTACTATCATCTTACACGATACTGCCTTCGGTGGCTGTCTGGCCAGATCGTCGGCATATTGACAGCGATGAACCTACCTAGCCCCGCCAGCTAATGCCGACGAATGCGCCGGCCGCAATTGTAGGGTGTTATCCCAACCCGTGGGCCATACTCGTCATGAGCGGATTTGGCCCCGTGCGACATGCGTCTATGGGCATTCGAATACCTAGCCAAATTCCGCAGCCTAGGTGTCTTCCATTTCGATGGACCTGGCTGCAACCCTTCCGTGACGGATCTAGAATCCCCCACTCTCAGTAGGCCATGACTTCCGGTGAGGTTCTTTCGCCCGGTCAAAGTGTCTTCACCCTGTACGTGATTTGTACTTTTTTACACTTCGTGTCGGCAAACCTCTGACTAACCTCCATTTCAACTGGTAGGCCACGAGAAATGATACCGGCAGCGTGTTAATTGGGTCGTCTGACTTACGTCGGTGACGGTGACGAGTGAAGATGGAGACTACGATTTACCCGCACTTCTGGACGAGTCTTAGCCTCCACGCGCTTTCGAATACGCCCAGAACTAATCTGCATTGACTGGCTACCACGGGGAAGAGTATGGGTATCACTACTACTTACTAGGACTCCTTGGTACGGATGAGCCATACTAATAGTGCTTCGTTGCGGGAGGACGCATGTTCGTCCGAGCTTGCCCTATTACTCGTTCTTGAGACGAGTTCATGCGCCACCTGGGCACGCAAGCATCGCTCCGAACATGATTCAACACCACCAGCCGCTCCTCCAGGTCATATGCTTTCGGCTACTTTTGCGACGAAGATCTTTCGACATGCCGAGCCCGTCTGTGCTGCGGTAGCAGTGTGGTGACGCCCAACTCGAGAGCGCCCGGTTCTACGGCTTTCTCAATTGGAGTTAAGAGCCAAGGTCCGCGCCAACACGTTCCCTCTGCGTTGCGGCCTATTAATAAGCACGAGTATCAACTCGACCAACCCGCCACTGATACTCCTCCCGGGCCACTGAGCTCCCCTACCGTTGTCTTTGCTTAACATCCTAGTTCATCCGTCATCACAATAACTATGCAATCTGCTCCACCAACCCTGACGGCGCTCTCGACTGCCCGCCCTATTGAGGATATCGAGGACGTCAAGTACCCTTTAGGCATCCATGGTCCCAAGCCAGAGCTCAACGTGAATGCTATGCCGACGAAGTTCAGGTGTGTTGATGTACGATGTACCCTTATTTCTAGCCGGCATCTCACACGCGAAAACATGCGCAGGTACGATCGAGACTTTCTCCTCCAATTCATGGCCGTCTGCAAGGAGACACCGGGTCCTTTACCTCCGCTCGAAGCCCTCGGACTGGTGCGTGGACCCGACGGAGGCTTCGAGAGACCTTTCTATTTTGCGGGTTTACGCATCGCGAGCCCGCTATCGCCCAAGCCTGTCGCGCGTCTCGATGCCTCCGCGAACTCGGGTCCGATGTCTGGGAGTCGATCGCCTGGGCCAGGGGAAGGGTCAGCCCGCCAGCCAAGGCTCGCCCGAAACCGCGGAACGTAATACCCACTGATGAGTACGCTAGACCACCACCTGGTCTAGGGTAGAAGGCGAGAGAGCGAGATTGGAGGCTAGCCGGGCGAGACAGGAGAAGGAGAGGCTGAAAGAAAAGGGTCAGTAAGGAAGAACGCGCGACTATCTGAGTAGGTCTCCGCGAGCGACGTGCTTGGGTGCAACCTGTGAGAGCGAGGAAGTCAAGCAGAGAGGGAGCGGGAGCAAGAGACGACGAAGGCGCAGGATCGACGCGCGAGGTGCGAGGTGGCGGGAGGCGAAAGGAACGAGTAGCGCGACACTGCACGCAACGAAATCAGGGGAGAACTCTTCTGTCGATTCGAATGTACAATACAAGGTTTTATACATGCGCGGAAAGTGGGCGAGGGACGCGCCCCTGTAGTAGTACTATGCCTCGACCAGGCTCCTACCCACCGCACGCTTCGAGGTGAGGGGCGATATCCCGCAGCGTAGAGTAAAGTAGACAAAGAGTTCCGGAGCAATAACTTCAACGTCCGGCGCTCACTACGAAAGCTGCGTCACGTGTTTATACTCCCAACCTTAATTCCCCTCACCTCTCAGCGGCGGCTGGCTTCAAACATCTACAAACAGCGGCGACCGGGATACAAGCGCTGATAAACGACCCCGTTTGGAAGGCCATCAACCGCGGGCGCCTTGGAATTCTTTCAAATGAGTTGGTCATGTGAGGCGATGCTTTCGCGCGACATGCCCCGCGCGGTGGTGGCAAGCTTGCGCGAAAACTCGCACTGGCTCGCGCGACACCGCAATTAACAGCGCACGGAGTAAAAAGTAACTAGTATATATTATTCTGCTTGTGCTATGGATACAACGGTAGTAGAGTAAAAAGAAGCATAGTGCTGTCTTCATAATCTGGACATGCAGATTTTCGCTACGTACGCACCCTTTCAGGACGCGTACTTGGACCAGCACCTCTTCGCAACTACAAGTAAACATTTACGGAGCCTTCAGGCTGATAGTTTCATGATTTTTATATTGTAATGAACATTGTGTGGGAAGGCGCGAGCCAGTACGAGTTTTCGCGCAAGCTTGCCACCACCGCGCGGGGCATGTCGCGCGAAAGCATCGCCTCACATGACCAACTCATTTGAAAGAATTCCAAGGCGCCCGCGGTTGATGGCCTTCCAAACGGGGTCGTTTATCAGCGCTTGTATCCCGGTCGCCGCTGTTTGTAGATGTTTTCCCACTACCGGAGAGTAGTGGGTCTTTGTGGTCGTGAATTAGGCCCGTGGGAAAGTGTTTTTTCACGTGACAAATCATGTGCTTTCTTCCTCATTTCCTGCTGCGAGCTCGGCGCTCAGCCTGCGACCGTGCTGAAGCCTTCGAAGTTCGGAGTCCTGCACAGACCTCTGCTTATCGTCAAGCTTGCCTTTGGTCACCCGCAATGAAAAAGTATAGGCCACTGTTTCAAGATGTCTTTGAATGATAGCATGTGGGGTTATGCACCAACTGGGATTGATACAAAAATGAATGTCCATAAGTATTTCCGACTCTCTCCTCATTAGCACCGCTGCTCGGTAGTGGGCAATGCCGCTTGTCGGCGCTACGGGCTTATGAAGCCAGCCGCCGCTGAGAGGTGAGGGGAATTAAGGTTGGGAGTATAAACACGTGACGCAGCTTTCGTAGTGAGCGCCGGACGTTGAAGTTATTGCTCCGGAACTCTTTGTCTACTTTACTCTACGCTGCGGGATATCGCCCCTCACCTCGAAGCGTGCGGTGGGTAGGAGCCTGTGCCTCGACACGTCTCCCAGTTCCGCAATGTCAAGAAGCTCAAGCGCTCGTGGTACAAAATGCTGAGTCGTCATAGTCGTGGGAATACATACCGCTGAAAGCGCCGAGCTCGGAGCAATATTTTCTGGTCAGTTACCGCGACGATGATTTCTTTCGTCGTTAACGCTGCTTGGGTTTCTCTCTCTCTATTGCTTGGGTCTCAGCTCAATCCATGGACAAAGGATCTATTTCTGGCGCGCTCGCAAAACAATACTGGTCCCACAAACGAGCGCTTTCTGAGTACTAACACGGCCCATATCATAAGGCAGGATGACATAGAAGATCGGGTCGACGGTGAACCCAAGGCGTAGAATCTGCTGGCACAACTTCGAGGTGAGTTCACGGTTTCAGGTAACCCGGAATCTTTTGTTGGGACGTTTGTGCCGCTGCGAAGTGATGAGAATATTGTATCGTTACATATTTACTGAGGAGGGGTCGTGTCTTTTTGCGGACGCTCGACGCCCTTGTGTGATCATGCCCAACTGGGTATTATCTTCTCTCTGAGCATTCCGCGACCAGTTTTTGACGTCAAGGCCACTCACCATAACTTCTTAGGCCCTCGCTTTCGCTATCCAGGCACAGCGTTTTGCATCGCCACCTCCGTCCACCGTCGGTCTGGCATGGTCTCTCTGCTGCAGGAAATTCGTACACTCTTTTCATATATCCTTCTCGGACTTCAAGATTGTGCCACGTATCTGCATCGCCGTCAAAGTCCTGTTGGCAAGCTCGTTCGGCAAGGCGTTTCCCATCCAGATACGCCCCGTACTTTCTGTAACTGCCCGTTACACCGACGTCAAAGGTCAGCTTCCATTCGCTGGGATTCGTGTACCGAATTGCCGTTATATTCTTCCATCTCTTATGGGCCCATTGTGCATGTATGCCGGTGGTGTCCGGGACGCTGTGGAGTTTAAGCAAACGGTTTTTTTGCTTCAAGTTTATGCTTTCATATCTCGTGCTTCCTCGCACCTCTAACGATCTCTACACTGTTCGAGTCGTCGATGTAGTGTAGGTCTCACCGCTCGCTCTTTGAGTGGATTGGAGACATACCGAGTCCTCCGTCGGCGAAAGCGACTTTTAACTTCTCGTCCTTCTCCTAACCGGTCACGTCTCTACAATGAGGAAGGGAGGAAGGACTATGTAGCCTTTTCTCCTCATCGTCTCTGGCGCGGGCGGCAAGTCTACATGTCCCAGGTCCATAGCTCTGGCCATTGAAAAAGGCGAAGAGACGCTCCAAGCGGAGGATAACTCAATCTCGCTGTGCCAGCGTAAGCGGGCCCTTGAAGGCACTCTATACCCAGCGTGTGCTGAGTCTTGCGATATCGTCGCTGGACACGAAATAAGTACGTTCGTAGCAGTAACCTTCTGTTACACGACGTGAATTTCGAGGCACTCCGAGGTCCTCTACAGTAAACGCTTCGTCACTTGTGATGATCTCTTGAAACCGCTCGGCGTGTAACGTCTAGTACAGTGCGCGTAGGGGTGGAGCGAACAGTGCAGAGTGCAACGCTGTGCGGACAGCACTGGGATTGGATTAGTGCGTGATGGTTCGAGCTAAGACGAACTCTCAGTAAGCTTGATACCAGCTGCAGTCATATCGCCGCCTGGCTGCATATCAATTGCTCTAACGAGCATCTGTTACGTCATTAGATTGCCTGACTAGCTTCGGATACTTGCAACTAGGACCACTACCTCTAACGTCCTCAGGAGCTCGGCGGCTGCTTGAGATACTCGTGTTCTATGCCAGGGTCATGCCACACTGCAGCATGACTCGGGGCGCACATCTTTGATATTACTTGGCCGCCTTCAAGTAGGAATTCCTGGTCGATCTCAGCTCAGTCCCGGCAAGTCCAGTATGGCACGGCGTGTTGATAGGCATCCCTCTTCCCCAATTAACGACGTAGGGGCTCCCCTGAATCCTGTTATTATAATCGGCAGCCCAGCGTGACGACAATGGGTGTGGCCCCCCTCCCAGTCATACCACACATGCGGCTCGGACTACGCGTGGGACTCGGCGAGGATCATGGGCTCAAGAAAGCGAGTGATCAGTTTGCCATGATGTGCTTAACTGTCCGTTTCGTCCATCTTACTACCTCTTTGTCTCTATGATATGCACATGACCTCACATTTCACGCGATGCTGTGCGGGATCCTCCACTCCTTTGTATGGAAGTGTCTGGCGCGCCGTTGTTTGCTCGTGCGGGGACGATGCGCCAATCTCGATCATGATATGAAGGAATAGAAGATCCAAGTCCAAACACGCCTTGCCCATGCCCGTCTCGCCAGGAGGCGAAGCTTGAGAGCGACCACATCTCTCTACCATAAACCTTCGGGCAACAGCGTGCGGCGTGTCCCATCGCGAGGCTCGTATAAAGAGCGTGCCATTGGCTGTAGGTCACCGCCGAATGGGTTGCAATGGCCCGTGTTCCTCCTTTTTATAACGTCAACGATGCATTCAGCTACTCTCCTTTCTTTCAGACATCCCTTTCAGAGGCATCCGAATACGCGGACCCGTACCCCCAACTCCATCATCCTAGTAATGTTTCCGCCCCGTATCACGCCGCCGCTATCAACAATACGTCGTCCTTGCGTGGCGACTATACATACCTGACAGACGACCCACATAACAGCGTACGACCTGCCAATGTGCTGGACATAGAACAGGTCGTCCTCGCCATTCAACGTGACTTTGACAATGCAAACCGCCATATTGAAGCCCAGCTCCACGCATACCGGCAGTATCTCCAACCTAGTAAATACTACAGCTGCGGGATATGCTTCGAAGGGCACTCAGAGGACCACATTGCGCGCATCGGACCGTGTGGACACACGTACTGTATGGAGTGCCTTACGGGCTGGGTCACATCCAAGATCGAAGAACGCCGCTACCCCATCTTATGCCCTCAGTGTATGGTCACGAGCAAGAACACCGGGGCAGCCCCAAGCGGTGAGTGCTCAGGTTTATACGCGTTCGATTTTGCGTCTGGTTCTCACTGCGGGATTTTCTACGTGCAGAGATCATCGAGGATATAGTTCAGCAGCTTCAGCTCACAGACAGGCAGTATGGAATCTACAAGTATACGCAGATGTCCATGTTCTCTGTTATGGTCGAGTGCCGAAGGTGGGCACGCCGTTGCTTTCTTGTACTTAAGGGAGAATCTGACCGGGGCGAGTGGCGATATAGATGCCGTCAGGCGTCTTGGGTGGATAAGGGGACGTACAGAAATTCCGACACGATCAAATGCCCTTCGAAAGGCTGTGGGTATGTCTGGTGTAAGGACTGCTCGCAACCCATCAATGTATCGGGTCCGAAACACTCGTGTGACGGCACAAGCGAGCTCAATGACCTCATGAAAGCGAAGAAGTGGAAGCGTTGTCCCGGTAAGCGTTACCCTCATGTGCAGATGCACGGATGTGTTTGACCCAGTCGTGTAGGATGCAAGACTCCCATGGAAAGGACCACCGGTTGCAACTATATGATGGTAAGTCGGTTGTAGCAGGGACTCTGCCGTCGCGGCGGCTCACTTTGTATCGCAGTGCATTGTCCCGGGATGCGAAATGTAAGCCCTCAGAGTTACCTGCATCGGCGACGAAGCAGACTTCCTTCCTAGGGAATTCTGCTACGCGTGTGGGGTATCGCTGGATAAACACACCCGTCGAGGGTGCCCTTGAAGCTGACTAGTAGGCGCGCTTAGACCTATGGGCGAGAGAAACGTTTCATATCAACATCATACTGGGGAAGATGCAATATGTAGTCGGAGACTACTGATATGCGGACACACGTCAAACATCAATTCCCAAGCTACTGCTCCGCACAGGTGCTGGAATATGGTGGTGCTCAGAGTATTGTGTAACATGTTTCTCGAAGGAACACATATATGAGCATGAAGCAGTGCATTGAATACTAGCTACAATGAGAGGTTAGTGCAGAGCTTGACCGGCGACGACTCAGGCTTGGACGGCGTGGCCGTGACGACTCTTGAGCAAAACCGCTGACGTTTCACTCACTGGGAGTTAGCAGTATAACTCCTTGACGACTACGAAATCGTGGGCTCACCCGCAATCCCTTGAGTATGCTCTCTTTACAAATTTCCTTTTTGATCCAACTCAAGGCCTGTATGAAAAACGTCAACGTGAAGCTCCCGGTGAACGCTCCTGCGTTGCAACAGATTCCAGCCTCGGTACAGGCTGTCGATCTCTTCTAAAGAGAGACCTTTCATTTCTGGGATGGCAAACCACGCGAACAGAGCACAAACGGCACATGTAGCACCCCAGATGAAAAACACCTTGACACCGAGGTTGGCGTTCCCGGTGCCGCGATTGACAAGGTACGGAGCGGCGAAGGAGATAGCCCAGTTCCATATCCTGTATCGAAACATTGATTCAACTATTCCTCATCGCGGGAGAAAAAGTGCCCACCAATGCGAGGCCGCCGAAAGAGAGATCCCCTTGGCACGGACATTCAACGGGAAGATTTCTCCTGTGATCACCCATACGACGGGACCCCATGTCGCTGCAAAAGACGCGATGTAGATGCAGACCAACGCGATCACGGCCCTCCGTGTGGCGAGGTCGTGAACGGAAGTGGTCACGTCGAGGATGGCGACGAGGAAGGCACAAAGTGACATAGTAACCGCGCCCCAGATCAGAAGCGGGCGGCGTCCGAACTTGTCGACGCCCCAAATACCGGGGATCGTCATGCCCATGTTGACGACGTTCACCACGACGGAAACCAGAAACGGATTCCTTATCCCGGCGTTAGCAAAGAACGTCGTTCCGTCTGGAGCGAGGAAAAGATTAATGAACCGTCTTTGGGGATGCGGTACCTCGCAGGGAGGGTCAGCTTACAGTAGAAAATGAACGTTATGCCGGTGAGCTGCTGTAATGCCTGGAGCAGGATAGCTGAAAATGTACGGAGAGCGATCCTACAGCGCGTCAAGCGGAAGCAATCACGGTACGTTCCTCCCTCCATCTCGCCTTCTTGTGCTAGCGTGGCGAGTATCTCTTGTAGTTCGGCTTCGACCTGTGGGTCATCTGCGGAGAGCAACCTAAGGCGGGATAGGGACGTCGCGGCGGCATTCCTTCGTCCCTTTCGCGCGAGCCAACGTGGAGTCTTGAAAAATATATCGAGGGTGAGTAAAGAACGCGTATGAAAAATAGACTGAGTTTACGCACTTCTGGCAGCCATACCATGCCTAAAAAGAGTACTGAAGCCCAAATGAACTGCACCGAGATGGGTATGCGCCACGCAGAATGATTTGGCCACGCTTTTGTGGCGTTGTTGATCACAGAAGCGAGGAGCAAGCCGATCGTAATCGTTAAGGAGTAGCACGACACGACCACGCCGCGGAACCACTTTGGAGCGCACTCGGCTTGGTACATGGGAATTAGAGTGGACGTGAGCCCGACTCCGAAGCCGGCAAAGAAGCGGCCGACGATGAAAGTCGCGAGGTTGGGCGCCCCGGTTTGGAGCGCAATCCCGAGGCAGAAAACGATGCAGGAAACCAGAACACTGGATCTTCAACCTACGGCGTCGCCGATTGGTGCACCTCCCAGCGCACCTACGTACTATCATGAGAAATATAGAGCAACTTGGAGAGCTCGGCTTCGGTGTAGGTCCTCACCGAGAAATGTTCCAGCAGAAAGGATAGAGACCACTAGTGATTCGACGGAGGTAGTGACCGAGAACAGAGTGATGACCTGAGGGCCATGCATCCCTAACACGGGGTTCCCAAACGTACGAAGCCAGTCTTGCATTTGTAGAATGCCATTGATAGTCCCGGTATCGTACCCGAGTAAGATACCACCGAATGCCGAGAATATGATCATCGCGACCCCCGCTAAGGTCCGATGCGTAGAGGTATTGATGAGTTCCATTGCCTAGTTTATGAAAAATAAAGCTGTATGAATATGCGTAGACAAAGACGAGGGCAGACTCAGCATACCTGTATCTGCGGCCCCGCACGCTATCGAGGCGGAGTAATGGTATGCTTGGAGGAGCGAGCGCTCGCGGATCATTTCGAGGAGCGTTATTACTGGATCTTTGTAATTCTGCTTGTAGAAGTTACACGTCTCATGTTCGCTGGGAGTGTTGCTATGAAAGGATATCCGTTTGCATCGATGATTGAGGCCCGTACCTTGAATGTGAGAGAATTTCAGAAACGACACCGCGGTGCTCACACAAAAATAGTACGATGATTCAAAGTATTGAGGTGAAGGCTCGGAATAACAAGAGGTTCAGCACACATGGGTATAGCTCTCATTCGCTCAACGAGAGCCGAACGAATGTATACATGGGAGAACGTCACTGGCGGTAAGCGCTTCCACGGATAGTGCACCCTGAGACAAACGTTAGTCAGCTCTTCATTTGATGAGGCCCGAGACCACGCACATACCGATTCCGTGGCTCCGGGTTTCGAGCCATAAACGGCGGCCTAGAGAAGAAAGCTTACCCCGACACCAACTCTACGATGTCCTCCGACCCAAACTCCGGGCAACCCGGGCCAATGACCTTCTCCTTGGCAGGTTCCGTGGTGTTTTCCGGGTTTACTTGAAAAGATAGACTATCGCTTGTGGCCAGCAGTTCGCGGCGGTAACGGGTACTGGCGAGAGGCGTCGAGTGTCGATAGAGAAGGTCGATTTGCTCGAGCGAGAGGCCTTTTGTCTCCGGAACGCAGAAGTACGTGAAAACCGCGCTGATCGCTGTAGTGGAGCCCCATATGAAGAATATCTTCACGCCTAAGCCCGCATCCCCGGGCCCGGAATTAGCAAGATACGGGGAAATGAACGAGACTGCCCAAGTACACAGCCTGGATGAACATCAACCACGAGGTATGAGCGCTTGGCATGGCAGACAGAATGCGGCATGCAATGTTCACTCACCAGTGAATTGCAACCGCGAGCGACATGGCTTTCGTGCGGATATTTAGGGGAATGATCTCGTTAGGGAGTGTCCAGCCTACGGGAGCCCATGTCGACGCGTACGCGGCGTAGTACAGGCACACCAGAGCGATGACCGCTCTTTGCGGCGCTATGTCTCCAACAGATGTCGTGACACCGAGTATGGCGGTGAGGTACGCAGAAACGGACATGATGATTGCACCACCTAACAAGAGCGGCCGGCGCCCAAGCTTTTCGACGCCCCACATGCCGGGGATCGTCATTCCCATTTGCACTACGTTGACTGCAACGGTGACGAGGAAAGGGTTTTTGATTCCAGCATTGGCGAAAAACGTCGTTCCGTCTGTTCGGGGGCGGGGTTTAGGCAATGAGAGAAAAATATTGAATGAATGCTCACATGATCCTATGAAGACTACTCCTGTGAGCTGCTGTAGCGCGAGGACGGATATAGCAGTGAGAGTGCGGAAGGCGACTCTGTTTTGCGCCGACCGAAAACAACCTCGGTAGGAGTTTTGATCTGTCTTTCTTTCTATCTCGAGGGTGGCACGTATCTCCCTTAGCTCGGCTTGGACTACTAGATGTTCTTCGTCGAGGGATGTGAGGCGGGATAGAGAGGTCGTTGCGGCGTCATCGCTTCCTTTCATAATCAGCCAACGTGGAGTCTAATACACGATTAAGCAATTCAGGTCGGACGAATACATCAATAGCTTCAACATACGTACCTCCGGAAGCCACAACATGCCCACGAAAAGGACAGACGCCCAAATGAACTGTATCGCGATCGGGATGCGCCAAGCAGAATGGTCGTGCCGATCTTTAGTCTCGTTGTCTACGATTGACGCGAGCAGGATCCCAATGGAGATTGCCCATTGATACGAGGATATCACCGTCCCGCGTATCCACCTTGGCGAGCATTCGGACTGATACATCGGAACCAGAGTCGAAACGAGGCCTACACCGCAACCCGCAAAAAAGCGGCCGACGACAAAAGTCAGAAAGGTCGATGCGCCCGTCTGAAGAGCGATACCGAGGCAAAACACGATGCACGACACCATTGTCCCGAAGCGTCGCCCCAGAGAATCGGCAGTCGGGCCCGCTATCAAGGCACCTGTAGATCGCGTTCCAGGGCGTCGGTCTGAGCATGACTGTGTTTCATGTGCTTACCTACGCACGTCCCCGCAAACAGGATCGACACGACGACCGACTCCAACGCTGTTGGAAGCGTGTAGGTGGGATTATCGCCGTGCTCACCGGCCACAGGTTGACCGAAAGTTCGTAGCCAATCATCCATCTGGAGGATGCCTGATATGGTTCCGGTGTCGTAACCGAAAAGGACGCCGCCAAAGGCAGATATGACGGCCATGAAGACTGCTGTAAACCTCGGCTTTCGCGTCGTAACGCAGGGGTTGCGCGACTTTATGTGGGGAATGCTCAACGTCATCAATGGTGTGGCTGAACCGTATAGCGAGAGGTTCGGGATGGTAGAATCCTGAGTCAGAGTCAAAGCCTGCGGAGAGCACACCGCTCTGCGAGATGGTCCAGAATAGCGGGGCGATGGGAAGGGCCATTTCCATATCACATATGTTTTCCGTCTTTAGAATACCTTCAGGGCCCCGGAGGCCTCTGCGTGGCGCAGAGGAACACGAAAAAAGCGCGGCGTCTGGAGCATGTCATGAGTCGTTTCAGCGCCTGAGGACATCTGATCAGCGTACCTTCGGCATTTTTACACTTTTTTTGCACCCTAGGACATCAATTTCGAGTCGGAGGATCTAAGGAGAACATACGCATGCAGGGAAGACAATAATGCAGCGTTCCAAGCGGTAAATGCCAACTGTATGGCGATAGTATAATCCACCTCAGCACGCTCTTGGGGAGCCTGAAGACTATGGTCCAGGACGCCGACGATGATGATTCCGTGAGTAAGTCGGCGTTCATGCAGATGCGGCGTGCTGTTTCCGTGGGATGGTCAAGCAGGAGTCAATATGTCGCAGTTTCAAACTTACGTACGTTGCTGCGCAAATTCCACTCCGAAGAAGCCTACTAGCGCTGCGACCGAATTCTTTTTTTCGTTTAGGGGGCCTCGTTTGAGAACATGAGCATTCGGTCTTTGGATGGTGATTCGGACAGCTCACCATGTGCAGTTTTGTGCGCATACATACTTCACGAATACGGCTGTCCTGCGAGCGGGCCTACTCGGAGTCAATCTTGACGCAGAAGTTGCGGTCAAGTTCTCGGCTACGGGGCGCTTTTCGGAGTTCGCTCGCACCACTGTAAGCGCCCACTGGCCTGGGGCTTTTGAACATAGAATCAACTCATGTCTGAAGGGAAGTACAGAACGCCCCCCTGACGCCGACAGGCGATTAAAACTCTGTGCATATCACTCCTCTCTGGCGTACACCACGGAAGGGTCGCTCATCGCGTAAAACTCCTGCGCGTAGTCCTCCAGAGTGTGCCTCGGTATATCCGGGTATAGCTCGCGCGCGTCCATGTACTCGAGCCGCCGCGCGTTCTCCAGCGTGTTCTCGCGCAGGATGTGCATGCTGTACATGTACATGTTCCAGTGCACCTTCAGGCGCGTCTCGAGGCTGTCAATGCCCCGTGCGAGCTCGTCTTTGCCCTCGGCGACCCATTCTAGCAGCTGCTTCTCGTCGACCTAACGTATGGGAGTCAATCGCGTACATTAGTTCCCACTTACTCTCTGCTGACAGCGACTACTTACGTGGATCCTCTGAGCCTTCATCTCATCGCCCTCGCCAGAGACACGCTCCCCAATCTCGTGCGCTCCCAACTGCGTCAGTTCGTCCTCCCAAATGATGACCGCCCGGTTGAGCGTACGTGGGTCCGCGACGATCCGCGCGACGTAGGTGCCGATATGGTGCAAGTCCGTGACGAGGAACCTGCTGCGCCCGTCGCCGTATATCTGGTGCGTTTTGGTCTTCATGTACATGTCGCTCCGCTTCGGGAGCGGGAGCGAGATCTGCATCCACCAGCCGACGTCGAGGAAGGTGTATGGGATGCCGAGGTCCTGCACGAACTGGCGGACACCGAGTTTCTAGGGATGTTGAATGCGATATGAACCCGTAAGACAAAGCATCCCCAGCGACAACCCGTTTACGAATCTGTGGAATGTTACGCACCAGATCATGGAGTTCCCGCAGCCCTTTCGCCCCGGGCGTCGCCCAGTCGCACGGGACGACACGCTGCACCCCGACCTCCTTCGCAACGCGAAAGACCTCCTTCTGGTCCTCGATGATCCACGCGCTCACTGCACTGATGAGGATGTCGACGCCGTCGAGATGCTGCCTCAGTCGCTCTGCACTGTCCTTGACGTCGCCTACGCGAATCTCTACCCCAGACCCGCGAAATTGCTGGACTTGGGGTTTGTCTACGGATCCCGGGCGAACTAGGGCAGCAATGCGCTGCTCAGCCTGTTAGATGAGAGCGTATGAGGCGTTGTGCGAACTTGAGCTTACGAAATTTCCCGACGTGAGGAGCCCCTGCACGACGCTCCGCCCAGTGTACCCGGTTGCGCCCAGTACGAGGACAAGAGGTTTGCTCGCGTTGCTAGACATCTCTGGGTGTGGTCTCCACAATGGTCCTCGCCAGGTCCGCTTATGTCTATACCGTACGTTTTCCGCTCGACTGTGTGAGCTTCAGTTGCCTTGCAGCAGTTGAGAACGCAAAATTGACGCCGCATTCAAAGTAGCAATGACGTGCGAACATCCTTCGAGAATCGGGGGAGCCGTGCGTAAATCTTTACTGACTGAGAGGCATGTCGCATTGTACCTGTGAGCGTGCCACGACAGTGCGTTGACACGGCCTGGCTTCATGTGCGAGCGGGCCTCGGCGAGTGGAAATGGTGTTGTTGTGTTTCATTCAGTAGCCGCCTTGACGGTGATGGTTGTCAGAGGAGCATGATGTCCTTAACGTCCGCTGTAGTTAATGTTGGGCCCGCGTCGGTGAGTACTTAGGGACCTGAGTCCGCGATTGCAAGTTGAGCCGCGCATGCCCTATGGAAATCAAGAAGATCAGGATACTCCGCAGGTAGGCGTTCTAGTAGAGAGCAATACTTACTTTGAGTTTGTATTCACCACCCCGCTACCTTCACACCCATTAATTTTGACAGAGGGGCTACTGGTAGGTTGCTGGTGAAACCGATGAGGGCGGTCAGTTCGAGTCTCGACGAGTCCTGCCCCGAACACGCCCAGTCCGGAAAAGAGCATGGTCCGGCGATCCACATTTAAAAACAAGCCATCATCCGAAGGAGAGTACACAGTATTCTGCTAGAAATATCTCAACGAGGCCAGCGTGGGTGTCCCGATGTACCCGCTGCTGCAGATTCGAGAGGATTTATACAAGAAAACGCAGACTTAGCGCGAGCGCTGCCGCGGCCGGAAGATTCCGAGATAGACGCTGAGTGTGTCGAGGTTACGTCATTGTGCCTGGTCTGCCTTTACACCCATCCCATCGCTCCCCGCTCCTCTGCTGCGTCCGGCCCAGAGTGGCTTCCAAGTATATATCGCCCTGAATGGATCGTCAGCACTGTCACCCCAGCTCCGCCCTCATATACCCTCGACGCCATCCCAGCCATGCATGTCCACCTTGACCCCAAATCACCATCACCACCACCTCACCATGTCCCACATTTCTGCCGCCGTCGCCGAGGCCAAGCCCATCGAGACTGTCCACCCGGGCAATCTCCCCGATTCTACTCAAGACCCTGGTGTCGTTGCAGGGGCTTTAGAGAAGATGGTCGAGCACTCCGCTGACCATGAAGACGTCAAGAATACCATCCATGCTCCGATGCACCTCCTGCACAACATTCCCTTGGTGCACAAGCTCGTGCCAGGCCTCGAACAGCTCGCGAATGAATATCACGTCGGAAACTTTGTGATAGTGCGTTCGACTGGAGAGCGTATCTTCGAGAGCATGCCTATTTACCCGCGGTACGCGCGCACCGAGGTTTATGATTAGCAATGCTTAACTCCCCGTTGTAGGCTGGGAATGCATCTACTCTTTTACGGCGGCACTCAGGTCAAAATGCTCCATAACCGCTCTGTCGAGACCATTCTGAAGGATCTCTCCGTGCGCGTAAGTCATCTCTTTTCCTCGCCAGATGTGCGTTGACGTTATTTTCATAGCAAGGAAAGATCTACGATTCCCCAGAATCAGTCAAGTCTATCCCGTCGTTCATACAGACGTACTCTATTGGCACAGACGAGCTTGAAGAACCGGACATTATGAAGTACAAGTGTTTTAACGACTTTTTCTATCGGTAGGTGGTCTCTAACGTGTTGCCCTGGGCAATTGTGATACTCATGGATTTGTGATGTTTGTATGTAGGAAGCTGAAGCCCGGATCGCGACCCGTCAAGAACGCGGAAGATCCTTCTGGATTCTGCAGCGCGGCGGACTGCCGGCTCACCGTGTTCCCCACGGTGGATCTCGCTAAAGAGCTATGGTACGTGTGTATACGATATTCTATGCGATTGTAATCTGAGGGCACACCGGGTGCGTTTACTTACCTTTCAGGATCAAAGGAAGTAACTTCACCATCGCGACTCTCCTTGGCGTTGAACCCGACTCGGAGCACGCTCGCACGTTTGAAGGCGCTAGCGTCGCCGTGTTCAGGTACGTCATACGAACTCTCGAGTCTGCATCCCAGAATCGCTCACGCGAACTCTAAGACTTGCACCACAAGACTATCACCGCTTCCACAGCCCCATCGACGGCGTCATCGGGGACGTTACTGAGATAGGCGGCGAGTACTACACAGGTGAGTCCGGGGGGTGCGCCAACTCCTCCAGCGTTCCCGCGCGACTGACCCATGTATGTGTATAGTCAACCCGCAAGCCGTGAATGAACCAGGCTTCGACGTCTTCACCGCGAACAAGCGCGCGGTGCTGTACATGACGCACACGCAGTCCAACCGACCCGTCGCGTTCGTCGCAATCGGCGCGATGCTTGTATGTCCCATTCTTTCTCCCACTTCCCGCGCCTCGCAAAGCCTTTAGGTGATCTGATGATGTTTCTCGTAGGTCGGCAGCATCCGGTGGACTGCGGGCGCCCAGAAGGGCGCGAGCGTGCGCCGCGGGGACGAGCTTGGGTACTTTGCGTATGGCGGGAGCACCGTCGTCGTTCTTTTCCCCAAGGGCGTCATTCAGTGAGTCCTGTCTCTAAGCGTGTTTGGCTGGCGGTACAACCGATGCTCACATGCGTGCAGGTTCGATGAGGACTTGGTGAGGAACTCGGCGGTGCCGATCGAGACGCTTGTCAAAGTCGGGGACACGCTGGGAAGAGGCATCGATGCCTGTGATGCGCATTGAGGTTGGGTCGTTATATACCGACAATCTTCGTATCTTCTGGAACTGGACTCTCAGAACGGTTCGTATGTCATGATAATATCCGGATTTTTGGCGTTGAATAGGCTTTGGCAGACCTCGGCCGCCCGCCTGTCCGCCCTGCAGACTCGACAGAGTGGTTCAAGGCGTAACTGCCTCATATCTACAGCCTTGCTTCGGAAGCGGTGCGCGACGTATCGCCCCGGCTGCACGCACTTCGGCACGAAGACCTACATGCAGCGAAGAAAGCTACCATTGTATGCATAGTGTTTTCTGTGGCGGGCAAGATCAAAAACTTTGGAAAAAGTAGCAGATTAACTCTAATAAAACGAAGGTGATCGTGGAAGTACGCCATTGACCTCTCGACATGATGGACGAGACCGGGAGCTATCGATCGTAGCTATTAAATCGAAGTGCCTGCCGGCAGCCCTTCACAGTGAACTTCCTCCCCGGGGTCTGCAGTACCAGGATGGCCATTGTCAGGTAGCGCAGAAATTCCCCGAGGACCGTCCGAGTTCGTGGTTGTGGGCTCTGGTGTGAGCCCAGTCGAGTCGCTCATAGTATCGACCTCTTGCTCGGACGATGGGCATAATGTGACAGTGAAACTCAGAGCGTCTTCCTCGGGCTTCTCCTCATCGGCTGCGTTTCCTCCGGTGCCGCTTGCGTCGTTCCCTCCGTTCTTTTCTGTGAGTGGTTGATGATCACTCTGAGGGGTAGATCCAGCCAAGCGTGCTGAACTTGATGACGAGGCAAAAGTTCTACTAGTGGCAGCAGGTGAGCTCATTTATTATTTGAGGAGAGGGTTTTAGGCGTGCACGTACCGACTGCTAAAGCTCCCACCGGGTTCAGACGTCTCGTCTGCTCGAGAGCACGAGATAATCCTCCCGAGACGAGCCAAAAGAGGGGTGTCGGTCCTAGTGGCAACACCAGGCCCCTCAGGTTTGCTCGCAGGTTCATTGCCGTCGCTCCGACTAGCTGAGGCGCTATTCTGGGTACTAGTACTTTCTGGAGACGAAGCCGCCGTGCCCTGCGAACGCAAGCACTCGTAGAACCCGTCAGGAACTACCCCAGAAAAGAGTGCATCGTTGCTGTACAGGGTGTCGACGATCTGGTTCAGGCATTGGTACGTCCGCACACCGAGACCCCCCGGCAGACGCATCGTTTCGCGCTTCCAGTCGCCCGCGGAGACGAGCCCGCTGAGTGTGGGATCAAGCATCGCGCGCACGAGCTCGTGGGCGCGGTCGCGGACCTCCAGCCCGGGCACGGAGTTGAACACGACCGCGATCTGGGGCAGCGCGTGGGCGGTGGCCCAGATGTGGGGCACAACGGCCTGTACAAAGCGGTTCGCTGAAGGGGACGCCGACTGTAACGCCCCTCTGAGCTGCGATGCAGTCCGCGCGGCCGAGGCTACGCTCTCCGCTGCTTTCGCTAGTAGGGGATGCGCGTCCAGCCGGCCGGGGGAGTCAGCTCGCTTGAATCGCATGTTGTTGCTGTAGTGGACCTGGGTGACTCACCATAGTTTAGTAGAGCCTGGTTTGTCTTCACTGTCGAGACGCCTCCTGCCAGAGGTGCCGGCTGCCCCGCCTGCGCTACGCTCTCCACTTTGCTGCAAAGCGCCCAGAAAGACTGTGCGGCGAGCTCGAGCGGGCCGAGTTGCTTCCAGAGGGTAGAGTCGAGTGCGAGCGCGGAGAATACGAGCAAGGCGTCCTCGACTTGCGCGCGTTTCGTCTCGTCGTCGCAGCTTTCTATGGTCCTAGCATGGGTCAGAAGACGCTTGCTGAGCTCGGGCAACACCTTTTGACGCCGAGCGTGCCGAACGTCCCTATCGGCGAGGCAGAGCAGGCAGTCGATCCATAGCGTCCTCGCGGTGGTGCAGTCAAAGTCGAAGAACCACAAGGCCGTCTTGTACCTCTCGCCGTACATCCGTTCAAAGACGCTGATGACTGTTACTGGCCTGGTGTCTGAGAGGCACATTATGGCGTTGTCCATGGTCGAGGTTCCCGGAGTAGTTTCACACGCCATGACAATGGCGTCGGCGTCCAGCGCATTCCGGCGCACACCAACACACCACTTCTCCCACATCCGAAAAGTCGGCTGGCCTCGCCCAGCACCGGCCTTGAACAGCTTGAGGGGCACGATTCCAACCGGAAACCAGGCCAGCCCGGCCGCATGCCCGATGGGGTTCGGCATCCGGGTGAGCACGTATGTGATTGCAGCCGGGACGCAGAAGATGACACAGGACAAGATGCCCAGGATCCCGCATATCGAAGGGTAAAGGGCGTACAACACGTGCGTTGCGGGGGTGATGTAGGAGCACCCTTCCTTGAATAAGGGGAGCAGCACGGTGACGAGTACAAAGGCGGCCAGGACGCCTATGAGGGCTGCGACCGCGGACGCGATACCCTCGTGCACGGTGTAGAGTAGGACAAGGAGGCCGGCCAGAAACAGCGAGAGCGCGGTGTGGAGGAGCACGGGGATGACCGCAATGACGGTGCCGACGTTCCAGCGTACGAGATTGTTGAAACGATATTGGCGTAGGCGGAGGGTCTCGCGGGCCCTGTCGGATGAGGCCATGTTGCTGTGGTATGCGTCGAACCATTGCTTGACAAGGATACCGATGAAGGTCGCCGAGAGGGTCAAGATGAGGCTAGAGAACCACAGTCCGTTCAGCCAGATCGCCGGTCGGGGAATGGGGCTTATGGGGACCGTGGAGGCGAGATTCTGAAAGGCGGGTTGTGTAGAGTTGATGAATGGAGGGTTGGATGTAAAGCTGCTCAACTGAGCAGAGATACGCTCTAAGGCAAGAACTGCGGGGTCCGCGGTAGGCGGTTGTAGCAGTTGATACGAGTGCATGTTGGACACCATCAGCAGTGCCGAGGACAGGCCGGCCTGCGAAACATTGTTCAGGCTATTTCCAACGCCAACACAGAGAAATACTTACGATAATGAGGTAGACGTCGACCTCTCTGTTCCATCGCTTGGTTATTTCATCGCTGCGGGAATTTACCGTGCATGCCACCGCAGCCCATGCATCAGCCTTCTGTGTGTTTGTGAACGTGTATTCGCGTTCTTCCAGGAGCTCCTGTACACGATGTGTTAGCGCCTTTCCTGGAGAGCCTACGGTCCGAGACAACGAACTTGGTACGTAGGCGGCTTCCACGTCGGGACCCTGGGTTCCGAGGTCGTCGTGACCGTGGGCGTGCTCTAATGGCATGCGCCCGAGGGTATTACGGTACTTTCCATGTGAGCGAAAGCGTTATTAAGCGAGCAAGGCGTGCGTACGGAAGTTGACATTTGTGAGGTTTTCGGCTCTTCGGGTGACTGACCTGCTGGAAGTTGAGAGGTAGTAGGTATCGTCACTGATGATGAGATGGCGGTATTAGTAGCGGCACCTTTTCGACTCGAGGCGTCGAGTTTGCGTGCGCACCTGTCAATACCGGCAGTGGTAGAAGACGCAGACGAAGACTGGAATACAACGGCACTCATATACTGTTGGTCCAAGCCTTGCGCCGCAGCGGACGTCCGGACGCGCAGCTACCAGCGGTACGGACCCAAGGAGGTTGCTGCGCTCTGCGACCTTGAACTCCGCCTAGCGGCGTGATGTCGGTACCTGTTCTCGGTACTCGGGTTCATGACGTCGTACATATTACGTAGTTGCGCGTGTTAGTCTGGAAATTCGGGTCCTAAACATTCTCGTATGGGTATCACATTACACTCATGAAAAGATGAGATAGGGATATTTCACGGGGTATTTGAGATGGTCAACCGTACCAACCGACAACGGTTCGCCCCTCTTAATTTGAGGTGCGCATGGAGGAATATCCACTGGATACGCCAGCAGTAGAGAACAAGAATTACCTTCATATACGGAGTGTTCCTCCGAGTGTCGTCCCTCCGGCCCATGTTCCGTTGTATTCCGGCAGTTTTGAGACAATCTGATTCTTCTCCGCGATAGAGTTTGGATAACACGGGCGAGCACACGGTACACAGCCTTGAGGGCCGTGTCGTCCACGGTCGTTAATCAAGTATGTAGTCGCTTCATTGACTGCGTCATCCCCCTGATCTCTCCCTCGTTGAGCCTCGCTTCAATTAGGAACCTCACGGTATCAGCTTGGTGCAATTCTGCCACCACAAACCGTTTGTAAGATCGAACACTTAACTAGTCCTTGAGTGTGGGGGGAATCAGGGCTACATTTTGCTGCAACTGCATCCATGACCAACGCATTCGGGAGATGGTCGGCCTAAAGGCTCCACGTTGATGGTGTTCACAGCACGCCAGCAAGGTCGCCGGCACTTACCTGATCAGCATAGACCTCGGAGCCGCAAAGGTCTCCACCTCCTGTTAGATCCGCGTAGGTCTTCGTTTCCAGCCAGTGCGGCGAGTATTCGTGCTCTCAGCCGTCCTGTAAGCGGGGGCGGCGCATGTCCGGCTTTGAAAGTCCAAAAAAAGACGGTTTGTGTGCCGACTCGAGTGGCACACAAATACGGGGGGTTGGAAAAAGCTACGGTCTTGGAGGCGGGCCAGCGTCGACAATCCGGCCTCGAAGGTAGATAAAGCAGCAGCCAAAGAGCCTGCCTGTGAACCTACCTGTTTCGGGACGCTATACCAGGCGAGAGAAGCACGAGGATCAGATTTACGGTTTCATCCCGCCGTCGTAAGAGTGCATTGAGGTCGGTCTTCTCCCTAGGCCAAAAGAGACGTCCAACGGTCACCCATTTACAATACGGAACATGCCAGCACAAGCGGCCGGGAGGGTTTCCATCGCACTAAACGCAGTATTGGGCTACCATCATGAGTACGAGTGAAGCCATCAGAGAATCTGCTACTCAGATCCGCTATCGGCAGGCGTCGCCCTCCACCGCTGAGTCCGCACGGGCGCTCCAGCTGTAGACCGTCCGAACTCACGCCTGTTGCGCCTGTGATCATACGACCCTGCGCGAACCGTTCCCGATGTGCCTTTCTAGACGCGTGACTTTCGAAAATGCCATAAACCCGAGGCCTTTGGTAGACAACCATTGAATATGCCCTCGGCCCCGCTCTCGGACACACTCTGCTCGGTGTAGTCCTTCACCCTCTTTCAACCACGGCTCTGCACCTCGCGACTGGTGGCACGTACGTCTCCGATTGTGCTTGACAAGGAGGCCATCCATATCTCGGAAAGGGTGTGTAGATGTACGCACTTCGAGCATCCGCGTTTGGACCCTCCAGGAATAACCGCATTTCCATAAGTCGCAAAGATATAGAACAATCGTGCTCAAGGCACCTTGTGATCGCCTACAAGACACCAGGTTCCCGGTTAGGTATGTGCTTTAACACGGTAGATGTAAGTACTGAAATCGATGGTTTGCGTGCGTAGAAGCTGTTTCGCCAACTCGAGGTCTGCACGGATCAATCCCCCCAAGCCTCTGTTCCTGCGTCCATCGTCCGCGACAAAAAGGTAGCACTACTCCAAAAATCCATCTGGCATGTACCACTATTTGCATCAAATATGTACGTCTGTGCTAACCAAGTTTTTGTGACCGCAACCTACTTACCGCGCTTCAACAGTGCGCAATGTGGCTGCTCAACACGAGAACGTACAAACTTCGACAATTCTCACTTGAGAACGCTATCGACCAGAAATATGCGATACTTTCGCATTGCTGGGACACGCTCGCCGATCCTCAATCCGATAGATCTGATAGCGAACACTCGGGACTCGACTCCGCCGAGTCTGAATCTAGCGTCTTCACCGGTCCCGGGTTCCAAGAGTTCGAGGTCACGTTCGCCGACATACAAGATCTTTCCCGCGCACGCATGAAGCCGGGGTGGGCCAAAGTCCAAAACGCCTGCGCCTATGCTCGGCGGCTCGGCCTCAAGTGGCTCTGGGACGACACCTGCTGCATCAACAAAGAGAGCAGCGCCGAGCTTTCCGAGGCGATTAATTCCATGTTCGCCTGGTACCGACACGCGCACGTCTGCCTCATCTTCCTCAGCGACGTCCCCAGCGGCGAAGATCCAGCAGCCACCGAGTCGTCGTTTCGGAACAGTCGTTGGTTCAAGCGCGGGTGGACGCTTCAGGAGCTCATCGCGTCGAACTGCGATGCGGTCTTTCTTTCTGACGACTGGACCGAGATCGGAATATGCCTCCGGCTGGCCTCTGTGCTCGAGGAGATCACGGGCATCGATCGTAAGGTGTTGACGGCCTGGCATCACGACGGCCGCATCAAGACCGTGCACGAGATGAGCATCGCGAAGCGCATGTCCTGGGCGGCAGACCGGGAGACGACGCGCGAGGAGGATCGGGCGTACTCGCTCATGGGCCTCTTCGACGTACACATGCCGGTCATCTACGGAGAGGGCGGGGAGAAGGCGTTCCGCCGCCTTCAGTCCAAGATCATCAAGAAGTCGACTGACCACTCGATCTTCGCATATGGGCAATATGCCACCATCGAGGAGTCTTTACGTCTTCCGTGTGAGGTCCCACCCCGACCAGAGCCACCCCGTACGGACCCGTACACGATTGACACAGGAAAGCAGGTGTATCTTGAGGAGTGGTCATTTCCCTCCCCGTCCCCAGATTCTTTCGAAGGCGACACCCCTCGCTCGGTCGAAACCATGCCTGTGGAGGAGCTCTCGCGCCTTCTCGGTCTCTCTCCACCTCCGGACCTCCACTACGTCCCTACGAACCAGGGCGTGCGCATCGCCCTCCCCATCGCATGCGTAGACGTGGACCGGCGCATTTATCTAGCCCTGCTCGCCTTGCGTCCCGCGCGGGGATCTAACCGCTTGGCCGGGATGCTGCTGCGACGGCAGGAGAAGAGCGATACCACGTATCGACGCCTAGCACGGCATTGCGCGACACGGTTGATGTGGAGCTACGCGCGCCAGGTTTGGGTGGAGCTCGGATACACTGAGGGGATACTGATAGATACATCGACTTCTGGGATCACGCTTCCCGGCGGGCGAGGGTCGGGAAGGTTCGCGCGCCAGACGAAGTATAAATGGGAAATGAAGACCATTTACATACTTCCGTAGTACGTTAGTAACGCATACCCGAGCGCGTTCTTCGTATAGCTGAACCTGTCTATCTTCCATAACTGAATCCACGAGCGATACAATTCCCTGCAGGGAAGAAGTTCTCCCTTTGCAAAAGGGCGCTCGTCGAACGTGTCCCATTCTAGTACCTACAGTACCAGTAATCTGTACTTCTATGCCACACGTTCGTAGCAGACGTTACACCTCAATTCCTTGCACTTTGGGTGCAGAGAACAAATCCCTACAAATGCAAAGCCCCACGTATACGTTAGTAAGTCTGAATTATGCACGCGGACTCAATAATTCGTAATCCATGCACCTTCGAAACTCCCTATACACCTCCTACCCCGCGTGCGTGTCCTCATACAGCACCTGCAAAAGACACCTATTTCCGTCAACAGGGCGGTCGAAACGGAAGTGAAAGTCGTTCGCCGAAGGGTCGCGTTCCAGTAGCTTTTTGATGTTTTTGAGTACGTCCTCCTTCCACACCTCCCAGACGTCCTCCGTGTTGTTAGGCAGGAGGTTGTCGAGTACCTACTGGCAGTGCCCTGCGTGTTTGCGGAAGCTAATACGAGCAACGCGAATACGGCTGATAGCAGATGCGAGAAGATGCCGACGTCGTGGTGTTTCGGACGGCTGGTGTATCGTAAAATGAAGCGTCCTCTTGTGATCGCGTTCACTGCGCCCTTGGGCCCCTTCAGAATGATGAACTCGTTTCTGCCGTTTTCGAGTACGCCAACGCCGGGAGGGGAATCCGATAGGGAATCGTGCTCGGGATTGGGGCGCCAATTATCTAAGTGAGCAATTGCTGGGAACGCAGCCAAATAAACACAAACGATACCAGTGCCACCACAAGGCGATTGGATCCCGGAGCTCGAGGTAATACGCAGACAACGGTTCCTCTATTCTAGATGTGGATTTCTCGACCCGGATTCAGGTGAGTTTGCATCAAAACCGCCATGAAGGTTACGTGAGTGGGAAACCTACAGCCCCTCGAGAATCGCCACCAGTCACGGATTCTACGTAGTGCGTACTTCCTTCTCTGCCGATCTCCACATGCTCAGGCTCACGAATGACCCTCCCTCGCACCATAGAACATACTCCGCCGCCCGCTCCGAACCGAATTTTGTCGTTTAGCCGTGGTTGATACGCTTTGAAGATACACTCTAAAGAACGAGTTCATCTGCATGCGTCCTCGCTACGTATCGATCTGTCGGAAGCACAAAATGCGACGTGTATTCGACCAGGAAATCGAATATCCATGAATAAATAACCTCTTTAACCAGCGTCGTATGTCTCCCCGGGCCTGTGACTTCCCACTCCCAAGACACTGCTATCGATCTCAAAGGATACGAATATGCATCACCTTGGCGCGTCTCTGTTTGTCACTGCGGATCTATCGAGGCTTAGGGATGCATGCGATGCTTCCTATCCACATCCGCCCCCGAAGCTGACAATATGCAGCGCTTGTAGTGACCGCTCGGTCAAAGGGGCGTAGGATGGCTCGCGAAGGTGACACCTCGCGGCGTATCCGGGAAAGGCATCCGCTCTAGGTTATCGCACAGTGACATTCCTTCGCAGTACTGCCACGGCCCTGACTTGGTCCGTACAATATGCTACCGATTCTTGTCACCCCGCAGCATCTGGTGGTGTCTGGTACGTGGCTCATTTTTACTATCCCATAATCACAAACTGAAGCCGTGCCAGGATTTCATGAAGTAAAGCTTATCTTGCTCGATTCCCATAGCTCGAGTTCGCCGGACCTTCGATGTGATGGGATTGCATTCGCTGCGGTCACTTCTCAGCGCTCATAGAATCTGCTTGCGGCCACATCATGGTCATGCGTCCTCACCCTCGCGGACCCCCGTGCTGCGGCAAGAGCCTTCTGCGGCAAGCACCCGAGTGCAGGTAGGTGGACTGAATTGTAGCCTGCTGATGAGCTCATGCTTCGCACTGAGAGTGGTCGTATCCCGCTGGGTCAAATATGTGAAATTCGGAGCGATGTCATGGTGGGGGGTACTAATCGCTCAGGACAAGTTACTGCAGGGTGTTAGTACGAATAAAGGTCTTACAGGTCCAGCTGGACGAATAGGGTGGACAGCTCTTCAGTCCGCACACGATGTGGTGCAGCGCCTGCCGCTCAAGATACCAATCTGCCAAACTCAATCAACCTCCGGAAACGAGGCGTCGTCGCCGCAGCCGGCCGCGGCCTGCGGTGAGTCGACTTTGTATTCTAGGCCTATACATATACCTCCAGGCTAATTCTTCTTTCATTCTGGTGGCTGAACTCCCCTCAGTGTTTCTTCTCCCTGAATTCTACGACGGCGCACTTGCTCGCCCTCGACGTACAATGAACGTCGCTCCCCTCTCTTCTGAAGCTGCTGATGGCTCTTTAGGGGACCTCGAGCACACCGACTTCATCAAGGACCCCATCGTTCTCGAGACGAACGTTAGCGATGTGGACGTCAACCTCTCAGATCTACTCCAGGCTTGGGGCGAGCTCCACCCGGTTTCCGTCGAAGTCGCCCTTGCCGGACAATCCGATATCTTTACCTTTGCCAACGAACACTGTCTCTTCTTCGCCGCGGTTCTGTGGAATCACACTGTACCCCTGAACTCCCTCGCACCCCCAGACGCCACACCCGTGTTCAGCGAAACGGAGCCCACAGATGAAACGGAAGAGGAATCCGAGCCTGTCATGGAACGTGTATGGGACACCGTCGGCGTCGTCTACATCGCAACCTCTACTCTACCTCGCCAGGTGCACGTTGGCATAGCTGTACGCCCCCCCTTCCGGAGCAAGGGCCTGGGCCGCCGCGCGTGCGAGCTCGCGCTCGAGTGGGCGCTCGATACTCTCCAGATGCACCGCGTACAGGCTCGCATCGTCGAATCTCCCTCCCAGAATCGCGCCCGCGTTCTGTTCGCCGCGCTGGGCTTCTCGCACGAGGGCATGCAGCGCCGCGCAGTCATGAACGCCGCCGGCGAGTGGACGGATGTCGTCCAGATGGGCGTACTCGATACCGACTGGGCAATGCGCGCGCAACGCCGCGGGCCGCGCTCGACCAGCCTCTGGGACGAGCTGCTCCAGCGTTACCAGAGCGAGGTGGACGAGCTTCTGCGTTGGGACGACGGTGGGCAGCGCGTGCGGAGGACGAGCAGCATGGAAACCTTGCGGGGGGCGAGGGGTGCAGATGAGTGCGGTCGTGGTCGCCAGGTATGCTCCCTCACGCCATCGTCGTTCACGTACACGACGGATTCGACGATGTCCTCCCGCTCGTCATCCATTGGGCTAGGATCTCGTAGATCCCCCGCACGAAGTCCGAGCCCCCCTTCTGTTTCCAATCATTCGGCCTCCACTCAAAGCGAGGATGGGGCGTTCACGGCTGAGGAGCGTCGTGCCCTCCTCCTTCGCCGCATCCGGGAGCGCGGGGGCGCGCTTGAGGACGATGGGGGCGAACATATCGTACCGCCGGTCGATGCTCGCTCGGCGAGTGAGGCAGAGAGCTCCGATATTGGGCTCGGTTCAGAGTGGGAACGGTTGACGAGCGGCAGCGCCGACCGCGGTGCACCCTCCGAGCAGATCTCGTCGTTCTCTTCTGGGGAGCCAGTGTCCCGACCCCCGTCCTCCCACTCCGCAAGCTCGTCATCCTACTGCAGTATCGGATCCTTCCACAGTGCAGGCTCCAAAGAAGAGGGCATGGGAGAGACAGAGCGGATGGAAACTGCTTGAGGAACCCCGCCACGACTGGGCAAGTTGTGGATGCCAATCGTTCACACATGATATGTGTGTGACCGTCCGAGTCCGCCATTCGGCGCGGGTTTGTCGGGTCCAAAATTTAGATTATATATACACTACTGTCAACATGTCTGTTTACACACGCCGTTCACGCTCCGGTATACGACAGATGCAGGCTTTCGTCGGAAAAGATGTATTTTTATGCGAAGCTCAGGTTCTAAATTGGTGAGCAATAATGTAAACGTCGGCTGTTGGCGACCTTGTGCTCTTATACAGAAAGTGAACAGAGGGTCCAAGGGCATGTGGTGTAGTTGGTTATCACGCTCGCTTAGCATGCGAGAGGGGTCCGGTTCAATCCCGGACATGTCCATTTTGGTTCCCCGCACAACGGTGCTATAGTATTAGCTGAATGGCACACCGTACACCGCATCTAACCGGCTTCAATTGGTAAAATAAATGGGTATCGGGACAATAGTGGTCTAGTAGAACTCGAGTCACCAGCCGCCAACCATGTCTCTTTCACGAGTCAGCGAGAGCCAACCGCCCCTCATCTTCGTAGTATTGCTCCGTCTTCAACTGTGCCATCTCGAGGCGGAGAACCTCAAGCTCCGCGGACAGCGCCGCAATGCGTGCTGCAAGTCGGTCCAGCTTCGCCTCACTGAGCCGTTGAACCAGAGGCCCTCCGCCCCGCCGCCACGCCATCGCGGGCTCAACCTCGGTCTCGGTGCTTATCCCGCCGTCACTGGCTGACCCACAAACGCTCCCGGCGGCCGACCGGAAGAAAGGGGGCGTCGAATTGCACGAAGGCGAGTATGAGCGTGACGGCACGGTCGTGCTGTGCGGGGAGGGAGGCGCCGTCCGGACAGGTGTCTCGCCGTCCGATGAGTGGGCTGCGGGGCGTACTAGGGCTTCTTTGGAGATGTCAGGCCCGGGAAGAAGAGGTTCGATATGGGGAGAATCTCTATTGGGAAAATTCCTTCCAGCCGAGGTTCCAGCTTCATCGCGAGCGGGGAGACTTGGAGGTACGGAAGGGGTGTTCTCCGCGGCGATTCTATCCGTCCCAGTCGGGCCACCTTCGCACTGCGCGCCCTCGCACTGTGTGGGGTCTGGGGGAGACGGGATTTTCGTCGCGACGTCGCCTGGTAGTGGGCCTTGCGCGCAAAAAGTAGCAATGCTTTCTGCATCCTGCGCCCCAACCTTGGTGGTTTTGTTCCCCGAGTCGCCGGCTATGCGTGCCTCAACTAGCCACTCGTCCGGCTTGCGCGCCTCCCACCTCGCCAGACGCGCTGCGGCACTGGCTGCATCCACGTCGGGGATACGCCCCTGTCCGGGATCCCCGGAGGGTGGCGCCTTGGGCGACGACGCCTTCGGCATGTACGTGTTCAGGTCGCGTCGAGTCGGCACGAAGTCCGGAGCGCGTGAGTTGAGCGACCCGCTGTTCTCGACCCCACCCTGCCTTGGATTGGAGGCAGGCCCCGGCCCGGGGCGTGTGGACGTGTGGGAGGCGTACCCGCCACCACGAAATCCGCGCGATCCTCTGTGCTGATGTGGATATGATCCGCGCGGTGGACGGGAGGGGTTTGAATGATGAATGTCGTGCGCAGGGACATGCTCGGAGTAGGTACGCTGTGGAACATGCGCGTACTCTTCGTTACGATAGTAGTCAGGATGCGGGGCCCAGGAGCACCGAACCTGAGGAGGAGGCCCGTCTTGTTCGTCATTATAGGAACGCGCGTGGTACTTATCGCCTGGCGGGTGGTAGGGATAGTACGATTTGCGCGACGGAACTGATCAGCATTCGCCACGCCAAGGGATGTCAGTGTGGTGAGGCATCTAACGTAAGGCATTCGCTCACAATTGGGCGGATAGCCTGCCTGGGCGTCGTCGAAAGTATAGTGTTTGCGTGGCTGGTACGGCCCGCTCCGCCATTTGGGAGGTCCTTCGTGTCCCGACGGGGGGCGATCTTCTGGCGGCAGGTCTTGACGCGGCTGCCAGTACGGGGGCGGGTTGCTAAAGTCCGACGACATTCGGTTCTAATCGCAAAGAAGACGGGGTGACACTCGAAAGGTAGATCCTCTCGAGAGGGAATAGCGTGATTGAGTTGACAGAGTAGGAGGGTGGTCAAGACTCGCCGGCACAACGCAGTTAAGATCAACCTGGGGAGGTCGTTGCAGCCGACGCGGGTCATATACGAATTCCTGTTAGACTTGCTGCAGCATCAGTTGTTCACGAGCACTGAGTGTCACCTCGCGCCACGCGGCGTGTGCTGCGGTAATGAGGAACGTTGCAATGCACAGCGAGCCTGCAGCAAACGTGGGGAAGTCAATCGCATCTTTCATAAAACGGTATCACCGCTCCCTGTGCCAGGCCAAAAGGCATTGCTTCTCACGAAACCCGCACCTGGGCTGATCACGCGCAACTTCAAGGTTTTGCATCCGGAAGGCGAGTCAAAAAGCGTACAGTGCGTACCAAAAAGCGACCGTATGTGAACACCAAAAGCATCTTCATTGCTGTAGCAGGGCACTTTGGGTAGGCTTTCATGCGGCCCAAACCAGGCGCTGGGTACCCAGCTTACCAGAATGCGACCATCGCCGCGAGCCCGCACACGCCCATGCATACACTCGCGAAGATCCCTAGACTACTCGGCACGGCCGTCCAAGAGTACGTTAGAATGCCCAACAGCGCAAGCACGAAGCCAAGCGATGCCATCGTCGCGCTCACGGTGTGCGCACGCGAGAGCACCCCAACGATGGTCTCGAGCGCGGCGAGTGCCGCGTCCTTGGGGCCCTGCTTCACGCGCTGCGCGTCGCGGCGGTATGACGCCCAGGGGAGAAACCAGAGCGGGTGCGCGCGGTCGACGCTGACGAGCGAGCGGAGGTCCGTGAAGACTTCGAGCGGGAAGCCACGGATCGTGTCCATGGGCGAGGCGGGTCCCGCGGTCGCAGAGCCCATCGATGCGGATGGGCGATGACTGTGGGCATGCGAGTGCGCGTGCATGAAGCTAGACTCCTTGCGTGTGTGCGCACTGCGTTTCTCAGCGACGGGACTCCGCGTGTATGTATCCGCGGGTGCAGGTGTCGGTCCGGCGAAGATCGATTCTTCCTCCTTCTCGGCGTTGGTAAGACGAAATCGGATCAGGATGAACGAGCCGATGTACGCCACGATTGCTACAAGTACGATATCATGAGGTCATGATAAGGTTTTAACAGAGAAGACGTGGACCTACAGGCGCAGACGTGGAATATTATAGCACCACCAAGACTGGCGTTGACGACCTTGTCACGCGCTGTCCATGCGTGAAGGTCAATGTTCCGTGTTCCGGCGGTCAGCGAGAATAAGATGCTGTCTATAGACACGAAGAAAGTCGTCTACCACGCGTGAGTGATTGACCGGAGGTTACTGAGATGCTGTGAGACGAAGTCTGGGTAAGGACTCACTATGACCGCCATTGACTGCAGCCGGTCCAGCCACAGCTGAACGACTGCGCAGAGCGCCTGTTTCATGGCATCCTCCGGACTAGAAGGTTGTGCCGCTGCAATGCGGTGGTACACGTACATCAGCTGCCCGTTACGAGCTGCAACAGAACAGTTGGGTACGAACCAGGTGCCACGGAGGCGAATGCGCGCGACTTGAACATGACGGTCCGAAGCAAGCTTTGCGGTTGGCCTTGGCTGCGTGCGATGATTGGAGCCTGACTGAGCTAATCATCGCATTGGCATCCTTTCATGCTACTCCATCAGAGAATTGTAGACTTGACCGTTGACGTGGCAGTCCAACGGCGCTTCTGTGGATGCCTCGAGGAGCCAAATCCGCAGACAGTGTTGCCATATGCGGATAATACAGAGCGAACGTGATATGATCTCCTGGAGGGTAAACAACTCTCAAGAGGGATAGGACCGCGCTATGGATTGGACGCATGAGACACCAGATAACACGGCATAGAACGGCGATTGTGGATACTCACACAAAAACGAAAGCGCACAGCGTTCTGGCGCTACGCATGACAGAATTATAGTAGAGGTGGCTTGCCAAAGTAGCAGAGGCGGAGGGAAAAGAACTTGGCTGATGACATCACCATTTAGCTCGTATAGCAGTGCCGCCAGTTGTTTGTTGCTCACCTTCATGCTACACAATGCCCCAGGTGATCCCCTCTCCCGCACTAGTCGCACGATTTAAAAAGCTCTCCAGGGGCACGCCGGTGCGTAACAGCGTGCCGGAGTCAATGAAAGCGCCGGTATTGGGCTCAGTCAAATCTCACTTCAATGGGTATTTTCGGAGTTTGGATTATTGGTCGGAGTAAGCGGCCTCTACAAGGGAAGGGTGTAAGTGGTTGCTAGCGGAGAAATGCGGAGATTTAAATTCCAGGCAAACTGCTACAGAACACGCTTCAACAACGACGTCATCATCTCACTAGTGTGTCGAGCTCGAGCTTGCCTTTATCGCGTATACACTTGTAGACGACGAGAAATAAGCCTCGATATACCTAGACTCTCGCCACAGTCTGGCGGTGCCAGCGGAGCCCCATGCCAGTCCATTGTGACCGTATGTAGAGAAGCCTGGCTCATTCAGGCTGCTATCAGCTAACACGTCGGACGCGCAAGGTGAGCTGAGTACACTTTGCGTTTGTAGACGACTAGGGGTCAATTTCGTTGATCGGTTCAGTCCATGCGCTGAACAGCGAGGGTGGATTGCTTCTTGAGTGGGAATCCCGTTTAACGTAGCTCCCCGGCGTTTACCGGGCCAACGTTCTGATTCCTGGTGGGTAACGGGTGTTCGAACTCAAGCGACGCTAACAATTCACGATCAATGTACAGGTGAATTCAATAGTCGAACAACGAATGCAATTGCTGGTCATCGCCGGATAGTGGCATCCTCCATCGCATATACCTCCAATCTTCGAATTCACTCCTGCTCCCATGCTTTCAAAAGTTCGAGCCGCCGACCGTCCCACGTTTTTGCACTCCCGAACATCTTCATTCGCCACGGTGTGCTTGTTGCGTGCCTAAACTCCTCAGTCTCCCAGCTCGCCGATGAGTCCCACTCGTGTACGGCGAGGTACTTGGGCGGCCGGCCCTTCGCCTTCACCTTCTCGCCGTCCGTCCCCTTCGCTGGCCCTGCATCCTTCAAAACGAAGCGCCGCGTGCGCCGCCAACCGGGTACCCTCGCAAGCAGCGGAACATGTTCTTCCTCGTACCACCGGTTCAGCTCATCCTCCAGCTCCGGATCGACTTCAATCTCCATTGTGACAAGTGCGGGCCCCGGGTCGCTCGCGTCGTAACCCGGAGCGGGTGGGAATACGGGTTCGAGGACGTCGTAGGTGCGCCGGTCAAGCAGCTGTACACGCCTCATCAGATCCGTCTCGCGCGGGCTGCGCGTGTCCGCGAGGGTCGAGTACGGCGGTTCGTCCAGAACCTCACACGACACGAGGTCGTACGTGGCTAGGTAGTGAGGGCGCTTCCCATCGATCGCAGCCCAACGCGCCGTGTTCCGGAAGGCGGGAATGGCCATGCGCAGCGGGACGTGCTCGGTGTCGTACCAGTCGTTGAATTCGGCATCAGGCAGCTGTGGTCCGGACTCGCCGAACACGAAAAGGAGGCCCCGAGCAGACATTATGACTGCCGCTGAAGCTGTTGCGAGAACGAGGATGCCCAGAAAGCGACGTTCAAGACGTGTGCGACCTGGTACATATAGGTTGAGACGCGTACTACTGGGATTCGGCTCTCCGATAGCTCCGTGCATATTCCCAGAGGCAGTGGGAGCTTGACTCTTCAGGTGAACCCTCATGCCTTCTCAAAGCCCAACATACTGAGCCCCATGATATCGGCTGCATTTACAGACTTTGACTTGAAGCTTTCTATGACGAGGGGCGCATCTTGGGGTACAGGTCCGATCATATGTCAAAAATAGGACGTCATCCCAATTCGCATTCAGTTTGAGCTCCAGGTCTCCAACTACAAAGCCGACCTATCGACGCTGTTTCCGGCCTCTCGACTTCCGTCTTACGACACGGTGCCTGGTGCCGTCCGTGGCCGAGAGCCGCGCTACCAGGCGGAGGAGCCCATCTGCCTCGACCGGACGATGAAACAACGCCGTGGCGGTGCCGGCGAGTCCTTTCTAGTGCACTGATCGGCCGTGGTGGCACACAAGCTAAAATCGGAGTTGTTTAGCAACTTGTAAGTCCACGTCGGCTCTGGACAGCGATGCAATGCATATCTCGAAAGGTTCATTGTCACCATTGAACCATGCTCTACAGTACTAATCATTCCCGCCTCTAATATCGCAAACCTCCAAAATGCTAGGAGGACGGTTGGTCCAGTTGTATCATGATGATGATGATGATGCGCTTTGTTCTGGGCGCTTGGGTACGGCAGGGGATTCCCACCGAATTCTATGTTTGTCTCGGCCGACATCACACCGTGCGCGTGGTCTCTCTGCGTCACAAACATGCTTCCTCAATTCTTCTGTACTCCAAGTCCAGGGCGATGAGAAAGTCTCGCCGAGTTTAGTCTCCTTCGAGTTTTTGTTTGGGGGTAGTTTGCACGCGATAACACACTGATGCTTTTTACAGCCTATCTACCAAAACATCACGCCGACGAGGACCTTTATCATGCGCGTCTTAGTACAAGTACCGCCGATACCGCCTACCCTATTGTGCCCACGTCCACCTTGGCGACGGAGGCGCCTCGCGCTTCTGCTCCGGAGACATCATCACCTACGCAGCAGCAAATTCGCCGACCGAACCCCACCAGAGGCTACCGAGATGTGACTGGCCAGGTGCCCGCGGCTCGCTGGCAGGTGCGCCCGCCACGACGTCACGGATATGCCAACGTGCATCGCAGGGGTGCGGCCTCGTCGCCGCTCGCGCCTTCTCTGAGGGGCCTGCCAAAGCACCATTTGATCGTCCTCGAACGGGATTCGTCATGTGTTGGGTCTGGCGCGATCCACTGACCGGGCGACCATGTGTGGCACTCTCACGGGAGCGCGCCGCGCCCGCGCCTTCCTCTTCGGACGTACATGTGCATCCGCGCAGCCTACGCCCGCATCAGCCGTTTGTTGTATAAAAGGTGAATATTTCGGTGCGGAGGAGGTGCAGGCGGTAGCTTCTCATCGTCTTCGTCGCACTTGTAGCAGCTCTAAGCTCACTGACTGTCAACATGAAAGGTCTTGCTGCTATTGTTAGCGTCGCCTTTGCTTCCGGCGCTGTCGCGAGGACGTTCACCGTGTACAACCAGTGTCCGTTCACCATTTGGTGGGTTATTTTCGGATCTACAGTGTCTTCACATGCTCATACTACACGCAGGCCCGCTGTACGTGTCCTTGCAGGCTTGGGATGCTCTGAGAGCAACCAGACCTAATGGTTCGCAGATCTTCACCGACTTGAATGTCGGAAGCGCAACGCCCAACCAGGCGACCGGGTAAATATCCTCTCATTATCGTTCAGACACACCTCTGAGCATCGGCCGCCGCGTCTTCAGATGGGCGCAGAACGCATTCCAGACCGTCAGCTTCTTCGTACCCGACAATTGGCGGGCCGGTCGGATTTGGGTGGGTAGATGTCCCGTTCCAGAATACTTGCCATTTCAGTAACACAGGTCGGACTGCACAGGCTCGCCGCGACTGCAACTTCAACTCCGGTACTCCAGGCCCCAACTCCTGCCTGGACGGTGGCTGCAACGGCGGCCTCTTGTGCGACCCCCACACCGGCACGGTACGCCGCGTTCCAGTTTCTCGTCCGGTATTCTCGACTCACTGCGCGCATGGGATGATGTAGGGTGTGCCCCCTGCCACAGTCGCCGAGTTCACTCTCGGCACGAACGGGCTTCCGGATAACTACGATGGTCCGTGATGGGTTGTTGTGTCGTACGTCTCAGAGTCGGCAGCGACTAACCCGGATGCAGTCTCCCTCGTGGACGGATACAATCTGCCCGTGCGCATCAACAACAACAAGGGCTGCCCCGTCGCAGATTGCCCCGTCGACCTCGGCCCCAACTGTACGTTAGCGTTCCCCTTGTACCTTGCGTGACGTCTATGCTGATACGGTGCGCCACTCTGAACAGGCCCGTCCCAGCTCAAGGGACCCTTCGACTCGACCGGCTTCCCGGTCGGGTGCAAGAGCGCATGCATCGCCGGCCTTGGTGGCCCCGTTAGTAAGTTCTCTACAACGACTCGTCTTTCCCGGGCGGAGAGCTGACACGGTCTCTCAGACGACAACCACGACTGCTGCACGGGTTCGCACAACACCCCGGCGACGTGCCCGCCGTCCGGAGTGGACTT
Organism: Trametes meyenii; assembly: GCA_022606255.1. Lineage (NCBI taxonomy): Eukaryota > Fungi > Basidiomycota > Agaricomycetes > Polyporales > Polyporaceae > Trametes > Trametes meyenii. The sequence goes on from JABYQG010000008.1 coordinate 1,250,655, forward strand.
CTACAGCTACTTCAGTACGTCTCATTATCTCCGCCATGCCCCGCTAAAGGGCGTGGCGCGTGGTACCTGCGGACAGACGCGCTGACGGACGATGATGCGCGACAGAGGGCAACTGCCCGAACTCGTACGCGTACGCGTACGACGAGTCCAGCGGCACTGCGCTCTTCACGTGCCCCTCTAACTTGGCTGCGGATTACACAATCACATTCTGCCCGTGAGCTTCTGCATGATGTGGGGTGGGCTGGAAGACCTTGGCTGGTGAGCATGGGTTGAGTTCGAAAGGGAAGGCGACAGTCGAAAATGCATGAACTTGAAAAGTCTCGGTGTGCTAGTGGTTCGAAGGTGGCTCCTTGTTATGGCCTTAACAGAAGCCTTGTAGTAGTGGAATGTACTGTTATGATCTTGTTCGAAGACATTGCATCCATTGAGAACTTCGGACGAATTAGGTTGAGACCCATATACTAGTAGGGCGGCATATTTTGCAGTCGATGATAAACTTGAAAGCAGTAATATCAATAAGATGGTGCGATACAGATTTCTCGAGCGCGGACGCTGAACTACCATCGGACGGAGGAACACAGTGTATGGATGTAAGAGCGCGGGGTGGTGATATCATTACAAAACACTTTCGTCTCCGATCGTGGGTACGGACGCTTTGCGCAAACGCGAGTTGGCCCACGTTCTGGGCGCCTGCGCGGTAGCTGCAGCACCGCGAGCACCCTCGATTCTTTCGTTGGTTTCAATGGTGGGCGCGGAACGGTCGGGGTTACTCGCTCTCCACATAGGCGGGGTGGTATCCGCGTAGTGAGTCTTCCGCTGTGTGTATGCCCCCAAGTAAGCCATCTTGGAGTATTGACGACACGGTGCGTGGAACTTACCCGCCACTGCATGCCGGCGAAAGCGGCATGCTGAGGCCAAGGCTCTGCATCTGGGGTCTTTGGCATCTTGGACCACCCTTGCTCGCGTAATGCTATCACTTCCTGCAAAGAATAACGCCCGGGTAAGCGACCGACTGCGCTGGAACTTGACACGGCGAGCGACCCAAGCTCGTAAGTAGAATAACGCACTTCCAACATAGACTTGTTACGCCATCCACAGCGTATCGTACGGATGAGATGTTTGATGTGTGATATGTATCCGTCGACGCGAGCTCTCCCGTCGTCCGTAGCATCGAGAAGCTCGCCAGAGATGGTGAGGAGCGCCTTCAAGTCCTCCACCACACCTGTCTGTACGACAGCCGGCATGGGGTCGCGGAGAAGATCGTCCAGACACCCATGGATGACACGTCTGGGGAGAATGTTCATGTTGTACAACTCAGCGAGGAAAGTGGCGAGGCCGGGTCCATCAGACTTGATATTCTCCACGGCATGATGATAAAGACTGGAACCTGTGCAATGTTCCTCCCCGCTCTCATCATCATCCTGCAGCGCGATGAGGCCGTGGCCAACGAGACGCAAGTGGAAAGCAAATCCGCAGCTGTCGACGAGTCGTTGACGGAAAAGCGGCCCGCCCTGAAGGGTGTTTCCATAGACGTCCGTCGAGTCCCCATCATACAGATCGGTGCTTATTTGCTCAACTAGGTGCCGAGAAAGGCGAGCGAGGACGTTCCCGAGGTGTGGATGTTGACTTGCCAGGAGTAGAATATGGTTGGCAAGAATGGAAAGCGGCCGCCCGCCCCGGCCCTCGAAGTGGTTGACCAGGCACCCGACGCGATCCGCCGTGAAGAGGAAGTTTTCGCTTGTGATGTGGACGAGAGCGTGATGTATCTTGCGTAAAAAGATCTCTTGTTCAGTGCAAGAGGCATCGTAAATTGATTCGCCATCCTTTTTAACAGCTACGTTCGCAGTCTGGTCGATAGAGATGATAGGAGAGTCGTTTGCATTCGGAGTAGGGTCCTGATACGTAGAAGAAACATGAGGGAGCACCGGGGTTGTCGTAGGGCCGGGATTCCCACTATGCGGCTCTGTAATTTCGTCGGGTTCCGAAACCAGCTCTGCGCTCAAAGTTAGTTAACCCCGTTATTTGACCTTGATACCAATGCATGCACTCACCAAAAGAATGGGGAATGTCCATGATCTGGCTGGGGTCCTCGTCACGGCGTCGTAGTAGTTCCTCGTGGTCTAGGTTGAACTCCGTCGATCGTGGTAGGAAAAGGTCTGGTAGTACATGAGATAAGATTGGAACGAGGAGGGGTACGAGCAGTGGGAGCCACGAGGCCATCTGTACAGGAGGATGTGGAGGTTGGTGCGAGTTGTGAAAGTAGGGCGGAGAGCTTGGTAATGGTACGAGCTTGCTGGTACGGTTCAAGTTGCAAAGACTCGAACCACAGCCGATGTCGAAGACGTGCGCCGTACATATTGTACGATACGCATCGAGCGCTGCGGTAAAGTTACGCTGCGGTACCTACTCATTCGCCGCCAGTCAGCGGGCACATCAACTTCCAATACAGGTGCTGCAGTATGTGACATATTTGAACAGTTGGGGGCACCGGATGGTTCACGGCGTGTTGCGGTGGGTATCGGCTACAGACGGTGCATTCAGAACCGGGGATCATGCCAAACGAGTCGTTCGAGTTCAATTTGAGGCGTAAGGTGTTGTAACTAAGAGGATAGTCGACGAGCCTGAAACTGGAGGTCAATGTCAGTATTACTACTAGCGGTGGTGCTTTGCGCAACGCGGAGTCCAACTAAACAAAAAATTCAGAGAGAAGATAAGACCCTAAAGTTAGGGTAAGGTCACGCGAGAGCGCAGAGTCTCCGTAAATTACAGGCTGTCTGCCCCTCATCAATTAAAGCGGGAGATACATCTCTCTCATCATTATCGACACATGCCACGCCCAGGCCATGGCATCGCCGTTCGTATTTGCAACTGAGTCAAAAGACTTACCCTCGTCTACGGTCTGTGATTTGCATGTGTGTAATCTTTGTCTACGCATGACGAAGCCGAAAAATGACAGTCCGAAGGATGTGCGGTTACAGCGTGGTTACGCCAGTCCTTGGAATGAGGGAGAAGATAGACACGTGGTGGTGCTAGGGAGCACCTATGACTCGGAGCCCCTGTGAGTAGTTACGAGTCCTGTCGTGGCAGATGGTTTCTCACGGTCTTGATGGCCGCCCTCAGAGCCTCTCGGGTGACTCCGAACTTTTGTTGCCCTTCGTGACCGTGTTTATCAGTCTGGTTTACTTACGCTCAATTGACCTTGATCAGCCCACCTTACTAAGTTCAAGTTAGTGTAGCGCATCAAGTTTGTCTAGGGAAAAGAGCTCTTAGATTTGATACTCATGCAGCCAGTGGCACTATGGGCCCGCAACTGTATATCTCCCGCCTCGAGCTACCAGTAAAAGTTCTATCGTGCCAAAGTACTAGGCGAGGAAGTTGCCGCCGTAGTATCCCCGCCTCCATTGCTTCGCCACGACCGAGTGAGGTTGAACTCATCCGAGTGCTGTGTCTGTCATGATAGCGGCATCAACAACGTTGGACCCTTCTGCGAAACAGACCCTTCTTGCGGTGGTTCAAGTTTGGCTCGACAGATTGCAGACCATGTCCGTCGTGGTAGGTAGGCGTTGTTCCCGGTAATATGCACTCTGCTAACCCGGACAAATCTTATCTTTTAGACCACCTTCTTTGTCTCTATAGATAGTATGCTCTACGGGTACGCCTCTGCGGCATTACCGCCAGCGTCGACCACCTGGTCAAACGCGGACCTGTTGAAGACCGCTACACTAGGCGGCGCTATAATCCTCCATGTCTGCGCCTGTAAGTTGCCATGTTTCCGTCTTCTAAGCCCCCCAAACTGACGGTTCCTGCTAGCTATACTAGCCTACTTGGCTTCTTTCGTCTTGATTCGCTATCGTCTTGACAGCGCCAAGGAACAAGCACAAACTAGGGAACACCTCGAGGCTTTTCAGGCTCATGACGCTGGAAAACTTGCGGCGCGGCCGGCCGATACACGCTCGCCTACCCTTGGATCATCCAAGTCTCCGGCACAAGCGCAGGTCGAGCCAATTCGAGTTAACTCGCTGGACTTCCGCTCGCTGGTGTCTGTATATCAGGTCAGGCCGTTCGCCTTCGCGTATCGTCGCACCTTGGCCGGTTTCAAGCCGGGCCCCGAAGCCCCTCCCCCAGGCGCAGATCCCAATGATGCAGTGGCGCTGCGGACCTTACAGGCGATGGTGGAGACGCTAACGCGCTGCCATACTGTAGTTGCCGGCCTTTCTAACGTCGGCTTTGTGTTGGCTGTTGTCGGGACCATCACGTACTTCTGGACGGCTCTTCCAGTGGCGTTGGGGAGCTTTGCGAGTGTCTGTCTTGGGGCGAGCCTGATAGCAGGCGTATATGCTATCATGTAGTTCCGTGCATATAATGGCTCTGATGCACGTCGATTTCTCGGATACCATTATGCCATTACGCTAGTACAAATCCGAGTCGACGACAGGATATTCTCGAATACACAGCAGACGTATACCGTAGCTACGCTACATACCGGACATTCAGCAACACAATGAGAATATATGATATCAGTCCCGATCTTTCGGACACGACGGACTCCTCAGCTCTGGGGTCCGCGACGACGCTTGACCGACCGCGTCACCTCCGAGTCGGACTCTGAGTCGTCATCCGGGCTCTCACGCTCACGTTTCGTTGTTGGGCGGATGTCCTCCTCGGAATCGCTGGAAAGCTCCTCGGAGTCGCTGGAGCCTGAATCTGCAGAATTGTCCTCCCCAGAGTCGTCCTGGGACGAGGACTCTCCATCGTTGCGCCCGACGCCAGTGTTGAGCTTGTCTGAAGCGGGCCAGTTTGGGCGCGCGAGAGAGGATGAGAGGAGGCCAAGGAAGGCGTTGTGCGTGTCCAACATTTGTGCCAAGAGCGAGATAGTCTCGTCGGTGTTCTCGTCGTCCGTGTCGCTCCACCCGGCGGGATCCGGGCGATTGATGTCCGCAGGCTTCAGCGGCGAGCGACCGTGACGAGGAGATTTGGCGGGAGACCTCGTCTTCTGGTGATGCGGGGCCCCATCCTCGTCGCGGTTCTGCTTGGCTTCGTGGGCTGTGAGCGGTCCCTTGGTTGGCGTGGACGATGCCTTGCGCGCTGCATATTCCGGGAGAGCCGCGTAGCGCGCCTGGATCCATGCTAGGACCGTTCGTAGAATGTAGTCTATCGGGTGAGACCGGTGCGCACGCATGAAACGGCCATTGCAAGTATGCGGATCTTCAGGGAGCACGAACGACAGCAGCTTGCCCTCGTCCGTGAGGAGTTCTCCTTCCCGGATGCAGCGCCTTTTCAGCTCCGAACACGTCTCGGTGGTCCGGGTGTCGTCTTTCCTCCGCACTACTTCGAAATACGCATCCTTGAAGGCTTCGAGGTCGGCCGGGAAGGAGCAGTCTGTCGGGAGGTAGTCGACAGCCATCTGGACTAGGACGTGGACGAACGCTTCGATCTCGTCCGCGACACCGACGAATTTACGGGGGTAATCCATCGCGCGGACGGATAGGTAAGAGTATGTCCCCTTAAGGTCTGGGTAGGTACGACGGCACACTAGAAAAGGAGGAAAGAACACTCACTCGTCTGCTGGGCTGATCATAACCTTGGATGTCGCGAAGATCCACACGCTCGCAGAGCTCCCAGTCCATAAGCATCCCTTGATAGACAACCGTGCCTGGCTCCTTTGTGCCGTCGACGGGAACCATCAGTATATTCCCGTCGCTGATGTCTCGGTGCAGAATATTGGTGAGCTTGTATGCGTCGCGGTGAGCTAGAGGGAGAATGTTGTGAGCCCGCGGTAGAACTTGTCACTGCGGAAGCCGAATGCTACGCACCTTCGACGCATTGGGTTAAGATCTCAATCAACTGACGGCCACTGCTGAACTTATGGAGTGGAACTCCGACCTCGCGTACGACCATGCGATAGTGCGAGAATATCACAGAGGGCAACGCGTCTAACGCCTCCGACGGGCCGTATATATTGGCGAGGGCCTTGTTCATATCGATGCGGTGCCCCGGGATATCTTCATGGCAGAGGAGCGTAGGAACGTAACGAACCCTTCGCGCGTTGAGAAGCTCGAGTGAAGTGCCTTCCGCTTCCATCTCGGGACGTAGCCACCGCCAGGAATCCTTGAGGAAGACGAACTTCGCATCTCCGCTTGCGTCGATCTCGAGCGCAACGTAGCCCCTTCCTCCGCGCCGGTCCTGCAGAGCGTTGCCGGAGAATACAGGCTTTCCTACGAGGAATTCTCGAGCCGGTTTCGCCTCGCTGAAACTGGCCACGGAAAGCTTCCAGAAGGGCCAAGTAGTGTCGGCCAGGGTTTCCGCGTACGCCTTTCGCGCGTGGTCTGCGGCACCTTGTAGCTGCGTAGCGGCTGCAGCAAGCATAGTAGAGTGCGACGAGGTTCCGGGAGCGACGAGCATTGCGGTGCGGTCGTGCCCACGCTCCTCGGGAGAAAGGGACGCGAAACGCATAAAGAATGTAGGGATAATCTCGGTGTTCGACAGGTACGGTATCGGCGGGTTAGAGACGACCACGGTCAGGCGGTCCATACGGATGAGTCGCAAGAACCCGCCGAAGATGACGACAGAGAATAGATGGGTTCGCTGCTGGCGGGTGAAGGCGTTCACAGCATACATCGAGATTTCTTCGCGATTCTCGCGCCCAACTTCCGTTAACATATCTTCGGGGGCGAATGGGTCGCATTCGTGCTTGAACACATGGATAGGGAGCTCGAGGGTATCCCATCGCGTGCTGTTCTGTTTGGGGAACCCTGTATTGAGGTATAGGCCACTGACGACGGTGCAATCGTCGAAGGTTGTGCATGCGCGCATTTCCGGGGCAATGTTAGACTCATTAAATGCGCGAGTCTTGACAATAAGGTGAGGGGGGGCTTTGTGGAAGGATAATTTGGAGAATAGACGTACAAAGACCCGGTGCATTGCTGCTTCGGACTTCAGCGAGGCGATCTCTTCAAGGCGCATGGAGGGGCTATTGTCTACATGGGTGCCAGGAGCTTGAGGAGCGGGGAGAAATTGGGTCATGAAGACCTCGAGCGATGTCAAATATGCTCTTTCCATAGCGAACTGAGAATGAAGTGTTGGTGGGGGTACTCTTGGTTGAGAGCAAGATGCGTTGTGGCTAGCTTGAGGCGCCCTCTCTGTTGACAAGCGCTTTGAAACTCAGCAGCACCATTGTTGTCCTAAACGGTGAGCTCCCGTGAATTGATCGATATCAAGCGCTTACTCACAAATTTGGCGTTGTATCATCTCCTCGTCAAGCCTCTCAGCTGGGCACTTCGGACTGTTCCGTTACACGGAGAGTGCGCTTCGGGTGCGAGGTATCGTAGCCACTCTGGTCTGGCGATAGCGGCAAAATTTCGTGTTAAGTAGTGCGAGTGCATTGATTGAAATGCTTTATTCCGCGTTAATGGCGCTGATTAGGCCGCGAATGACAACAAGTTCACCGACACCTTAGTTCTCATCCATTCTGTCTTTGGGTCTCCCAGTCGCGTGGGGGGGGGGCTTTTCTCTGAACGTTTTCTGAGGATACTCAGTCACAATAAGCGCACACACGTATTGGTATATAACTGACCAGGTATGAGAAGTATGTTGCTAGTGTTTTAGCCCGTACAATATCGGCGGTGGAGCCGTGGTTGCTCCCTGCTGATCCTCATGCCAACGCCAGAACTCACACTCTTGAGAGCCTGACAACGCATTACAAAACCTCTTAACTTGATATACATTCGCCTCAGTGGAAATCAAGCCCTAGGAAGACGAAGAGTAAATTTTCAGAGTCGCCGTCAGCAGAGCAAACGCTCAGACACAGCCACCACGGAACTATCGTCTGGATGAGTGTGTCACACTCGCGTGGCATGAGCAAGCGCGGCAACGGCCGGCCCAGATAGGCGCTCAGCTTGGCCGCCGGTTTTTCGGCCGCTGAACCGCACCTTTTCATTAGAGCTGGTCATCTCCGCTTCGAGTTTGTCAGTTGCAATGCATATGCATTCCCCGTTTCCGAAATATAATCGACAGCCATTGCCGCTTGCGCAACCCCAGATTCCGAACACACACGCCTTCGGCAAAGCTGAGTGTCCAATGATACTAGTGTCCATTCCTACATTGACTGTCCGACCAATCCTGTGATTATTTGCGTCTGATTTTACATTTTTGTACACTTAGTGCCAGCAAGTCGGCATTCCTACGACCTCGTCCACGCCCAGCGCGCCTGAGGCGCGCACAGAATAGCAGTGGACGGAGACCGGCCACATCCAACGAGAAACCGAGAAATGAGACACCATCCACGAAATGACCGGAGGGAATCTGATCTCGCCGCGTTCTTACTTTGTCGAAGCTCGCGCGGCGTTCTTTCCGGTAGGGAGCGACTTCAGGGGCTGTCTTGGCCGAACCGGAGTAGGGATCTTCGACCGAGGCGGCTCGCGCGGTGCCATGGCCCATTTTGGAGCCGGCTTCGGCGTCGCGTTCTCGTCCTTGGCAGACATGCGAGCCTTGCGAGAAAAGAACGCCGCATGCGCTTCCGCCACAGTCGGGAGTGACACCGGGCGGGGGGTGGAGGGCTTGAGCGGGTTCTCCTTCCTAGAAGAGGTCGAAGCGGCGCGGGAGGCAGGTGGAATGGACTTGTCGGAGCGGGGCTCATCGCGAGCACGGGTTCGCCGCTTTGGAGACTTGGAAGGCGATGGCGGGGTGGGTTGCTGAATTGGATTGGCTATCGCGGCACGGGAGGCATCGAGCGCGGCCTTGACGTTCTGAAGCGCGAGGTCCATGTGCAGGTTCAGCGTCAGGGCCCCGTCGAGTATCTCCTTCTGAATGTCGTCCGCCGCAGGCGGTAGAGGCATATCGGCAGGAGCGGGCTCGGATCTTGAAGCGACCTCTGCGCGAAGAGCAGCAATCTCCTCTCGAAGCGCCGCGTTCACCTTCTCCGACGCTGCCAGGTCCTTGGCCGCTTTTATGCTTCGCACTTTCCACGTCCCCACCTCTTCCTCCAGCTCCTCGATCTCGCTCTCCATCCCCCGAACCGTGTTCTTCTCCCCGGCCAGCGCCGCTTCCTTCTTCTTCACCTGCTTCTGCATCTCCGTACACACCTCCAACGCTTCCTTCTCCGTCGCCTCCTTCGCCGCCACCGCCTCGTCTAGCTCTTCCTGAACGACATCGAGCTCGTCGCGCTGCTCCTCGATCTGCACGCTCAGCCTTGCGACCGTCTGCCGGAGCTCCTGGATCGTGACGCGCGCGTCGGTGAGTTCCACGCGCGTCGCCTCCACCTCCGTCTCCAACCCCTCCACCTTCTCCTCGAACTTCTCAATCGCCGCCTTGTGTTCGATCTCGGTCGCGACCCACGTCATGCTAAGACCGTGGATTGCCGTGTTGTCCTTTGCGGCGCGCACAATGGTAGACGTATGCGCGCGTTCGACGAATCGGCACTGCGCCTCGGATGCGTGGGCGCGTGTCTTCCACTGTTCGGACGACTGCCGCTCTGCCTTGAGGTTGGCGGCGAGGGCGGTCACCATGTCCGTGAGAGACGCAACGAGTCGCGCGCCATCGTCGTCCTGAATGGTTGTCAGCGGACGCTTGAGAGGGCTGACAAGACGTCTGGCAGTGGCAGTCGTGGAGGAGGTCCGTGCGACGGGATCGAACGGGACGGGGCGAAAGAGGAAGGCGAGAGAGGGAGAGAAGGACCAAATGAGGAGGGCGAGGGAGAGAACCAGAACAAGAGAACGAGGTCCCGAAGGTAGATAGGCGGGCGAGCTGGAGGATGCGAGGCCGAAGGAGCTGAAGGAGGCGCCAAGCAGGGCGAGTGGGTCGCTTGAGCAGGTGATAGATAGGGAAGACGCTAGGAGGGACGCCATAACGAGCACCCGCAGTTGGCTCGCGGATATCTTGACGAGCTTCATGGTGTAGCTAGAGAACGGCTGAGGAAAATTCACGGGCATGGGTCGCAGGCAACGCACCGAGTTGTAGGTGATGTTGCTGGGTGTTCGCAGTGGTGTCTGTGTTGAGGGATGAAGGACGAGATGTCTAGGGTGAGGCGTCCGCACGAGCTTGACGCCTATGCCTGGGAGGCTGGGGTGTCAGCCTCACGCACGCCATTGAGCTGACAATTCGGTCGGCCATTAGTATCTTGACCGAGAGGGCTTTTACTGAGCGCGGGGCGAACGCCTCACAACACTCGTGATATCTTCGCTCACTGCAAGCTTTCACTAGGCATCCCCATAAGACGGACAGTGGTGTTTGCCATGGATCTAGTGCGCGCGGCCATCCCCTGCCGTTAGTCCATTGCGTTGGTCGATCCTAACGTTAGTTGGGAAAGCAGCTTTTTGATCATTGATGAGCAAAAGTTGAAACTGTATTGCGACCTAAGGCCTAGAGAGCCACCAATCTAGGCGAAGAAAAGAGCAAGTCGGGTCACGGTAGTGAACTGAGTGACGGTAGCGCTAGCAGATAACACCCCGCCCGCCTGACGTCATTTTCCCACGGGTGCCACTGTACTATAAGTATACGGACTACTTGGTAGCTATCTCTCTTGCCTCGTTTTCTTGGTTAATTACTACTGCACCCAAAGGTGCGCTGGTAGTATCTGGGACGATGGAGTCCACGTAGTGACTTCGGTTTTAATCGCCTCAACTTCTCCAGCCTCTCGAGTTGATCGAAATTCGAATGCTATCGTAGGCATGTATAACGCCAGTGACTCCTGGCCGTCGACTCCGCCAAGACAACTGGCAGTGCCAAATATATTCAAATGGTACTAAGACACGCTGCCAGTACTCGAATCGTATTGTGATAGAACGGTGTACAATTTGGTACGATCACAGATTCGAAGGTTGTGGTATACAGTACAGACCAGCCTAGTAGGATGATAGATAGAATGTCGTACTTCTAACGTCCGCTCCTTTTGCGAGGGGGGCCACTCGTGATAGAACCCGGTCGGCCACGCTTACCCCCCGCGCCTCCAGGGGCCGCCGCCGCATAAGAGTCAACCATACTGCGCTTTACACCAACGGCTCGCTCATCTCCAGGTCGGTATCCGGGAGGGAGCTGGTCCTCTTGCTTGTCGACGATATACCAAGACGTACCAGGGGTTGGTGTCCTCAGGTGACGCTTGAACAAGTTGATGACCTCGTCATGGTCAGCCAGGTTAGCGGCGTATCGTTCGTATATCCTTCGTTGTTCCGGAAGCAGAACCTCGCGGTCATGAGTGGACTCTGTTGGTTGGGCAGGGGCTTCCCAGTCGCCCAGCCAGGCGAATATTTGGGCCGTGCTCTCTTCTTGAATCGCGGGCATCGTCCTGGACGAAGCACGCTCAGCCGGTGCAGCGGAATTGCCGGCTCCGTATTTCGATCGCAGCTCCTCGTCACGGCGGAGACAATAGTATCCAGATATCCACAAAAGAAACTCGTACATGAGGCCTTCTATAGGATGCCGCTCTGAAATTTGGTAAGTACAGTGGGGAGGCCAAAGCAGCTTATCTAACATACCGCGTTTATCATTCGAGGCTTGATCGCCGGGCACTACGCCTGAAGAACTATCAACTGCCTGGGAGGGCGGCGGGCAGGGGGCAGCAAAGAACTGGAGGCGCTCCGACATAGCGTCAGGCTTGATTACGCCCAGTTTCATCGCCGTAAGTTTTGCATCTCCACAAGAGTACTCCTGGGTGGCTGCAACTTCGTTGAATCCGTCAAAATACTTCTCCATGAAGGGTCCGACGGCAGAACAGTTGTGAGGGAGATACCGGATGGCGAGATACAGAATCAGGTGGAAAAAGGATTCCATTTCGTCTTCGACAATGATCGGCTTCGAGAGATCACGTAAAGCGTTAGCAGACAGAAATTGCCATGTTCCCTATACCAAACCTAGTGAGCAGAGCCTGAGTTGAGGCACGGAGTAATCGAACGTTACGCACCGTGCGTCCCGGCTGTCGAGGCCCAGCGTCAGCATCATCGAGAAACTTCGAGAGTTCCCAGTCCGACAAAAGGGGTTCGCGAGTTGTCTTTAGCTTTCCGTCTGGGCCAACCACTTCTCTGGGATAGATCAGAATGTTCCCGGAGCTGATGTCTCGGTGGATCACGCCCTTTCTATAAGCGTCCCGGTGAGCTGTCAATATAGGTCAGAAAAGTAAGTAGTAGATATCACAGCATAAAAATACCTATTATGCAGTTGACGATCATAAACACGAGTTCTACGCCAGAACAGAAGGTACTGATGGGAAGGCCAACCTCCTTCACGACCATACGATAGTGATGATGGGTCTTGAGGGGGCATTCGTCCGCTTCGGCGTCCGGGTGCTTATCCTTCCAGACCCTCTGGGTATCGGTGACCTGCAGCGGTACGTCTCCGTGACAGACCAGAGTCGGCACGTTTTTGACTGGACTTCCCACGGTAGGGTCAGCCAGGTAAGCCAAAACTTCACCCTCCTGCCGCATCCGGGGATGCGCCACTCGCCACGCATCCTTCAGATAGACAAAAGGGCCGTCGGAATCATCCAAGTCGATAGCGACGTAACCTTTAGTGCCACGTCCAGCTAGACCATCCGCAATAAAATGCGGTTTACCGACCAAGAACGCCCGCGTCTTCTTGGAGTCGTGCACCTCGAGTTTCCAGAACGATCGCTCGTCCGTTGTCGATCTCATGAACTCGTCGTACGCGTGCTTTCCGAGGATGTGGCCTTCAACCTTGTATGGAACGAGGCGTCGCCGTAAAATAAGGTCGTGATTGGGGGTCCCGGAGGCGAGGCGAGTAGCGCTAGAGTCGTGCCCTCGTTGAGCAGCTGATAAACGGCTGAAACGCCACAAAAAGCGGGCCAGCTTAAGGGGCTCTTGGACGTAGTTGAACTTCTCGCTCACAACAGCCCCAGAGCGATCCCAGCGTACAATTCGGGCCATATCACCGAAGATAACCAGGGTGAAGTGATGGGTCCTCTGCTGGTTGTCGAAGACGAGAACGGAGTAGGACATGATTTGGCCGAGGACCCTTCGTCCGCGGAGAGCCATAGGTTGGAAGTTGTTCGTACGTGTGTCGTCGAACGGATCGTCCTGGACGGATTCCATCTTACACTCGATGGATAGCTCAATGGTAGACCAATTGGTATAATCCGCCCCGGAGGGTGCATCGCCAATAGGGTAGAGCCCACCGTCGATCTTTTCCTTCGACGCCACGTTCGTGTCACCTTTGTGTGGCGTAGCACGCGCAACAAGGCCGGGGAGAAGCCAAGTGTCATTGAACGCTTCGACCTGAGGAAGCTCATTAGAGCCTAGGCCACATTGTCGCACAAAGTCGGAGTCTACGCACCAGGGGTCCATACATCTCCGCCTCCACGCTAGGCTTTCCATCAGGTTGGAAGTTCAACGTCGATAATTCGGCCTCCGGTTCATCTTCGTCCGTTGGCTTAGGAACGAATCTCTCTAGCATCTCATCGTACGAGACGACGAGGATCTTCCCGTCCATACTTAGTCGGTGTGCGCGCCTTCGATCTTCTACGTTGGGTTGCTGGACTGAGGATTTAGAGAGCGAAAGAGAGTGCGTGCGTTTTCCAACGAGGGAGTCGGTATGGCCGGGTGCAGTTACAAATGTTGGCGGCCCTCGGATAGGCGGTGTTTGAGGACGTTGAGATTTGGCACCGGCGTCGTCGCGTTCAGCGTTGTCGCCGGTGGAGGCCGGGTTATTATCGAGTGCCTCGGAGGGCGAGAAGATAGAAACCCCCAGAAGCCTTTCGCGCCTGGGCGTCGTAGCAGCGGTAGAAACTGAGTCGTGGTCAGCCATTTCGTCCTCACTAGCAGGCATTGTCACGGGATAGGGAGGAACTCACAGACTCAGTCGGATAGCACTGTTGAGGTTTATAAGTATATCACAGCTAGCCAGATGGCTTATGGCGGTGATTGTTCCACTGAATGGGCCGACAAAGGTTTTGGTGAAAGGACAATGACGCTCAGAGGTAAGCCGTTATGGCTAAGTCTGTCAACTCGTACCTCAACCGAACACAAGCGCCGCGTGGTGTATGTAACAATATATACCACGTGTCAATAACGAATCAATGTAGTAGGCCGCTTTCTCCAAGGGATAGATCACCTTAGCCGCATAAGCTCAGGTATTATGACCGATTTCAAGGAGTATTCTTGCCTGCGAAGATCAAGGACGAACTTATGGCAACCGAAGTAAGCATGGGTAGGGAATCAAGAGATTGTGGCGTCTATTTCTATTCAAGGAAAGTGCGGACTTGTGGCTATGCCGTTCCAAACTGCCAGTGGGCCTGGAAGAAGACCGTCATTGAAATACTGCTGAGGGGGAATACTAACTCTTGGTGCTAGTACTTCCAACGGTGCTCGGAGCGTCTCATCCTGGTGATATTTTTGTTTTCGAAATGCTCATAAGCACCGGTCGATACCGAGTGTCGAACAAAACACGCCCGGTCTCTACTAAAAGCCGCGGCGTATTATCGAACTCGACGCAGTGCGTGCTAGCTTGCTACTAGCCGCTGCTCTATGACTTGATGTGTACAATACTGGTAAACGGCACGCCATGAACTTACCTAGTTCGTTACCAAATTACTGCAATGTTTAAATACTGAGATAATACGTAGTACCACGTCTCTAAATCGTGTTAGTCTGTATGTTAGGATAGTACACGAGAGCTACACATGCGAGTCCCAACTTCATATGGGTCCTTATTACAAAATATACTCCTCTCTTCGTTTATAACCAAGGATACAGTTAAACCAACTATCACCAGCGAGCAGCAGTAAGAGCAGAATAGTGCTTAAGTTGTGTGACGATACCGGTCAGCCCTAGGTAGAACGCACGCGTGCGTTCAGTGCGACGCAATAGACGACGATGTCGCAGTTGTTGTCGTGCTCGCAGAACCCTCCACAGCTGCTTCGTAAGGGGGAGGCGCCTCGCCCTCCTCCGTCACCTCGCCCGCGACGAGCTGCTCAAACAGTTCTGTCGTCGCGCGCTCCTGCAGCTGCAGCGAGTGTCTGCGTGAGACCGGAGGGCTCCCAAGGCCTGCTGTGCCCATAGTCGCGCCCGCTACGCCTGTTACGGGGCTCTGTGCGCCGCTCGGGAGTGAGTCGTCCGACAGCCCGGACTCGCGGCGGTGTAGGTGGCCCGGAGACGGTACGTGCCCTGAGAGCGAGCTCGCCGCGGAGGCCAGTGCAGAGACCGACGCGGATGCGGACCGGACTGGCGTATGTGAGCCAACACGATAAGGCGCGGGGCTTGCCAGTGGCGGGGGTGAGACGATGACGTCCCCATCGGAAAGGACACTGAGCGCGGGGTGTGCCGCGGCAGGGACCGAGGCGGAATCGGGAAGCTGCGAGTACGGCGGGAGGGAGATAAACTCGGGGTTGCACAGATGCTGAGGGAGCCCGATTAGTGACAGGACTCCAATGAGCAATGAGGGACGGGGCATTAGAAGAGCGGGACGTACAGAAAGGATGTGTACTGGGGTCTGGACGACGATGTCGAACAACTTGCGCTTGCCCGTCTGCGGGTCGACCGCACAGTCGTCGCCGCGTTCGACGCGAAAGATGACTTTGAGCATGTGCGATACCGAGATATTGCTCCGCCGGTTCTTGTTCGTCGTGTGCAGCGACTCCCCTGCCTTTGGGAGGCGCAAACACTTCCGAAACGTCCAGGGTCCCGGGCCCATCAGCGACGAGACAAGCTCACCGAGATCCTCGTGCGGCTCAACAACCTCCGCTAGTGGCGACTGCCGGAACGCATCTGGGTCGTCCGAGGAGAGGGGGAGGAGAGGTGGTCCGTCCTTCTTTGGGTATTTGAGCGCGAGGAGGGATACTCTATTGATGGGATCGGTCCGTGCAACACGCCGGAACTGCGTCCAGTAGTCCACGCGTTCTGCACATCAACTGCATGAGATCGCAGGCGCGAATGCAATATAATATAAGCACACCTTCAATCAAGACCGAAATACGGTGGATTTTCATCTTCGTCCACGGCATGAATGTGATGCTAACAGGCATGGTGTTCCCCAGCGAAAAGCTGCGCCCTGAGATAGCTATAAGGTATTGCATTTGCGTATCCCACTGTCGTTCGACGATGATACTTTCGGATTCTTCCGTGTCGTCCTCGCATGGCGTCGCGACGACTGTTATGTCCTGAGACGCTTGCAACTTCGCCTTGAATGCGCCGGGGCGGTGGACAACAGCTTTGAGCTTCCATGTCACTGAGCCGTAATCGACGTGTAGACTTGGGGGCGAATTGGCAGGGATGGCAAAGGAGATCGGGTAGGTATACACGCCTTCCCACAGGACGGCTTATAAGGTGGCCACATCCATAGAGTCGCGGTGGACTCACCTCTGCGGAACTCCTTCCATCCGTCCCCATGTTCCCGGCCGTCATCCACTTCAAAGCCCAGAGCCTCACTAACCCGCCCAAGCGCAGAGAGTTCCTTATGTATAGGCGGTCTCTCGGGCTCCTCTGGTTCCTCCAGGATTACACGAGCTCTTGTCCGCCCCCTCGGAGGGGTGACGTCTCCAGCATGCCCTGGCTCCCGCTCGAGGTCGCCCCTTGACTTCGAGCGCACGCGATCCTTCACGGCCTCGAACAGCGCGCTAGCGAGCGTAAACGGCTTCTTATTCCTTCCCCGCAGCGTATCTTCGCCGTCCGCCTCCCGCTGCCTGGACGGCGTGCGCGAACCGCCTCTAGCAGGGGTCTGCGGTGGGACACGATGTGCTAACTGTGTGCTGCTGCCGGCTTGAAACTCGTGATCTCCGTCGAAGCTGACGCGCCGTGAGTCGGGCATTGTGTCCCGCGGGGACAATATGCTAGATGTCGAACCGCCTTGCCGGGAATGTGAACGAGTACGATCATATGCAAAACCTGACTTCAATGGTTCAGTCGCGAGGAGACAACGGGTCATATAGACTACCCACTGTTGTAGTGATGGTCCGTCTCTAACTCCGACTGGAACGTGCGTCGCAAGTCCTCCAAGCTGCGAGCAGGCGATGACTCGTCGTATGTTCCAAAGGGCGAGCGCTGCATGATCATAGTCGTTGTTGGGCTCAGATGCGGTGTGACGTCAGAGGAATACGTCGGGGAATACGGAGGTGTGGCTGGAAGGTTGCCTTGAAGATCGGTACTTTGACTATGCGATACGAAGGAGCGTTGAAAGTGAGTCTGATCGACGCTCATGTAGCGTCGGTGATTCCTAGTTTGTTGCGCATGTTGTTGTGGATGTGGCGATCGCCCGCGGTCTTCGTCGGCGCGGGGTTCGGGCTGCAGGTAGCTCGACCTTTCTGAGTGATCTTCGTCTTCGTGCTCTAACGACAGACCGGGACCGACGGAGAGATTACGGCGGGTTCCCGTACCGGGAGTCTGGCCTGCGCGGAAGAATACAAACGATTGCGAGTAGATCTCGTGTTCTTCCGTAATCTCGACCCTGCGTGCGCCCACTCCTGGGAGAAGGTAGGGATCGTCTCGGAAGCGAGCGAGATATCAAAATACTTACCCTCTGGCCATGCTGTCACCGCCTTCCCCACTAAACCTATCTCGATGCTGGTAATCCTTGTAGGTTTTGCTAGATTGAGGACAAGGAGGCCTCGAACCATGCCTGGCGGCGCATCCGCTTGAAGCGTTCTGGTTCTTCCTGTGGCATCTCCGGCGCGAAGAAAGACGACAGATTCAGCTAGGCGGATGTCGAGAGAGTTTTTGTGAGGATGCGCCTTGACCGTGGTGGGCATGAGTGGCGAACTTGAAGTCGTGGTCGTCACAGAGAAAGCCGAAGACGGAGAGCGAAGGCGGGAGGCACTGGCTTGGGCTGCCCGCGACGGTCCTCCAGGCCGATCGAGGCTAGCCCGCCCCTGAATACTTTTTTGATTTTTCCGTTTTGCCGCGTCTCCGGTCCGGTGTAAGCGCTGAACTCAGGGCGACCTGTTGCCTATTGCGTCATGGCCGCTCTCATGATCCGGCAGTGGGTTGCTGTGCCCGGGGTGCCGTTTGTCGCTCACTCCGTCTTTTTTTTCAAGCTCGCCCGAGCTCGTTCATGAGCATATAGGTGCGCAATCCTTGTTGAATCTACTACGGACAGGCCTCCCACCATATGGCTTCGCGATTCAAAAAAATTCACCGCTTACCCGGCGATAAGGGCTTTTTGATCCATTGGTAAATCTTCACGTGAAAGTTAAAAATGCCATATGTCGCGATCATGAAGACAACTTACATATCATCGATGATAATTTACTTCGGTATGGGATCGGTCTTGGTGTGGGCGGTGCAGCGTACTCCATGCAAGATGAGACTCAACTCCCCAAGTAAGTGAGCGATCCGCTTCGAAGTAGCCTCGCAGATAGGATGCTAAATGCTAGAAAGCGTTCACATAGCTCGGAACTTTCCATTGTTTGCAGGGTCGTAGCTCTCAGGAGAGCCCGAGCCCTGGAAGGCATGCCAGCTGCGTTGAAAGAGGGGGGAGCACACATAACACCTTCATGGACGCAGAAAACAGCAAATGCATTGACACATTCAAGAAATCCGTAGTGATGTACACAATATCGACGCATCTCTAGTTGTGGTTGCACGTCGCATGCGCATAAAGCACTCGCTCGAATATCCAGCAACACAAATAAGAATCCATGCGACCTTCCCTAGATCTTGGCCTTGACCTCCCGCAAGCGTGCGTGCTGCATGCTCTCATCTGAAAACCGCATGCCTCTGGTAAGTGATTTATTCAATACTGTTCGGGGAGAAAACCTTACAATTCGAGTCGTACAACCGGTCGCCCGGGACGGCGACGATGTGGGACTGAAGCGAGGATGCGTCGACCATCTCAGGGACGACCTCCTTCAGGGTGCGCACCCCCAGTAAGCGCATGTTCATTTCAAACTCGTCCTACCCCACCCAATGGACGTTAGTGTCCAATCTGCGACGCGTCATACAGAATACACTCACGTGAAGAATGTTCAGCGCGTGATCGACACCCTCCTGCCCATACGACGAGAATGCGTAGAGGAACGGACGTCCCACACCGACGGCGGTTGCGCCGAGCGCAACGGCCTTGAGCACATCGTTGGCACGACGGACGCCGCCATCAACGAATAGCTGGAAGCGTTCGTTCGGGAACGACAGCCCACGTCGCGCAGAGAGCTCCCGCACGACCTCGACAAGCACCTCGATGCCCGAGCGCGAAAAGTCGAGCTGGCGCCCGCCGTGGTTCGAGAGGACGACGCCCGCGAGGCCTTGGTCGTACGCGAGGAGCGCATCCTAGAGAGATACTAGGTTAATGAGGATTGAGGGAAATAGTAAGGATAGGAGGTACAAACCTCCCAACATTGGACACCCTTCAGAATGAGCGGCACTGTGCGGGCACATCAGCAAAGACTCAGAGTCGAGATTGTGTAGTAGGAGACACACTCTTTGTAATGCTCTGGAACCAAGGGATGTCCTTCCAGTCCAGTCCTGGGTCAATGAATGACTACGAGGTGGACGTAAGTACATTGGGCAAGGTCGTATCATTTGTGGGTCGTGCGCACGCTGATAGCCCGCGCAGCGCCTTGTGAACGGTCGACCTTGTCCTGCTGCTTGTTCCCAGTCACCTCAGCAGGGTCTTCTGCCTCAAACTTCTGGCGCATGTCCTGCACGTTGGGTTAGCAACTGTCTTCCGAAAGAACGCATCGCTGATGTGTTGCACCTTCTCGCGACGCCCAAGTTGAGGTGCGTCGACGGTGATAAACAGGCCTTTGATACCGCGTTTCTCCGCATGCTGCACGAGTTTCTTGGTAATTTCGCGGTCCTTGTTGACGTATCTGCATGTAACGTGAGCTCGCATTCAAGTCTCAGGGTACAGATTTGCCCATTCCGACTTACAGCTGAAGGAATTGGACTTGACCAGGTTGCGCAGTGTCCACAATCTCGTCGAAGGAACATGACGCTAGGGTGGGGATCTGAACGCCCTTGTAAGAAAATATTGGACGGAGGCGTGCGAGGAGTTACGGACCATTTGAATGACGTCATGCTTAGCGGCGGCCCTGGTGAGATTCAGCTCGCCATCGGGGTGGCCGAGCTTACCCAGAGCGGTGGCAGTCTACACCCAAGCAAGGTGAGCTACATTATAAGCATGCAAAAATTCAGTGCCCACAATGTACAGCGGCATCTTCGTACGATGCCCCAGGATTGTTGTCGAAAAGTCGACGTTGGTGACATCCCGAAGTATGCGCGGCCGCCACCATATCCTATTCAACGTCAGTAAGCCAATTATAGTCTGCAATACTTCAGAGTGTGTAACGTGCTGTGACGTACCTGTGGTACGCGGCGTGATTCTCGCGGTTTGTAATTTCGTCTTCAGCAGCAGAACTGTAGTAGGCCCACGCCTTCTCCTGCATCACCTCGCGCGCGATGGCCTGCACGCGATTGGCCCGTTAGCGCTCATCCAATCACAACACGCCAATTCCCCGCGGTGCGGGGAAGGCTAGGTGGGGAAGGACGCGGTGAGTCGATGGGAGGTACACACCTCAAAGTCGTGCAGATTGAGAATTTCGGAGAGAGGTGGGCGGTTGGCGAGCCTCTGTTGCCGTGCCTTCTCTTGGTCGGTGACTTCGACCTCGACTTTGAGCACAGTACCGGGGTCGACGCTACCCAGGCTATTGCAAAACATTTAGGGGTAAGGTGCCACAGAATCCAAGAATATAGGCTCGCGCGTACTGTTTCTCGGGAGGGAGGTGAGTAGTGATAGCGTCTGGTGGGTGTATGGGGTCGTACTCCGCACTGGTAACATGTGGCATCTTCAATGATAGGGTGAAAGGGAGACGTTGGACGAGGCTTACGTAGCATCTTTCCCTGCATACTTCAAGATGATCTTGCTACCACCTGAACGTGTGTACGGTTAGAGCCTGCTTTGGATGTTCGTCGAGCTATGCATACCGGGATGGTCTGAGGGCGCCTGTTAACTGCCGGAGTCCTCATAGAGCGAATAAGCAGAGCTCACCGTCCAAAAAATCTGTCACATCATAAACTTTGCCTGAACCATGTCGTTAGTTGTTATACCTCACCAGACCAAGATTCATGCTTGCCATGAACGATGATCCAACAACTCTGGCGCGAGTTGTGTCTCGCGACCTCCTGGCCGGAGATGGTCCTTGACATTTCGCTCAAGTATAACGAGAAATCGTAAACCAAGCGCGAAGAATAGCTGACTAGCAAGTGTGTGGTGGTCTGCGCGAAGCCCGTGGGGGTGAGGACGCGAGGCCGGTGGGGCACCACACTCAGCTGCCTCGGGCTCACGGGATTGCGGGGAAGCCCGGCCCGTGAGCCGGGCGGAAGGCGGGTGGCCGCCGGTGGCGCTGGTGGCCGACGCGGAACCGCCCGTCGGCAATGGACCGTGGGAGTCCCGACGTCCCAACATTCGCGACTCGGAATCTCGGTTAAGACTACCCACTGATGACCCCGAGGCTTCAAGTTTGAATTCTAACAGTACATCCGAGGCGTTAGTGCTGGTACAGGCAGGACGATACATAACAGTATGTTCTTCTGATATACATCAAAATGAGACAGCATAAGACGACGGACTCGGATAGGAAGCGCTGACAAGGACCGAAAATCAACACCAGTGAGTATCACAACTTCGCCTCACGGAATTTTGCAAGGGAGAGTGGCTGGTCTGTTGAAGAGGGAAGCCGTGGTAAGCGTTCTATCAGTGGGTGATAGCTATGCAGGATACTAACACGTCGAGCTGAATAGCTTGTCTTCGGGTGCTAGCACAGTATGTGACGAGAGCGAGCTGGTATCCACCATCTCGGGAACAATCTCATCGATCGTCCGCGCACCCAGGAGGCGCATGTTCATCTCAAACTCGTCCTACACTCTCGTTCAAAAACCACACAACATCTCCGGTTCCGATGTGAGACTCACCCGGAAGAGTTGGATAGCTCGCTCTACGCCCTCCCGGCCGTAAGCGCAGAACGCATACAAGAACGGCCTACCGACACCGACTGCCGTAGCGCCAAGGGCGATGGCCTTCAAGACGTCGCTCGCGCGACGCACGCCGCCGTCGATGTAGATCTCGAATTTAGGGTCCGGGAAGTATCCACGCTGGCGGAGGGCGGCAGTGACCTCAATGAGGACTTCAAGTCCGGATCGGGCAGTGTCGAGCTGCCGCCCGCCGTGGTTCGAAAGGACGATGCCCTGAACACCCGCCTCGTAGGCGAGTATCGCGTCCTCGGCTGTTGCGATACCCTTCAGAATGATCGGCACTGCGCGGGGGGCTCAGTAGAGCAATATGAGGTGTATACGTCGAGCACGTACTCTTGGTAATACTCCGGAACCATGGGATGTCCTTCCACGATAAGCTCGGGTCGATGAACGACTTAATACATGTGCACCGTGTCATCAAATTTCTCGATGCGTAACGAGATTGAAGACTCACGCTAATAGCGCGCGCGACGCCCTGGTCTTTCTTGACGTCCTGCCCCTTCTGCACTTCAGCGCCTGCGTCATCGTCGACGAACTTCATGCGCATATCCTTCTCACGCCGCCCGAGCTGAGGCGCGTCAACCGTAATGAAGAGTCCTTTTACCCCGCGCTCCTCGGCATGCTGCACGTACTTCCTCGTTATCTCGCGGTCACGGTTGACATATCTGTAAACAGATGAGCGTTGAGAAGCAGGAGAAACAGCTAGCGCTCGGCTTGCGTTAGCTCACAGCTGCAGGAAGAACGTTTGGCCGGGCGCGGCTGCGTCGAGGATGTCGTCGAATGAGCACGAGGCTAGCGTAGCGATCTGTGCGGAAGGTGTGTGCCTAGACACGAATTCAAGGGGAAGCGAGCTTACCATTTGGATCACGCCATGGTTCGCAGAGGCCCTAGTAAGGCACAATTCGCCGTCAGGGTGTCCAAGCTTCCCGAGGGCAGTTGCAGACTATTGCGTATCGTCATCAGCGGTTTGCCGAGAATAGTCTCTCTCTACCCACGATGTACAGGGGCAGGCTCGATTTCTGGCCCAGGATCTTGGTCGACCAATCGACGGAGGAGACGTCGCGCAGGATGCGCGGGCGGAACCACACCCTACGCAATGTCACGGGTGAGTACGGTTTAGTCAATCCTTAGACTTAGCTTCACGTACCGCTGGTAGGCCATCCGATTCTCCCGAAGCGTGATCTCGTCATCCGACGCAGAAGAGTAGTACGCCTACGGCCCCGTCCTACCGTGAGCCGAACAAGCCGTCTCGTGGCAATGAACAAACGCCCACGTACCCATGCCTTGTCCGGGAGCACGAGCTTCGCGACGCTCTCGAAGTCGTGCATGTTGAGCACGTTGTCGAGCGGCGGGCGAGCGGCGAGGAGCGCCTGCCTCCGCTTCTCCTCTGCTGTCACCTCCTTGACGGCCTTGACAAGTGTACTCTGATCTACCAACCCGAGTCTACGACAGCTGCGTTTAGACGGACGTCGGACAGGACGATTGCGGTCAAGACGTACTGTTTTTCCGGGGGCAAGTTTGTCGTTATGGCATCAGGCGGGTGGATCGGTTCGTACGCCTCGCTGCGTCACAGCGGAGATGAGTTGGGAACTTTACGTGCGTGCCGCATAAACGTACGTGGCGTCCTTCCCTGCGTACTTGAGGATGATCTTACTCCCACCGGGGTGTTCTGTAGGTCAGGCGCGGTCAGTAGGGCTGCCTCGTCCAGCGAGGCTGTTCTCTACGCACCGTCGAGGAAGTCGGTGACATCGTACACCTTCCCTATCAGGTTCCTGAGTGTCGGGAATGCAGCGAACCGTGAATCAAAGGGTGCGTGCTCACCATGTACGATGATCCAGCAGCTCTCACGACTGGCGTGAGCAGCAACTTCAGAAGCGGCGAGGACGCGTATCTCGGACATGGAGAATCAAAGGTCGGGCAACCTGGCTTTGCGCCTTTGGGTCAGATTCATCCCCTATGCGACCTTTTGAAGGTCCAACACACGGAGCAAGGGAGTCCGTCTGGTAGTCTTGAATTCACATACAATCATGCCTTCTTCGCCAGGCCTCCCGTCGCGTACTGGAAGGGGAACCCCGCTCCGTCCAAAAGGCACTCCGTGTAGATGGCCTCTCAGCGCCTTGGAATTGCACAACGGGCGTCTCTCGTTCCCCCTGCGTGCGGGTGCGGGGATCCTGTTGTACGAGCGGGGTTTAGGCGGACCGCCGCATGTTACGAGTGCGTACCTTTCGTATCAGTCCGGAAAATTCTGCTGAACATGGACGCTGATGCACCACCGGCTCAGGGCCCCGCCGCTCTCGCTGTAGTCTCAGATGCCGATGGGGTTATACTTCCCTTAACCTTCGAGCTTAACCAGCCGGCGTGAGCCCGAACCGGGGCGGGAATTACAATGTCTCGGCTGCCGGTAGACCGAGCTACGTCCCTACGCCACCCCGTCCACCGTGGACGGCCAATCATCTATGATTGCCCTCTTGTCCGCCGTCTTCGGGCAGCCTCTGCGGCGCCAGGGCGATCTTATCCCATAAATTGGCGCTCTGTATTGAATGACGCGCAGGGGCTGGCCTGGCGTGCGCGCATTCCGCCATTGCGCCGTCTCCGGCGAAAGCCTCAAGTGCGGATCCAGTGGCGAAGATTGACCTAAGGCAAATATAGCGCTATCATAGAACAAGGCCTCCGTACCTCCATGCCCAATCAACGCCCGTCCGGGTCGGGGAACAATGTATGGGCGTCTCCGGTGTATGGCGAGGGTTCCAGCGAGCGGCAGGGCTGTCAAAAGAACGTTTCGTTCGACATGCTTGAGCCACATTGCTTGCACTGCCATTATTACTCTGGCGGCTTCAATGGACGATATTTTTCTGCGGCTCTATCCAGAAGGTAGTAAACTGATCAATCACTGTCTACTAGTGAAATCGACTGGTCACGCCCACCTATGTATTCGACGCCGGTGCTGCAAGCCCCGGAGCCTAGAGTCATTCGCGATATTACTCTACAAACCTGTAAGTAAGTCATGCCCCGGTGAACACGGGGACAATTGGTATATGATTGTACGTCCTCCAGAGCTAAACACGCGATCCACATAGAGACTTACGGCAGCGGCTAAATGAACTGCAGCGCGAGTGGGAAAGTCTCGTGAATCAACATCCGCCACGCCAAGACACACACAGACAGCGTGAGAGGCCATATTAATTAACGCCACCGAGGCCAGGTATCGACCCTTCGATCTCCGCCGTTGTCCGTGGTTATGGCTTGTATACCTCCGTGTTTGCCTTTCTTGGTGTTGCACTCGGCCAAGAGGCTTGGCGCGGCGTCGTGGCGTGCGCGGGACCAGGCGGGACCTTATTCTATGGTCAGCCCTTCTCAGCCACGAAGTCCCGGGAATATCGTGAGCTGAAAAACGGAAGACGTATGACCGTAAAGAATGTAGTATATGGCCCAGACCATTGGCCGGCGCTACGGGGCTTGACGTCTTTGGATACCTCAAGCCACGCCCCTCCAGGTCAAACAGAATGGCGCTGGTAAGTAATCAAGCTCCGCAGGACGTCCTAATGCAGTATTGACCTGAGCGTGACCAGGCGACATGATTGCAAACGCGGCACGGGCATCTCCCCTTTACACGCGGATGAAACTTTCCGTTCGAAGGGCCCGGCGTTCAAGTTCTGCCTTCTGGTTTCATTTCCCATGAAAAAGTGCGCGAGCGTGTACCTGCTCCACTTCTTCCTGCCTTTCACACCCCAGCTAGAACGCATAGAAGTGATGGAGCGAATACCTATCAGACTACATTGGGGAGCTTCTATTCCACAACCGCATTATCTCCGATAGCGGGAGTGAATGTCGCGCGTACCCGGGAACCCGTCGACTTTGGTGCGATGACCTGGTCCCAATCCGTGAGCACCTTCATTGCCAGTCCCGTTCTGAGTTGCCGGCGCCCTAATCATACTCCTGCCAAGAGCACCTTTCTTCTCTCGCAGGATTATCGTCCTTCTTCACGAGTTCCTGCAGACTTGGCACACAGCCTTTGCCGCTGCCAAGCGGCCTCCGATTGCTGATGTGACTTCCGCGCCAGTGAGAATGAGGGCCGGACGACATGGAGCGGACGTACCACGCGTATTTGCGCCGACAGCAGCCTAACGCCGCACATCACCTCCCGCTACACCCGAAGTCCAACCGGCACTCGTTTTTCTCCAGAATCATCCGATCTCTGTTCGGGTGCCGGACGTCTGTCCAGTTTTTCGGCAGCACGCGGTTAGATAGAGCCCGTGCCATTGTTCTCACTGAGCGGATAGTTCTTGCATTCTGGTCGTGTGGGCCTCATACCCATTTGGCGACTTATTCTGTCGTCTCGCGCACTTATAAGCCGCCTGCCCAGCAGCTCCTGCTCCCCATCACTCCACTCACCCACTCAGAGTAGAGCTCCAGTCTTCCTCACTTTCTTCGTCCTGGACTATCTATCCCGTATCTATACTCGCCTCCGCAAAATGCCCGGCCTCGATCTCTTCGGCAGCAGCACCCCCGCCAACGGCTCGACCGTTGTCGAGGCTCCCGCCGCGGCTCCTGCACCTGCGCCCGTGGCAGCGGCAGTGCCTGAGGAGAAGCAAGAGCCCCAGGCAGCAGCGGCGGTCGTCCCCGCAGTGCCTCGCGGTCTTGCGGCCCCGGCGGCGTACTACAACCCCCGCCTCGACCCCAAGAACTTCCTCGAGGGTCCGCTCTCGTGGAACCCGGCGACCCGCCTGCGGCAGATGCTCGCCCGCCCCGGTATCGTGGTAGGTTGCCTCTTCGATCTGAGGACGTCTCCCTAGACCCACGTCCTAATGAACAGATCGCCCCTGGTATCTGCGACGGCATCAGCGCACGTTGCGCCCTTGAGGCCGGCTTCGACTGCTTGTACCAGAGGTCAGTATATTCGGCTCGCACACACATACACCCAACTGAATGTTGCGCAATGCAGTGGTGCGGCGACGACGGCTTCGCGTCTCGGCCAGCCCGATCTGGCCATTGCTACCCTCAACGACTTCGTCCAGGTTGGTGTTGGTCCTGCTCGATGAGTGAACCCGCCTGATCCGTTCATTTCCCATAGAGCGCACAGATGGTCTGCAGCCTCGACCCCACAGTCCCGGTCATCGCGGACGCGGATACCGGGTGAGTTTACACCCCGATGCTTCGATGCCGGTCGAAGCTGATCCCCTGCATTTGCTAGCTTCGGTGGTCCAGCCATGGTCGCTCGCACGGTCACCCAGTACGCCCGCGCCGGTGTCGCCGCCATGCACATCGAGGATCAGGTGCAGACAAAGCGCTGTGGTCACCTGCTGGGCAAGCAGGTCGTCTCGCGCGAGGAGTTTGTCACTCGTATCCGGGCTGCAGTGATTGCGCGCGACTCAATCCCTGGTGGTTCTGACTTCGTATGTCCATTCTTTTCCCATTTTGTCCAGTGACCTAAACCCCCCTTAGGTCATCATCGGCCGGACAGACTCTGCGCAGGTCCTCGGTATGGACGAGGCGATCTACCGCCTGAAGCTCGCTGCGGATGCTGGAGCCGACGTGTGCTTTATCGAGGGCGTCCGCACCGCCGAGTTGCTCACCTCTACGATTGAGGCGCTCGCCCCCAAGCCTGTCCTTGTCAACGTCATCTCTGGTGGCCTCACCCCCTCCTTTACTACTTCGGAGGCCGAAAAGCTCGGCGCCAAGATCATCAGTAAGCGCTAGTCGTTTCCCATGTACCCTTGGCGGCGGCTGATGTGGATCCATACATAGTCTTCTCGTTGGTGTCTTGTGTGGCCGCCGTTCATGGTATCCGCGCGGCGATGCAATCGCTCAAGAAGACCGGCACCGACTTCACCTCTGCGCGCGGCATGGATCCGAAGGCGTTCTTCGAGGTCATGGGCCTCAGCGATGTCGTCAAGCTCGACGCGCAGGCTGGAGGCAAGGCCTTCGAGGTCGTTTGATCGAGTCCTTTGCTACACGCGGCGACAGCCTTAGATTAACTGTGTCCAACCATCTTCCATCCATTCTTGTCTGTCTCACTACGCAACTGCATCGAAAACATCATTACCTACTTATGTATATACTACGCATATCTGTTGTCTGTTACAATAGAAGGGATCTTGGCAGCGTCATTGCATGAATTACTCACCATTCCAAACAACTGTCTGCGTCTCCGAAGCTACTGCGGTGCTATACGATAAAAAGCGAGTGGCTTTATTCAGTTATGTGCTTCCTGGCCGAAAAGCATCCGAGTCATATTCTGAGTAAGTACTAGGACTACCAGAATCAGACAGTGACACTCTATTGTGCATGCGGGTCGCCGCGGCGGCGTCCGATGATTGATCAGGAGCTCATTATAGTAATTAGCCTGGATGCACCACGTTATTTTGAGGTATCACCGGTTCACCGCTCGAAGAGCGACTCGGCCGCAATTTATCCATCGTCTACCTAAGGGAGACGACCACAATGTGATAATTTTGAAGTTGTCGCATACCACCAGCAGCCTGGTGGCAATGGCCCGTACTACTAGTAAGAACTTACGGTAAGTCTCAGTGAAAGAGGCGGTAGATGTTCGGATCCGCCTTTCGTGGCCGATTCGGATATGAGAGCGCGCCAATGGTACCACTTATTGATGATTTAGACCCATTGAATGCCCTTTCAACTTTGCGACAGAGCTGGCGGTCAGTCCGGGGCCGGCGGGCGAGTTCCAGTGCCTACTAAGTAGGGGAGAACGCCATCAGCAAAAACCCAAACGGCTCGTCAAGCACGCGAGCGCCTAAAGTCTCGCCCACGCCCGCGAGCTCCCGCGAGACACCTCTGGCTCTTCGTGGCTCGGGAAGCCTCACGCCTTGGATCGGGATCCAGTGAAAGTCTCGCGCACGATGGCAGCCGCCCGCGAGCTTACCTCGGCCCAGTAATTCCAATGCCATAGTGCTCCCGTCATATAATCGATTGTTAACAATATATCAGTAAAATTATTGCTTTGATACTACCGCCGGTAGTACAAACTCGGGGCGAAGTCCAGGTCTGCGAAATTGCCCACTTCTTCGTCACCCTCGCCAGTTTCTAATCCTAGCCTCGGAGCCTTGCCTTCACGTTCTGACCTGCAGCCTCCGCGTCGAGATCGTCGCCATGATCTTGGGGTGACAGAGGGTGAGAGAGACCGAGATTCAACAAGACAAAGTTACGGTCATGTGACAGACACGCAGACACGCAAGTGGCTGAGCCCACGCGCCCTCCTTCCTGATCTAGTCGCTATGTAGCCTAGATAGGCATGTGGCACTCGATCTTTCAAACTCTGGGCCTCCCTGCTGGTATAAAACAACCCCGCGTCCCTGTTTGCCTCCCCAGACCCCTTCTTCTGCTACATTACCATGCCCTGTGGTCGCGCCCGAATGCCGTGAGTCCTTTTTGAACGTGATTGGACGCTGACAATATGTAACCCACAGCAGCCGCTCGACTTCGCGCCCGCACTGCGAATCCCGGCGTGACCAACGCGAAGACCACGACAGCGCGCGACAAGGTGCTGACTGCGACAGTCGTAGACATAGTTCACAAGATGACGATCAGCACGATTCTCGAGGACATACTAACTCGTCTGACGATGCATATAGTCGTGACTGCAGCCGTGGTGGCTTCGTGCGCCAACCAAGGCATTCAGACGACTCTGACCGCGGGCGCGAACGGCGTCGGACCCGGAGTCCCATTCCCCGATCTCCCCGCCGGACCTGGAGCCGCTTGCGCCATCAACGCCGCTCCCGTTCTCCGCGCCGAAGGGACCAGAGTCAGGATTGGCACCGTAATGACTATCCCCTACCGCACAACGCTCAACATACTTCGCACACCCGCGAGGACAGCAACGGCGACTTCTATGAAGCCAACGGACCCAGAAAGCCTGACGAAAATTTTTACAACGCACTGTTTAAGACTCTAGAGGCCACAAAAAGCTCTAAGTGGTCTATCAAGTGAGCGGTACACGTATATATGCACCTGATTTGCAGATAAACTGATCCTGATTCGTGCAGCAACCCCTCCTCTCCTGCCGGGCAGCTTTCGAAGCTTGCCCGGCTTATACCTCGCCAGTGGGGGCCGTTCCTTAACATGGGGACAGTCGTCACCGTAGGTATGTCCTGGTATGATGGCCCGCCTGCACGCTGGGCAGACAAGGACGAAGCAACGTAAGTCATGTAATGAAACCTCAGTGACAGCTAACGCGACACATGATAGGCTCTCAGAGAGGCAGTGTGAGCGCCTCCGAAGGGACAAGCACTATGTCAAAGTATTCGAATGGCTCCAGGAACAATTGCCGTTCCTTCAAGATATTGTGCCGATGATGGTCGGACGTTCGCACGACACCTTTCTCCTCGGCGGGTTTGTAAGTAACCCATTCTTGTCTCGAGCATGGAATTCATAAAATCCCTTGCAGCTTGACGCACACAGCCGGCAAGCACGGGCTACCGACCTCGGTAGCCTCAAAACGTATCTCGCAGACTACGTTGAACCAACAAAAGTCATCAACGCTTTAGGTGAGGAGCAAGAGATCACCCCTCCGAATAACAGCCAGCGCAAGGATAAGCACTGGTACGGGTTTCATTCTCTTTGGACTGCAAGACTACTCGTTCCGCGCGCGATGCGGGATGAGTTCGATGAGGACCCTCAAGCGTAGGTGTAAATATTTATATTTATATTGTAACTAACACATGAAGCCTAAACAGTTTCTGCGACTCCGTAATCGATGGCCGGCAGAGTATAGACCACAATAATTGGCCAAGCATGATGTACACCAACGGGCCGTTCGATCCTGACGCCGTAGACATGGGCCTCTGTCGGGGTTCGTTACTTCTCAAGGTAAGCTCATAGTTGTCTTTCATACTCATACTAAATCATTTTAGGCACTCCGGCATATTTTTACCAGCCCGAGCTCTGTCAACAAGCCTCCTGGAAAGAAGTCACAAGGGCGTGGCTGCATTGCGCAGATGTACAAGCTCGACACGGTCGAACCAGAAAATATCGCGTACGTCGCGGCGCTTGTGAGTACACACCACGCGCAAGCCTCTGACGATTTCTAATGCCGCGCAAACACCGCAGACACGTAGCCTCCTGTCCGCATCAACTTGCTGGGAGGACGAGGACGGCACATTCGAAGCCGAGACGTTCTACAGCAATGTAGTTCGTCTCTTCAAAGACGACATCAACGTTGACGACGATTGGGTGGCGGAAACCTTGTCCTGGTGGAATTCGTAAGGCCCCCCAATGTAACTCACGAGCGACGCGCACCTGGCCCTGCTGACTTTCTCTTTGAAACAGTGGTGTATACGGCCATTCCGCGACCGGGCGACTTGCTGCGGGGGCCGTCATGAGGCAATCAGGCCTCTCGCAAGTGGACTTACTTCGTCAACAGCGTGCAGCGCGGGCTGCTGCACGGCACGCTAGTACTCAACCCCAGCAGCCACCCCAGGATTCCTTCGAATACGTGCGGCCTCCTGAGATGTCTGAGCCACCCTCCAGCCCTTCTGGAAGCTCTCTCTCTTTTGGCGCGGCTCCCTCGACTGCAGATATCTGATTCATTTTCGACTGCTTTCCCCAGTGTTCTGGCTCTCTGTTCCTAGCTCCATGCTCGATGTATCTGGCTACTAATCCTACTCGATTCCCCTAATCTTCTGGTCCCATCTGTATCACTAATTTGTAACTCGTCGAACACTGAACAATGAACCGTTTTCTCGCATATCATTGTCCGAGTCCGGGGCGATGTAGCACATTAATTGACAATTGTATCAAATGTATTGAATGGGGCCCCGCCGTCGTGCTCCCCGTCGCCCCAACCCCTCGCGATCCCGAGAATCCTCTGCCAGACCAAGGACCCCTCGCCGAGCTCGCGCACGCTCCTCGAGCCGAGGCGTGGAGATTGCGCCGCTCGGGAACCGGTGTCGTTCCATTGCGCGCGCTTGCGTTCCGGCTCGGGCTCGCGGTCGCTCGTGAGGCTCGTAGTGGCTCGCGGTCGGTCGCGAGCATTTTGGGTTTTTGCAGATGGCAGACCCCAGAGCCGCCCAAAGCCGCCCTAATTAGGGCCTGGGTGACGTTGATGTGACGCATCGTGACACGCTCATCCAGCACTCATCCTGCAGCGAATTTTTTGTGGTGGCTGTGTTCGAGTGCTTGACCTCTTGAACCTACGACTAGCCATCACCGCTATGCGCTTGTTTTCCTTTGGAACTATATTCATTCCTGGAAATAGCTAGTATCAAGGCATTTCCTGACTACTACCACACTCCGACACCACAAACTTCCACTCAGAGCATATTTACCGGTTGGCCTGGCAGTAAGGTGGTGACCGTACGCTATCCACCGAACAGGATGATGCGGGCGAAATGCAGGAGCCCCGAGTAGCGAATTCATTGAGAGTTCTATGAGGTGAGGCAAGCCACTTAGCGACAACGTCCTCAGTCCAGATACTGATGCTTCTTCGGTTTGTGTGGAGGCTGACCAGGCAGTCAGCTCAGTCGCATGTGCGAGGCTGGCACCCCAGCCTCCCGTTCATACGCATCAGGCTCGTGCAAACGTCTCACCTTAGACATCTCGTCCTTCGCCCGTCAACACAGACACCACTGCGAACACCCAGCAACATTACCTACAACTCGGTGCGTTGCCTGTGACCCATGCCCGTGAATGTTCCTCAACCGTTCTCTAGCTACACAATGAAGCTCGTCAAGATATCCGCTCGTCAACTGCGGGTACTCGTCATGGCGTCGCTTCTAGCGTCTTCCCTATCTATCGCCTGCTCAAGCGACCCACTCGCCCTGCTTGGCGCCTCCTTCAGCTCTTCCGGCCTCGCATCCTCCAGCTCGCCCGCCTATCTACCTTCGGGACCTCGTTCTCTTGTTCTGGTTCTCTCCCTCGCCCTCCTCATTTGGTCCTTCTCTCCCTCTCTCGCCTTCCTCTTTCGCCCCGTCCCGTTCGATCCCGTCGCACGGGCATCCTCGACGACTCCCACTGCCACACCTCTTGTCAGCCTTCTCAAGCCGCCACCGACAACCGCTCGGGACGATGACCGCGCGCGAGTCATCGCGTCTCTCACAGACATGGTGACCGCCCTCGCCGCCAACCTCAAGGCAGAGCGGCAGTCGTCCGAACAGTGGAAGACACGCGCCCACGCATCCGAGGCGCGCTGCCGGTTCGTCGAACGCGCGCATACGTCTACCATTGTGCGCGCCGCAAAGGACAACACGGCAATCCACGGTCTTAGCATGACGTGGGTCGCGACCGAGATCGAACACAAGGCGGCGACTGAGAAGTTCGAGGAGAAGGTGGAGGGGTTGGAGACGGAGGTGGAGGCGAGGCGCGTGGAACTCACCGACGCGCACGTCACGATCCAGGAGCTCCGGCAGACGGTCGCAAGGCTGAGCGTGCAGATCGAGGAGCAGCGCGACGAGCTCGATGTCGTTCAGGAGGAGCTGGACGAGGCGGTGGCGGCGAAGGAGGCGACAGAGAAGGAAGCGTTGGAGGTGTGTACGGAGATGCAGAAGCAGGTGAAGAAGAAGGAAGCGGCGCTGGCCGGGGAGAAGAACACGGTTCGGGGGATGGAGAGCGAGATCGAGGAGCTGGAGGAAGAGGTGGGGACGTGGAAAGTGCGAAGCATAAAAGCGGCCAAGGACCTGGCGGCGTCGGAGAAGGTGAACGCGGCGCTTCGAGAGGAGATCGCTGCTCTTCGCGCAGAGGTCGCTTCAAGATCCGAGCCCGCTCCTGCCGATATGCCTCTACCGCCTGCGGCGGACGACATTCAGAAGGAGATACTCGACGGGGCCCTGACGCTGAACCTGCACATGGACCTCGCTCTTCAGAACGTCAAGGCCGCGCTCGATGCCTCCCGTGCCGCGATAGCCAATCCAATTCAGCAACCCACCCCGCCATCGCCTTCCAAGTCTCCAAAGCGGCGAACCCGTGCTCGGGACGAGCCCCGCTCCGACAAGTCCACTCCGCTGGCATCCCGCACCGCTCCGACTTCTTCTAGGAAGGAGAATCCACTGAAGCCCTCCACGCCCCGCCCGGTGTCGCTCCCGACTGTGGCGGAAGCGCATGCGGCGTTCTTTTCTCGCAAGGCTCGCATGTCTGCCAAGGACGAGAACGCGACGCCGAAGCCCCCTCCTAAGCGCGCGAGTGCACCGCGCGAGCCGCCTCGGTCCAAGATCCCGACTCCGGTTCGGCAGCGGCAGCCCCTGAAGTCGCTCCCGACCGGGACGAATGCCGCGCGGGCTTCTATAAAGTAAGAACGCGGCGAGATCAGATCCCCTCCGGTCATTTCGTGGATGGTGTCTCATTTCTCGGTTTGTCGTTGGATGTGGCCGGTCTCTGTCCACTGCTATTCTGTGCGCGCCTTAGGCGCGCCGGGCGTGGACGAGGTCGTAGGAAAGCCGACTTGCTGGCACTAAGTGTACAAAAATTGTAAAACCGGACGCAAATAATCTCACTTTGACAAGTTCTGGGGATCATGCCAGTTGGATGGATAGTATGTGTTCATGATGGCTTACGCAGAGAGCAACGCCGACGGAGGTTCCTAGCACGAGCAGCAAGGCAATGATATCTGGGCAGAAGTAGGCCGCGGTAACGAACATGGCATTATGATGAGTCGAGTCAAGAGCACATTTGGGGTACGGCAGGTTACTGGACGTCCACCTACGGACGAGTTGATATGAGCGTTATGTAAAAACGGGACACAACCAAGCACCTGGCCGACTCTCCAAAAATCGTAGGCGGATATGAAAAAGGTGTATGCCATGCTACATGCGATGCACCGTGAATAGAGTAGAGGGGCATTCACCAGTGAGGGGAAGGGACACCATAGGACTGCATGAAAGGCCGCCCGGATGTTACGCTTAGCTCACG
The DNA here is from genome assembly GCA_022606255.1 of Trametes meyenii. Taxonomy (NCBI): domain Eukaryota; kingdom Fungi; phylum Basidiomycota; class Agaricomycetes; order Polyporales; family Polyporaceae; genus Trametes; species Trametes meyenii. The sequence goes on from JABYQG010000008.1 coordinate 1,285,412, forward strand.
TGCCCGTTGCAGACCGTTTGGCAGAAGGGGGCGCCTCGAATGGTTCTCCGTCATGTAGGACACCGCGTTTTTTGCGCGATTTCGTTGTGCCGACTATACCCCGCGAAGACTCCCCGGCATGGGACCCCGTTAGTGGTGTTTGCGACGAAGATGAAGGACCACTGGCGATAGGAGTCTGGGAAGTAGGTTTGGGCTCGACCTTCGAACTTTCGCCAACTGTCGAGGCCCTCGGTCGTTTGATGTCCTTGTCCGGATTGAAATCTTTGCGCATCTGATCTGCAGTCTTCTCAACGAAGTTCGGCCAGTCGGCCAGGTCCCAAATATCACAGTACTCGGCCAACATCGCCTCGTGACTCCTGAGGATCTCACAATCCTTCTGGAGCTCCTCTCGCTGAGCGTCCGTAAGAGCAGGTTCCCTGGGTTCCTTTTTCTGCTTCCTACGTATGGTGGAGAACCAATTCGCCTGATCTTCGTCGTCCTCCGATGTCGTCTTTGTAGAGCTTGGGTAGCTAGCCGTTTTACTATCTCGTGCCAAGTTGCTCCCCAGAGCGACGTGAGATGCCGTGGTCCGCGCGGCAGATAGTATAATAGGTCTTGAGAGCGATGAGCTGCGCGCGGAAGTAGTTATTTATCGGATGAAGTGGTGGATCGGGGGCGTCTTTGGTGGGAGGGGCAGTGAAAAATTGCAGGTCAACTCCATTGTCTCGCAATGCGCCAGCCTCCACAGCGTGCAGCTTTGGATTGCCTGCGGTATATTGTCCGAGGGCGTACGAAAAGCCATCGAAGTAATCGTGCATGAAAATAGTGACGTCGGGACAGTTGTTGGGAAGATAACGAAGGGAATAGTAGAGAACGAGGTGAAAGAACGATTCAAGTTCGTCCTCCACGGTGACTTTCTTCGTGCAGTCCCAGAGGATGTTAGCGGAGAGGAATTTCCAAGTACCCTGCAAACTAATGAATCATTCACTGGTGGTACAGGAATAATATGCATACCGTGCGGTTGGGTTGCCTCGGCACCTCCGTAGTAGCATTTATATCCTTCGCCAACTCCCAGTCAGTTAGTAGACCATCGCGCCGCTGCTTCAAGTTCCCGTTCCGATCAATGGATTCCTTAATGCTGATTAGTACGTTTCCAGAACTGATATCCCGGTGTAGGATTCCTTGCTGATAAGCGCCCCAATGGGCTGAGGATCATATTAGCATCCAAACTAAAGTAACCAGATGGCCTCGAACGCACCTCCGATACACCTGGTTACGAGGTAGATGAGCTCTTTGCCGTCCTTAAACTCGTCCATGGGCAACCCGACCTCGCGCACCACCATCCGATAATGTGTGTGAGTCTTCAGCGGGCACTTATCGGCGTCTTTCGGGTGTTTGGCCTTCCATACATTTTGAGCCAATGTAGTCTGCAGGCAGAGCGGGTCGACGTCTCCGTGATAAAGCCTTGTAGGAATACTTTGCACGCCACGCTCGTTCAGGAACCCCAAGATCTCGCCCTCCCTCCGGATCCCGGGATGGTCCACACGCCACACATCCTTCAAGAACACGAACGGCCCTTCGCGGTCACTCAGGTCGATAGCGACGTATCCCCGTGTACCTCGCCCGGACAACCCATCCGACACGAATGTGGGCTTCCCAACCAGAAAGTACCGGGACGTGATCACCGTCTCCGATTCAGCGTCCGACGGAGACCGTTCGTCTACCCGAACCTTCCATAAGTCCGAATGCGCCAAACTCGTCTTGAACGCTTTTCGAGCGTGCTCCTGCACTGCCACGAGCGTCCCCTCGAGCAGGCGCTCCTTCTCCGAACGATCCTGCATCAGCTTCCAGTCCTCTGATCTCTCTTCGACCCGGATCACAGTGGGGTCAATGCCCCGCTCCCGTGCAGGGAGACGAGCGAATATCCAGATAAACCCAACGAGCTTCTCGGGTTCCTTCTTGTAGTTAAACTTCTTCGTTGCGACGACCCCAGACCGATCCCAGTAAATGATTCGTGCGGACGAGCCCAGCACCATCAGCGTGAACTGATGCTTCCGGTGCTGCTTCTTGAACACCCGGCACGCATACGCCATGACCTGTCCCAGTACTTTCCGCCTCTCATCGCTGTTCGGCTCCCCGCTTTCCCTCGTGTCGTCGAATGGGTCGCCTGTCACGTCTCCCGTCTTGCACTCGATCAACAACTCGGTCCGAGACCAACTCGTGTGCCGGCCGTCCTCCGGGTACTCCGTCTCTGGGTACATCCCCCCGTCGACCCGGAGGCTGGATGTATCATTGGGGTCCGCACGATTGGGTGTGGCTACGAAGCGGTATCCAGGGGCAAGGCCGGGCGTGTTGAGCTTCTCCATCTAAACATCCCGTAGTCAGAGAAATTACAATTCACGAACGGGGGGAGAACACTGTATACGTACGAGTGGTGGATACATCTCCGACTCACGCTCGACAGGGATGCTCTGTAGATCGAGGCTGGCTGAGAGACCTTCTGGAATCGGAGACCTAGGCATGAACATAAACAGTTCCATGAATTCCTTGTGGCTCACGAGCACGATTTTACCGTCCATCTCGTGTCGGTACTAGGCGCGCTGTAGTCTCAACCGGAGGATCAGGGCACGTCGAGTAGGATGCAGAGTTTGTATAAGTGTTCGCCTTGATCTGTGAGTCTTAGGAAGGCTTGATCTGAGGCGGCGCTGAATTATCGTCAGCCATGACGGGCCAAGAGATGATGAGGGAGAAGGGGAGAAGAGAGGTAAGACAGAGAGACGAAAACGCACCAGTTTATGTGTTATGACAACTTGACCACAAGGCTAGCGCTATTGTTCGAAGTATGGGGAAAATTCCGAGTCAGAGACGCAAAATGAGGGTACAAATACGAGTTTTTCCAATGGCTGCGGCTAAGGCTAGTGGCAGTGGGCGTGGTTCAACTTGTTCGGCGGGGGGCCGTTGAAAGGCGCCCAAGTTCAGTACATGCCACGTGGGCCGCTCATTCGTACCAATCTGTTTTGTAGGCTGTTTATGTAGTAAGTTTCCACAATGTATCTCCGGCGTCGTAGTTCGGACGTCTCGGGCACCGCAGAACCGGAAGTCGTACTCAAGGGCTCCGGGAGTCGTGTTGGGTGGCCTTAAAGTTAAACCTTTTGAGACACTAGTGGCTGTGTAGGACAATTCATAATCACACGCCGCCGCGGGGGCCTAGTAGTTGAAGTAGTGCCAAGGCCAGGGCCCAAACACTGTTAATGTTCGGACCGTAACTCGTTGCAAACAGAGCCTGGAAGCAGCGGCAGGCATAAGATAGCATAAGAGGTAGATATGCGTAGCCACATCTCAAGAACAAAGGCAACGGTAGGAGAATGATAACGATAAGAATGCCAGTACTGTAGGATCATCCTAGCACTTGACAGCGGCACTGCCGCGCCGGCGATGGGCTCGTTAAACACGATACAAAGGCGATGGCCGGGGCTAAAGAGACTGGAATCTGGATCGCCGCCGGTTCGGAACAGGATATGTGCTAGTAATGTCTACTCCTTCCTCCGTAACCTACACACCCGAAGCAGGGCGTTTGGCTGAAGGAGGCGCCTCGAACGGTTCCCCGTCGTGAAGAGAATCACGCTTCTTGCGCGGCTTGGCCCCTCCGCTCGTGCCTTGCGACGATCTCCTGCCACTTTCAGAGGCGCTTCGTAGTGTACGCAGCGTGGCGATCGAAGTGGGCATTGACGACTCGGGACCTGCGTGCGACTCCGAGGAGAAAGATTCGCCGGGGACAGATTCCCCGGTCTTCGAGCCTATTCCGGACTTGGAGGGTTTCGGCTTCTTCTTGTCCTTGTTTGGGTTGAAATCCTTGCTCATCTGATCTTCCACCTTCTCAGAGACACGAGGCCATCCCTTGAGATACCAAATATTGCGATACTCGGCCAACATTGACGTGTGATCTTTTAGGATCTTGCATTGCGTCTGGAGATGCTCCCGTTGCGATTCAGTGAGAACTCCCGGTTCATCCGGCCATGTCTCTTCCACTTCAGGACATATTGTAGAGAACCAGTCATCAGCGAATAGTTCATCCTCTAAGAATTCCTCAGAGCTATCCATCGTCGGGTTTGATGGTGCGGCAGATTGAATCATACCGTGATCCACCCTGTAGATTGTGTTGTATGCCTGGAGTGCGAGAAGCTGCTGACGGAAGTACTGGTTGATGGGGTGCGCTGGAGGCTCCGGAGAACCTGCCTCGGGAGGGGACGTGAAGAATTTCAGCGGCTTCCCGGGGCCTGCATCTAACACGCCGGATGAGATCGCATCCGATTTCGCCTTGCCGCCGAAGTACTCCTCATCTACGTATGTGAAACCGTCGAAGTAACTGTACATCCAACCCGCCACATCGGGGCAGTTATGTGGAAGGTAGCGGATGGCGTAGTAGAGCACAAGGTGGAAGAATGACTCCAGCTCGTCTTCAACGGCGAGTTTCTTCTTTGGATCCCGGAGAACGTTAACGGATAGGAATTGCCAAGTCCCCTGCATACAACATAAGTGTTAGTCATCGGCGTTCCGGTGATGAGTTAGTTTGATACTGTGAACGTACTGTGCGGTTCTGCTGCCTCGGCACGTCTGACATATCTGTTAAGCTCTTTGACAGTTCCCAGTCAGTAAGAAGACCGTCACACTCCTCCCTGAAGTTTCCCTTCTCGTCAATAAATTCCTTAATGTTAATAAGTACGTTGCCAGAACTGATGTCCCGATGTATGACGCCTTGCTGGTAAGCATCGTAATGTGCTGATTTAGTAGATGATGTCAGCATTTATGCGAAACAGAATATTATGGCCTGCGCACGCACCAACAATGCACTTGCACACTAAATAAATCAGCTCGCGGCCGTTCCTGAAGTGATCCATGGATAATCCAACCTCCTGTACGACCAGCCGATAATGCGTGTGGGTCTTCAACGGGCACTTGTCCACGTTCTTGGGGTGCTTCTCCCTCCATATCTTATGGGACATAGTAGTCTGCGGGGAAAGCGGGTCGACGTCACCATGGCAGATCTTCGTCGGGATATTGCGCACTCCCCGCTCGTTCAGATAACCCAAGATCTCCCCCTCCTTCCGGATCCCCACATGGTCAACGCGCCAAACGTCCTTCAAGAATACAAACGGCCCTTCCCGGTCGTTTAGGTCGATGGCGACGTATCCATGAGTACCCCGTCCGGACAACTCATGCGACACGAAGCTTGGCTTCCCGACCAGGAAGTATCGCGATGTGATCGTCGTCTCCCGCTCCGACCCATCCGACGGAGACTGTTCATCAACCCGAATCTTCCACAACTCCGAATCCTTCAAGCTCGCCTTGAAAGCCTCCCGAGCGTGCTCCTGTACCGCGAATTTCCCCCCAAGCAAACGTTTCTGCTTCGAACGATCCTGCATCAGCTGCCAGTCTTCCGAATTCTTTTCAACCCGGATCACAGTGGGATCAATGCCCCGCTCCCGTGCAGGAAGACGAGCGAGTACCCAGATAAATCCAACCAGCTTCTCGGGCTCCTCCATATAGTTGAATTTCTTCGTCGCGACGACCCCAGACCGGTCCCAGCGGATAATACGTGCCGACGAGCCCATCACCATCAGCGTGAACTGGAACATCCGGTGCTGCTTCTCGAACACCCGGCACGCATACGACATGATCTGTCCAAGCACCTTCCGCCTCTCGTCGCTGTTCGGCTCTCCGTTTTCCATCCCATCGTCGAATGGATCTCCCGTCATGTCCCCTGTCTTGCACTCAATCAGCAGCTCGATCCGAGACCAATTTGTGTGCTGGCCGTCCTTCGGGTATTCGTCGTCCGGGTACATGCCTCCGTTGACACCGTGGAGGCCGGACGACACCTTGGGATCAACGTGGTGGAGTGTGACTACGAAGCGGTATCCGTGGGCGAGGCCGTGCGTGTTGAGTTTCTCCATCTAAAAGTCCCGTAGTTAGAGAATACTAATAACGACTAGGGGAGGGGATATGGTCGTATACGTACAAGTCGTGGGTACATCTCCGACTCGGTGTTAATAGGGATGTTGCCTAGATCGAGACCTACTGCGAGGCCCTCCGGAAGGGGAGGGATGTCGGGAGAGGACATGAAAAGCTCCATGAACTGGTTGTGGCTAACGAGCACGACTTCGCCGTCCATGTCGTATCTGGAGATACGGGGGTTATACTACACAGGCTTAGGCCTGATACGGGTAACAACAATATTTAAATGGGTGGAGAACAGTTGTCGTTGGAGCAATAAGTACCGTCGAAGGAAGAAACAAGACCAGTTGGGACGGACGTCGACGTAGTGTATGGAAACGAACTCCGACGATTAAGCGCCCAAGGCAAGCCACAAATGCCGGCCGCCCTGTTCTCAAAGAATCGATGTTGGTGCCAATTACGGGCACAATGCAACACCCCCAAAATGTCCCAGGACATATCTCTTGAGCCCCTCAGCCTTCCATGTGCGCATACGAACTTCCGATGACTCCTGCTAGAAAATCACCCGAGGTGAAAATCGCCGCCGCACCAAGGCCGCGGCCGCCCGCCCCATGTAGTATAAAATTACCACCCCCACTGGTGGTCATTTCCGTGTGGTGATTTTTCGCCAACAAAGACCACTTCCCAGAAATCACCGGCATGGCTGGTGATCTTCGTTTTTTACCTGCTCCCCGGGTGCTTTTGACCCGGAATCTTTCGCAGTGAGTGGTCTCAGGCTGGAATGCGAGACTTTGCATCGCAGTGACGTCGAGTCGGAAAGGGTCTGCCTTGTCTTCCATTGCTCGAGCTAGGCTAGGTGAACAACCACTATGAACGATATATAGAGGCGGTTTTGCCTGAGTACTTATTTACTATTAACCGGCGGGGCGCAGAAGTTATATATATCTAGTTTTATATCCGCTGCAGGGTGTTGCCCTCAGGCTATGTCATATAATACATCCGGATTTGTGTGCGAAGGGCGAGTGTGGCGTGCGTAGGTGCAGTTGCAAGCAAAGGGAGAGAGGTGCGTGGTGTTAGAGGTGCACGAGGGTGCGAGCGGATTCGAGCCTGAGGGGCTACTACTAGGTCACACAAGGAGAGAGGGCGGCGCAACCTAAATGTAAAAGGGAAAGAGAATACTAGGGGGATGAATAGCGAGGGAGGGAGTATGACGGTGGCGGCTGACGGCCACAGCCCTTCAAATACCAACTTGAAAGGTACTACGATAGAACAAGAACAGCGTGGTATGTAGTCCCGGCAGCCAGAATGTGTCGAGTACGCGGGGATCATGGGCGACCGAAAGGAAGATAGACCTGAACCACCCTGAGTGTTCATATGTCTATTGTCACTACTGCAGGCAGATGCTGACGAGTGGGTAGGCTGTGCGCAAACACTGTCAAGTAGTACCGCGGCCTAGTTCATGCTCCCGAAGCAGAGCGTTTGGCCGAAGGCGGTGCTTCGAACGGCTCCCCATCATGCAAAGCGCCCCGCTTCTTGCGTGTTTTCATAGCACCGCTCGCGCCTTGCGACATCCCCCGGCCAGTCTGGGAGACGTTGGGTATCCTCGGCACTGTGGGCCCCGAGGCAGACGTAGATGGGAGACCCGTTCGCGACTCGGGGGAAGGCTCGAGTACGGACTCCCCAGTCTTTGAATCCTTCTTGGACTTGGGGACTTTCGGCTTCTTCGCGTCCTTATCCGGACGGTAGTCTTTGCTCATCTGGTCCGCAATCTTCTCGTGCAAAGGCGGCTTCGCTAGAAGCTTCCAGATGTGACCGTAATGGATGATCATCGAGCGGTGGTCTCTGAGGATCTCGCATCTCATTTCAAGAACCTCCCGTTCAGCGTCGGTAAGGGTAGTAGGCTCGTTCGGGGTTGTCTCCTGCCCGGATGTAAAGGAAGAGAACCAATCGGCAGCGGATCGTTCGCCTTCCGAATCTTCGTTAGAGCCTTCCGTCGTTGAGTCCAAATTTGGTGCGGCGGGTTGAATCATATCGTGATCCACTCTGTAGAGCGTGTTGTACGCCTGAAATGCAAGGAGTTGTTGGCGGAAGTACTGATTGATGGGGTGGGCCGGGGGCTCCGGAAAACCTTCCCTGGGGGGAGAAGTGTAGAATTTCAGCGGTTTTCCTCCTGCATCTAACACGCCCGAGGAGATAGTGTCCGATTTCGCCTTGCCGCCGAAGTACTCCTCATCCATGTAGGTGAAACCATCGAAGTAGCCGTACATCCAGCCAGCGACATCGGAACAGTTGTGTGGAAGATAACGGATAGCGTAGTAGAGCACAAGGTGAAAGAACGACTCGAGCTCGTCTTCGACTGTGACTTTCTTCTTAGGGTCTCGAAGGACGTTGACGGAAAGGAATTGCCAGGTACCCTGCAATAGTGTCAGTGACCGCTCCTGTATCGAGCAAGATATTATTGACGTACCGTACGGTTCTGCTGTCTCGGCACGTCTGACATATCTGTTAAGCTCTTCGACTATTCCCAGTCAGTGAGAAGACCATCACGCTCTCGCTTGAAATTTCCCTTCGCGTCGACGTATTCCTTAACGCCAATAAGCACGTTGCCACAACTGATGTCTCGATGGATGATGCCTTGCAAGTAAGCACCACGATGTGCTAATACATGTCGCGTCAGCGTTCATACAAGATGATCTGATCCTTATGCACTGTACACGTACCTCCGATGCATTTGGACACTAGATAGATTAGCTCCCGGCCATTCTCGAACTGATCCATCGGCAATCCAATCTCCCGTACGACTAGCCGATAGTGGGTGTGCGTCTTCAGTGGACACTTGTCCTCGTCTCCTGGGTGTTTCTTCTTCCATATCTTCTGGGACACGGTAGTCTGCGGGGAAAGCGGGTCGACGTCCCCGTCGCAAATCTTCGTCGGGATATTCTGCACGTCTCGTCCGTTCAGATACCCTAGGATCTCGCCCTCCTTCCGAATCCCCACGTGATCAACACGCCAAACGTCCTTCAAGAACACGAATGGTCCCTCGGGGTCACTCAGGTCGATGGCGACGTATCCTCGCGTGCCCCGTCCTGACAGCCCATCCGACATGAATGTAGGCTCGCCGACCAAGAAGTACCGCGATGTGATCACCGTCTCCGACTCCGACCCATCCGACGGAGGCTGTGCGTCAACCCGAATCTTCCACAACTCCGAATTGTTTAAACTCGCCTTGAAAGCCTCCCGAGCGTGCTCCTGTACCGCGAATTTCCCCCCAAGCAAACGTTTCTGCTTCGAACGATCCTGCATCAGCTGCCAGTCTTCCGAATTCTTTTCAACACGGGTCACAGTGGGGTCGATGCCCCGCTTCTCTGCAGGAAGTCGAGCGAGTACCCAGATAAACCCAACCAGTTTCTCGGGTTCCTCCATGTAGTTGAACTTCTTCGTCGCGACGACCCCAGACCGATCCCAGCGAATGATGCGCGCCGATGAGCCCAGCATCATCAGCGTGAACTGGTGTGTCCGGTGCTGCCTCTTGAACACGCGACACGCATACGACATGACCTGTCCGAGCACCTTCCGCCTCTCATCGCTGTTCGGCTCTCCGCTTTCCATCGTATCGTCGAACGGGTCGCCCGTCACATCGCCCGTCTTGCACTCGATTAGTAGCTCGATCCTGGACCAACTTGTGTGCTGGCCGTCCTCCGGGTACTCTTTGTCCAGATACATGCCTCCATCGACACGGAGACCGGACGAATCGTTAGGGTCTGAGCGGTGTGGTGTGGCTACGAAGCGGTATCCTGGTGCGAACCCTGCTGTGTTGAGCTTTTCCATCTGAATGGCTTGAAGTTAGAAGGACCATAGACGAATAGCGAATGTAAGAACGTTGTGTACGTACGAGTGGCGGATACATCGCCGACTCCGGCTTGACAGGGATACTCTCCAAACCAAGGCTTGCTGCGAAGTGTTCCGGAAGGGGAGGGATATCGGGCTCGGACATAAAAAAATCCATGAACTCCTTGAAGCTCACGAGCACGACCTTCCCATCCATCTCGTGTCGATAGGCGCGTTGTAGTTTTTCTACAGGAGGGTCGGGGCAGGTTGAGTAGGCTGCAGAGTTTGTGTATGTGTTCGCCTTGATTGGCGACGCTTGAGCAACCTTTGCTGAGGAGGGTGATGTGTTATCTTCAGCCATTGCGAGCGGAGAAGAGATGAGGGATGAGGCGGAAAGGAGGGAAAGAAGTGATGCAGAAACTTGGCGGAAACGTACCGGTTTATATGTTATAACAACTTAGCCACAAGGCTAGCGTTATTATTCGATGAATCGGGAAAGGTCATAGACATAAAACGCACAATGAGACTGCAGATCCGAATTTTTCCGATGGTTGTGGCTAAGGTTGGTGGTGGGCGTGGTTCAACTTGTTCAGCGGGATCGTTGAAAGGCGCCCAACTTCGGTATATGCCACGTGGACCGCTCGTTCCGTTTTCGGGCGGTAAGCTGCCGCAACGTATCTTGACTGATAATGCGACTTAGATGATGAAGCGGGCTGAACTCGTAGTTTGGACGTCTTGGGCACTGTACTGCGGAGCCGGACTTGGCAGCCTTCACTGGACTCGAGCCTCCGAGCAGTCGTGACGACCTTTGTCACTCCAGTGGCTGTGTACGAAAGTACATAATCCCAGATATTAGATAATCCCGTGCCGCGGCTCCGGAGACCCCGGGCTGAGGTTTAGAAACGTTCGATGTTCGAATCGTTGCGAACAGATTATAGAAGCATTCACAAACATAAGACAGCAAAAGGGGTGGGCACAGGTGACTACATCGCAAAACCAGAGACAACAATAGGAGAATAACGATAAGGATGTGCAGTAGGATAACACTAGCGATGGTCCGAGGCTCAGTCTACGGCGGGAGCTTGGCCCCCTTCTATATCATCACCAACATACTCTCCAGTTATGAATCACTGACTACGAGTCCGTTTCGCCATAGACCTACGTCCGTCATCATGGTCTGCCGGATCTCTGATCTGGACGGATGTGCCTCCTTGACTCCCGCGACGTCGCGGTTTGCCATCCGCAGAAACCGAAGGGACTTCACGGCGGCCGGTATCGGCATATGACACACCGTCCCGAGTAGCGGGACGATGCAGCTCGTCGGGGTCGAGTTCTTCCATGACGAAGTTTCCATGATTTTCCTCTCCATGCCCATCCTGAAGCCCGTCCTTGAACTCGTACGGCAACATGACCGCACGGTCGATCGCGACGGGTAAGCCACGGTGGCGGCCACGGAGCATGACCACGCAGATTATCAACTTGGAGAGTGGGCGAAGAGCGCCGGAGAAGGAGAAGTTCGCCTATGCCAAGTATGAGAACGTGCGAAACGCACAAAAACGTTAAACTGGGTTACTCACAAAAGGTACGCCGAGACTAAGGCCGACAGTGCCGTATGCCGAGACGAGCTCGAAGACTGCGATACTCATGGGCGAGAAGCGCACGAAGGAGAGGAAGAGGTACGTACTAATGGTGAAAATAGTGAACCAGTTGTTGGTTGACTCGTCCTCTAAACCGTCTCTCTGAATCACAGTAAGCGTGGGAAGTCAGCCGAGCCCGAGGCGCACATACCTCGATGATGCACACAAGGAACAACGCAACCCCAAGCCACCACATATCTATACGCTGGATCAGTGGATGGCGGAAAATCACAATATGCCCCGTACTCACCAAAAGACAGTTGTTTCCTCGCGTGCATGGCGAGGTATCTGCCCCAGACGGTTGCGCGGTTGCCCGATATGCTGAAATCTTCCTCAGGCATGAGATCCTCATCGTTTGCGAACACTCCCAAAGATCTCTCTTCGTAGACGTTCGTGGAGCGAACACTGTGTATGATAAGCAATGCGTCTTAACGCCAAGTGCCCCGTCCTCCTACCTCATAGCAATAGGATCTAGCCCAGATTACCGATCAGCCTTTGGCGTCTCATAACGAGTATCACGGAACTTACAGACGCTGATGTACATCATCAACACGTACAGTACTCTGCAACACTCATCAGTAAAGAGTAGAACCTCTTGGTTGCACAACTCACTTCACTGCAGGTGCCAGGACGGAAAGAGTGATGGTACCGAACCCCGCGGCTCGTACGGCCGTGGCTTGCAGCAGTCCGATAATGAACCGAACACCGAGGGGGATGTTTGCGATTTCCGGATTCCCGATATCTAGAACTAGAAAGAAGAACCAATCGGTCGCGCTGCGGATCTTGCGTCAGTATGCGTGATGATACGTTCGGGCGGGGACCTCACTTGAGGGTGAAGAGCACCATGAACAGGAACCACGTTTGGTGAGAAGGGAACAAATAGACAAAACATCGCCGAGGATGATCGAGAAGGAAGTGTAATGTTTCGCTTAAGCGTGACTTCTTGGGCACGATCTTTGCGAGGATCCAGCTAGCCGAGCGTGAATGAGCTTGAGCTAAAGTGGCTAAGAGTATGACACTTACATCTGTAAACGTAGTCTAGTAGTTGCGGGCGTCAGTCAGTTACATTGCACGGTATAGACTCAGACAGTAGATAGTGAAACGCACAGTACAGGCTATTCAGGGACGTTTTGTCAGCATACTACTCCGATCTCTAGGGAAGCGGTCGACTTACGAATGCAGTATTACCGGCTAATATTAAGATACACATGAAGACTATCATAGGATATGCGCGCTGAAATGGGACCATAGATTGGTCGACAAGAGACATGCCGGTGTTCGTGTACGATGAAACGACTTGGAATGCGGAGTACCTTTGAAACAGATTAGTGTAGCCGACGCAGAGGGACGATACACGGAGGACATACCATGTGGATGAGATAGGTCTATGTAAGGCAGGAGGGAGAAAGTCCTCGCGCCATCGTCCGAGGGACATGTATGGGGCAATGACGATGAATGCAATGAGTTGCAAGCCTATGTGATACTGGGGTGCTGGTAAGTAATTCGATGTAGAAGTAAACGAGAAGGAAGCTTACCGAAGCTACGATCCAGAGTAACGCTGATAATGCGCGATATTCCACACCGCCCAGCTCTTCGAGCTGCTCACGAGTGAGACTCTGAAAGACGGAATTCCTTCCCACAGTAGCCTCAAAAGAAATATAGGGGACCGGGCGAGTGCCCGGTGGAAGAGTGCCGCGCTCAGACGCAATGGTCCGTGTTCGAGGCATGGTGATCGTCCTCGTGAGCTTGCGTTCTAGCGACGGGAACGCCCGACCGAAAAGACGGGAGATGATTTCATGGGGCATCGGAAAGCCACCGAAGCCCTTGTGTACGTTACGTCGGGCAGGGAAAGGCTGCGACGTCACAGTCGTTGTCGTACCTGTACGCGGCATTCCGTTAGTTCTGGATATAGTCTGTCTGGACATCGTTGGTCTGGACATAGTCGGTCGTGACATCGTTGGACGCGACATAGTGGGCCGTGACATAGACCCTGCACTCGGTGATAAGCGTTGCAACCCTTCGATCACAGACCCACACAACTCACTGCGGTCGAGATTCGTGTCTGACTCTGAGGGAGACTGTGGGATCCTGGTGATCCTGCGTTCAGCAGAAATAGACCGACGGTGCGGCGCGGGCGTCGCCGCGAACTCGACAGTCTGTGTGTGCATCAATTGCGGTCCCCGAGTCGCGGTCCTGTTGATCGTCGGCGCGCGTAATATCGGAGCCGTGCCTGCTAATGATCGACGCATCAGGCGACGGGTTCCCAGACACAGAGCTCGAAAGAGGTCACGCACTGATGGGTGGGGACGTCGTAGAGCGTGGTGACGTCTCGGCGGGCAAGCGCTCGCGGCTTTAAGAAGGCTTCTCAGCATTAATTTCGGACGCTCGCCCTATATAACACCTACGGATTTTGGTCGTCCTGCCACTCGGCGTGCTCTGGCTTGTGTTCAGCGTCGCTACCGTCTGAACTATCTGTGCGAGCACCGGAGCTCGACCCCGCAGATGTGGAGAGTCTTCCTTTGTCCTCTCCCTTCGTTTCCAGCTCTTGCGAACCATCCTCCCGTCTAGGTTGGTCTGGCGCGCCCTCGCTAATCCACCCACTGGGATCAACGAGCTTCGGCGCCCCCTCAACTCGTCGGATCATATCAGGGCGGAGGTGTATCCGGCCGCGGGCCTTTATGGGACCAATCTCTTGCACGGAGATGTCGCTGAATGACCGTAACCGCGTGCCTCTCTGTAGCTGCACCTTCGTCCATAGCCTCTTCCACCAAGGATCGATTTTTACGTCCACAGGTTGGTGAATCTCGTCCTGTGCTCGACGCTCGAGCTCCGCTTCTACAATGCGCTGGAACTTCCGCGCAAAGAAGCTCCTATGTAAGCGAATATAAGTAAGTAACGGGATAGGCGAGATTAACCTAACGTCCCGACCTCCGAATGTAGACCATTGTCCAGGACACAACAACCTTCATAAGATCAGAATGACAGGCGGCGAAGCGATCTGTTAACAACTCACAGGACTACCCAAACACATCTGTATGAACAGAAGCACTTGCTGGAAGGGCGTCAGACTACTCAGATCTACGGTCGCTAAACCGCAGACCGTCATCGCGCTGACACAATTGAAAAGACAGTCGATATAGTCTATGTGATAACGGCCATTCGCGGCATAGAATATGCCCGAGAATATCAGAGGCGTGAAGGTGCTACAAGCAAATCGGTTAGTAATCGTTTTCGCTCACGACTATGAGAGCTGCGAGCAAAGAACTCGGTTTCGGATCCAGGCGTGGACGTAACATGGGTAGCAGACGCTCGTGGAGCCCGAAGCGCGTCAAGACCCTGACTGTACGACCACAACAGCAGCGCGCGGCGCACGGCAGTCGACTGTGTTCCACGCGACGACGCGGCGAGGGGAAGTACGTTCGGCAACCATTCAGTATAACGGGAAGTCCGACTTTGCCGGACAAGGTCCAGTTCCACCACCGAACGCGCCATTCCCACCCAGCCTTCTGTCGCAAGGAACGACATGTGATAGAGTCGACAGACAGAACAAACATTGGCGTGCCGTAAGGGTGTGTTCACCATGGTCTGCAGGAGAGATCCCGGCGTTCGCGCTGGCAGCGGAAGCAGTGGCGTCACCGTTGAAGCCAACCGTTGAAATTGCCTGGAGTGGCGCGTGGGCATACCACACAACACGACACCGCCTAAGGCACGGGCAGACCGAGCCATAAGGACAGTTTGTCCGTGCCTCGATCGTGGCACAGATAGTTTGGGCACAAAGGACGCAGCTCGACGCAAATGTCCGAAGCGTCCGAAACACACCCAATCGCCAAAATCCCGCCGCGCCTCCCTACCGCGTCTGATGCAACGCAAGAGCGACAAAGGATGTACTCACAAGAACAGAAGATGAATCCTATAGAAGTTAAGATGCCGCAAGGTGTATGCCCTGAAGCCTCCGAGCCGGATTTGAGAGAGAACACGACCTGGCAGCGAAGGCATCTCCTCTGTGCGCAAAAAGTAAAGGACTCGGGAGCGATGGCGGCGGCGATAGGATTGGTAAGTCGTTAGCTGGATATATAGAGCAGCATTGGCGTTAAGGGGGGTCGTGGACGTCGAAGTCGAAGCGGTTTGTGCAAAAGATGGCTATAGCCACCTCGCCGCCCAAGCAGCTGATGACCGCATTCGCTTGGGCGTCAAAGCGTAGACATTGTCGAGGCCCGCGGCCGGCATCAATTTCCGGGCGTATCCAGATTCCACTGGGTTCGGTATATTCAGACAAACAAAAAAACACGCTTGGTGCGCACACGAGTGGTCTTGAATACTGGTCATCCGCCGATGCGCAGGAGACGTTGCAGGCATTGTGTTGTTCGGTTTGCGCACGTTCGTTTCAAAAATACTCCCGCGAGCGTCTCCGAAAAATGAGGTCTGCACCGAATTGCGGTCGCCGTCGAGCCTCGGCGTCGGATATCACAGAAATTTTAGCATATATGAATGGGTAGCCATGACAGCGTACAGAATCTGGCCTCGTCCTGCTACCTGAAGTGGCCCTGAAGTACGAAAGCTGGGGGGCGTAATAGTTATTCCTTTGTGTTTCTTTCGAGGCGAAACAGGTTCCAACCAGCCGCGATGTGTTTTCCTGGGATGTTGGTTAAGCGGTTCGTCGCCTCATGGAAGCTGGATGCATAACTTGAACATGAGTGTGTAGTACGTCTAGCCAATGCAAGCTACAGCTCCGGTTTGGACCTTTCTCTTGGCATCTGGCCATGGAGTGCACCGCTGAAGCTGCAAACTGTCACATGTAGAGTAGTACTCAACCTTCACCACATACCCTGACGCGAACCGGCAGAATGAAGCATGCGGCCGACTCCGGTGCAATACTGCGTACGGTTCGTGGTTGCGGAACAAAGAGCCTCGACTCATTGAGGACGGAAGGGTGTGCTTGTTCTTCCACGGCCAAGCTAGCTTGGATGACTGTTCCCCTCCGCACTGGGTCACCTGAACACTCGCGTATGGGGTGCAAAGCTACCTGTTGCGTAGCAATTGGAGTGGACAGTTGAGGCGCAAGGAAGCGGCATGCATCCCCGGGGCCCGTGCAGATCGAAGCTAGCTGCGACACAGTGTGAGAAGGAGCACATACTGTTCTGAGCAGGAGAGAAAGTATACTTCATTGGTCGTTCCCGGGCATTCCACCAGAAGGTAACACAGCAGCCTGGGCAGCTGCCGTGGACGTACCAGTATGGCGCGCTTTTCACGAGGGACAGCACGGAAATGACATACCCGTTTGCAGCGACAGTGCCCATGGTACCGTGGTGTTTCGTGTGTTGGTCACGACGGATCTCGCCAGACGACATGTCATCGGGCTTCAAAGGCGGAATCAACGTGTTAATTAAACGGGTGCAGTAATATCGGGCGGACCACGAAGACAATGGTGAAGAGTAGTACGAAGCGCAAGTGACTGTAGGCCTTGGCTTGCGGAGTGGGGTATGAGCACGTACTGTACAGGGGTATAGTTAAAGCCAAGTGGTCCCGATTGCTACCTTTCCGCTGGTAACGGCTGGAAGCGGGTGTAGTACTGTTTTGTCTGGGCTTCTACCATCTCTGGTGTTGACTCGGGGAGGTCTTCCACGAATCTCCCTGTGCGTGTGTGCAACGTGAGTACCACGACGCGCGGGGCGCGAAGGAGATGCACCGCACCTGGCGATCCCGCAAACAATGCCAGTGCGGGCACGACGGTGTTCGGGGGAATGACGGTGTTATCAGCTATCTTCGCGCAGTCCTTGATGATCGTGAACTTCCCCTAGCCGTAAATAAGATTACGAGTGAGGAGAGGAGGGGATATTACAGACGGACACATACAATGATGCAATTCTTGCCGATCTCTACATGGTTCCCGATAGTTGCGGCTTCCACGATCGAATTCGCACCAATGTGTACGTGATCTCCAATCTTCATAGGATAGTAGTTGAAGTTGCCTCGATATGTTTTGTACGGCGGCCTATCGAAAGTTGGACGCTTGATCTTGGAGGCAAATGCTCGAGACGTACCTCATAACACATCCTTCACCGATGAGACAGTATCGCCCCAGTGAAATAACGACGGCATGTCCGGGGCCTGTTCTCCGCAGGTCCCCTCGAATAATAGCACCGCTCGCGATGATAGTCTTGCCGCCGAGAATAATATTCTGCGGACCCGATATAGTCGCTCTACGCGAGACTTTGTTTCCAGTGTCCTATTCATGCAGGGTGAGGCCGAGCCCATTTTAAGAGCACACACGAATCTCATTCACCTACCGTCTCAATATACTCTGCGCGTGTATAGTATATTGGGAGATCCATGGTGTTCGGTGCCTGGAGGTCGAGGTCGAGGACAAGCCGCGAAGACGCGCACGCCGGCGACGCGCAAACGCCAGACGCGACGGTACTCGCGCTCCACGTGCCGCGCTTCCCCTTCACCACTGCCCACGATGAGGCTTGCCGGTCTTTCTCCCCTCATCCGCTCGCACCCCCAGCGTACCACGCTCTTCCTGTCTAGCCGATGTCTCTCCACCGTGCACCGCGCAAGGCTTCCCGTTCTCGCTGCCACCGCCCGCACCCCCAGCGATGCCAACGTCCGGAAACGGCTCCTGGCGACGGAGTCTCCTTCGTCAACACATGAGTCCTCAAGACCTAACGCGCTTACCCAGCCCGAAACTATACAGCAAGATGAGGAGTACCGCGGTCCCTTGGCGGCCACTTTCCGCCGACTGAAAATCTTCTCCCTCTCCTCGCTCACCCTTACCTTCGCGCTCACGCCGTTCATCTTCGTTCTCGAGACGACATCGAGCGTCCCACTATCTGGACGTGCTGCGCTCGCCGGCATCGCAATGGCGACCAGCAGCGTCTCGACTGCGCTCGTCGCGTGGTGCGGACGTCCGTACGTCAACACTCTGCGTTTTCTCGAGCCCGACGGCACGCAAGCTGCGGGGAGCGGGCGCGCAATCGAAATGACGACCCTCACGCTCGGGCTGCACAAGCGCGTGACGACCGTGTACGATACCGCATTTCTTGTCCCGACCAGCCGTTTCTTCGCGACCTGGGAGCTGGCCGAGGCGTTCAAGCTCTCGCAGTCCGAAGTGGAGAGCGCTCGCGCAGAGGGATTAATCCCAAGAGAGGAGACCATTGCCGAAACGAAGACTGCCGACGGGAAAGTTGTGGGGAGATGGATTGTAAGCTGGGACGAGAATGGCGTCGGGGCGTGCCGGGAAGTTGGGCAGGTTGTACGGTGAGTGTTGCTAGTCCACCAGGCTATACGTTAATATTGACAGTCACGATACAGACACTTCAATGTGCATCCAGAGCTACTGAGTAGACCGATCCATTAACCGGTTAAGAGCCTGGAGATTCGTGTGAGTTTCACGAAACGGGAATAGTGGTGTAAGCTGACGCGCTCGATCATAGGATCTAGTTCCTGGACTAACATACAGTGTCATACTTTAATCTTGGAACGCCTAATCCACGCAGAGTGAGCTTGCGTGTCTAACTATTATGCTAACATCGTCGATCATATCAGCGGGTTGGTCTCAAGAATTGGCCCACACTGCTCGAGTCGCTACCGGTGATAATTTAACGAACCGACTTCTCGCATGGCTCGATTTGCCAAACGTATGATGGGAACCCCTCTAAGATGTATCCTGGCTTCAACCGTAACCACCTGCAAGATTAGAACTTGCTAACCTTTCGCACGGGATATAACGTCTCCATCTATCGTATGTGGGCAGTCGCCTTTCACATGATCATACTTTGACCCGCAGATGGCCTCGGGTGGCAAACAGGAGCCAACCCAATGTCATATATGTTTCCCCAGTGCATCATCTACATACGTTCCTGAGGGCCCGCGCAGCGTTGCGAACCCACGTGGCGAGAGAAACCGCCTTTGAACGACGCTTGCCGGACGTGGGATTAAACGACCACCACGCACAGCGTCCTTACCATAAGCTCGGCGCGTCCAATGTTGCATTGTGCCTGTGATCACCAACACCGATTCTGGCTGCATTTGTGGCCATGGCTTGCATTGGGCGCTCATCGGAGTTCGTTTCCAGCATTGCCACCAGCCCAACTGGTCTTGTTTCTTCCTTCGACGGTACTTATTGCTCCAACGACAACTGTTCTCCACCCATTTAAATATCGTTGTTACCCGTATCAGGCCTAAGCCTGTGTAGTATAACCCCCGTATCTCCAGATACGACATGGACGGCGAAGTCGTGCTCGTTAGCCACAACCAGTTCATGGAGCTTTTCATGTCCTCTCCTGACATCCCTCCCCTTCCGGAAGGCCTTGCAATGGGTCTCGATCTAGGCAACATCCCTATTAACACCGAGTCGGAGATGTACCCACGACTTGTACGTATACGATCATATTCTCTTCCCTAGTCGTTATTAGTATTCTCTAACTACGGGACTTTTAGATGGAGAAACTCAACACGCACGGCCTTGCCCCCGGATACCGCTTTGTGGCCACACTCCACCACGTTGGTCCCAAGGACTCGTCCGGCCTCCACGGTGTCGACGGAGGCATGTACCTGGACGACGAATACCCGAAGGACGGCCAGCACACAGATTGGTCTCGGATCGAGCTGCTGATTGAGTGCAAGACGGGGGACGTGACAGGCGATCCGTTCGACGACGCGATGGAAAGTGGGGAGCCGAACAGCGACGAGAGGCGGAAGGTGCTTGGACAGATCATGTCGTATGTATGCCGGGTGTTCAAGAAGCAGCATCGGACACACCAGTTCATGTTGATGATGCTGGGCTCGTCGGCACGTATTATTCGCTGGGATCGGTCTGGGGTCGTCGCGACGACGAAGTTCAACTACATGGAGGAGCCCGAGAAGCTGGTGGAGTTTATCTGGATACTCGCTCGACTTCCTGCACGGGAGCGGGGCATTGACGCCACTGTGACCCGTGTTGAAAAGAATTCGGAGGACTGGAAGCTGATGGAGGATCGTTCGAAGCAGAAACGTTTACTTGCGGGGAAATTCGCGGTACAGGAGCACGCTCGGACTGCTTTCAAGAACAGCTTAGAGGATTCGGACATGTGGAAGATTCGGATTGACGAACAGTCTCCGTCGGATGGGCCAGAGTTGGGAGTGGTGATCACGTCGCGGTACTTCCTGGTCGCGGGTCCCACTATCGCATCGGAGGGGCTGCCAGGACGAGGCACGCGAGGATATATTGCCATCGACCTCGATGACCGCGAAGGGCCATTCGTGTTCTTGAAGGACGTGTGGCGTGTTGATCGTGTGGGGATTAGGAAAGAGGGCGAAATCCTAGAGTATCTGAATGGGCGAGACGTACAGAATATCCCGACGAAGATTTGCCATGGTGACGTCGACCCGCTTTTCCCGCAGACTACCGTGTCCCAGAAAATATGGAGGAAGAGTCACCCAGGAGACGAGGACAAGTGTCCACTGAAGACGCACACCCACTATCGGCTGGTCGTGCGGGAGGTTGGATTGCCGATGGACGAGTTTAAGGATGGTCAGGAACTCATTTTCCTCGTATCCAGATGTATTGCAGGTGTGTACGCAGTGCGGTGCTAGTATGAGTCACTCGTTCCACTTCAGTACTAAATTGCCGGTTCCAGCACATCGGGATGCATATGAGGAAGGCGTCATACATAGAGACATCAGCTGTGGCAATGTGCTCATCAACGTGAAGGAATTTGTGGACGATGGGGGGAACTTCCAGCATGAACGCGACGGTCTTCTCACTGATTGGGAGCTGTCGAAGAGTTTGACGGATATGTCGGACGTGCCGAGGCAGCAGAATCGAACCGTATGTCCTCAGTTTCACCCCTATATGTCGTTGGAGCAGGTAATAATGGTTTCACAGGGCACCTGGCAATTCCTTTCCGTCAACGTTCTACGAGATCCAAAGAAGAAGGTTACGATCGAGGATGAGCTCGAGTCATTCTTCCATCTCGTACTCTACTACGCCATCCGCTACCTTCCTCACAACTGCCTCGACGTCGCCAGTTGGATGCACAACTACTTTGACGGTTTTACTTATATCAACGAGCAGTACTTTGGAGGCAGCGCAAAATCGGACGCAATGTCGTCAGGCGTATTACAAGTCGGCAAAGAACCTCTGAAATTCTACACGTATCCTTCTCAAGAAGGCCACCCAGAACCCCCTGCGCACCCTATCAACGAATACTTCCTTCAGCAGCTCCTCGCATTCAAAGCGTACAACACGCTCTATAGGGCCGACCACGGCATTCATCAACCGGCGGCCGCACCCTCCGACCTGACACCGGGGAGTTCCACCCAGTCCCCCGCGAAAGCGGGCCTCGCTGCAAACTGGTTCTCCACCCTTCGTAGGAAAGAGAAAAAGACGTCCAATACACCGTCCCTCAGTGACGCCCAGCGAAAAGACCTCGAGAAGGAATGCGAAATCACGAGGGATCATCAGGCGATGTTACTTCACTACTGCGACATATGGGACCTTCCGGGGTGGCCGAGTGCCCCCGAGAAGACCCAGGATCAGTTGAAGAAGGACCACAATCCTGACAAGGATAAGAAGAAACCGAAGCCCTCCAAGTCCGGAAAGGCCTCGAAGACTGGGGAATCTGCCGTCGAGTCTTTCTCGGACTCGCGTGCGGGTCCTTCGTCCACACACGCCTCACTATCCACGTTGCGTACGCTACGAAGTGCCTCCCAGACCGGTGAAGGCTCGTCGCAAGGCACGAACGGCGCGACGAAGTTTAGGAAGAAGCGCAGCACTTTGCATGACGGGGAACCATCCGAGGCGCCTCCTTCAGCCAAACGCTCTACTTCGGGCGCGTAAGTTGTACGAGAGAGACCGGCTGTTGTTCGACTACACCTTTTCTACTTTACCCGAACCTGCCTCTTTCCCTCGCATCGAGACCGAGACTAATGAGTCTCTCGCCGGTCGCGCGCTCCGTCGCCCAACCAGAGCCCTCCTCATTATAATTTCCTCTCAATGCGAACAATACGCCCGTATACTACTTGGTGTTCCCTAGTATTCCTCAAGAGCTTCGGGCCACGCCCTCAGGCTCGTATGCAGTTGTGTTCGTACATACCACCTACTACTACGCTCTCACTCGTCTATGCTAATGCCCCGTCGCCGCATGAATCCATTATTCTACCTCAATCTCCAATGGGAAGTTATGGGAGCTAAAGCTAGAGGCTCGGTATTTTGCTATCTCACTTGTGAGGCTTGCCATGGTGGCGTCATGGGAACTATAGTGAGCTGTTGTGAGTATCTTCCATAGTCATGTACGGGTGCTCATGGTTCATTACTTCATTTCTACTACGCATATCTGCTTAGAGGGGACGACAATACTGCTCGTAAAGCGCGTGCCGCGTAGATGCAGTGTGTTGAACAACACGAGGTGACTCCGAGTCGTGGCTGTGGTTCATGGCTGTCCGGGCATGCCAGGCCAAAGCGTCCGCCGGATTGCCGCACCTCGTGTTCCCGACGTGCTGCCACTCGTGCGCCTGGCACGCTTTGACCCAGCGATGGTGTTATAAAAATTCGTGCACGAAAAGCGGCTCGCTCTTCGTCACCGTGCACCTCACCAATTGTCTATCAAACAATCACCTTCACTTAAAACTATATTTCGCGATGGTAGCCCTTCCAAACCCTGTACCGCTGCGACGGCACCAACGACTCGGAGAGCGTCAGTCTTATTCTAGTCCACCCCCCTTGATAATGCTGACGTGCGTGGGACCGAGCAGTTGACCCGGACACTCGTCGTTGGAGGAATGTCGAGCCGGCTCAGACCCCACGCCACCCATACATAAAGGCGCACCCCACGCACCTCAACGCCGGCGCCTCGATCAAGTCGGTATTGTTTTCGGGCCAAACTGTAGGCTACGTCCTCCTCCCCATATTTGGCTACGCCCTGGGCCCGAGGGCGACCGTTCTTCTCTTCGTCTCAATCTTCGTTGTCACCGCTTGGTTGTATTGGGGGGCCTCAGGCTCTGAGGCACTGACGGAGGGGCGCCACGCCGTTACTCGGCGCCATGGCTCGAAGAAGACATCCCGCCTTCGTCTAAGAATCTCATCCGCGCCCAAAGTAGAGCCGCCTCCAGGCAAAACGGCTGGCAACATAGCCCGACACCTTGCGCTGGGTGCGCTGTTCGCCTTGTGCGTTTCAAACGCTGGGTCGGATCCGATCCTAGTAATCCTGACACCGCTGGTACGTCATCAGTAAGATTAGTCAACATCCCGCTCGCGCTCACCAAAATTTGTCGGGCCCTCTATCCATCACAGAAAGAGTGGAGCAGCGCATATGCCGTATCGGACCGGCCTTCTTGCATGGTCATTGCATTGCTCGCGCTTGCCATCATGCGGGGTCTCTACAGACTCAAGCAGCGCCGACGACCAGCCAAAGAGGCCCCGAAAGTCTGCGAGGAGGAAATTCAATATGTCCCCGAGACCCTTCCTCCCCATGGGATGAGATGCTCACCTCGTCTTCTCCCGGCATGGTGATGGGTTATCCGCGGTGTACAGCGCCTCGTAGTTCTACTGCGATGTTCTTCCCCAGCTATGCGCGTAGCCTAGTAGTAGTTTACATCCCCACATGTAGAGATTGCCCTAGAAACAGATGTTTAAAGCCATTGCACTATCGCCTACTAACTGGGGATGGTTCATTCCTATGGCGCTTCGGAAAATGTTGATTCCATGAGCGAAGTGGAATCACCCAGAGGCGGATTAGAAAGTCGTTGTGCTTCCTAAGTTTGACTATGCAGAACGGACGCGAGAGCACTTCCAATTGAGTTAGTACGTATACAGCAGCGAGCCAACCAATATGAGTAGTAAGATAAGGCTTGTAGATCAAAGCTTAGCTTTCGAGCCTGTTACCCCCGCCTCTACCAGCGTACTGTGAGCTAGCTCGCCCATTAGAGGGAAGCCCTGCCCGTACAACGACGCTTTCTCGGAGCTCGCCTGCCGGCGAGCATGTCTAGCCGCAATCCCCTGCATAATGACCGCGGTCTATTCAGAGCATCGTTGGAAAGTTAGAAAGTTATCGCGAATAGTAAACAAGAACCCCGTACCCGGAACAGCATCCAACTCCGTGCAAAGACCATTCCCGGAATGGGGTACGTCTGCTGCGTTACTCGACAGTATTCGCGCTCAAGATCCTCGAGCGGGATGGGCGCCTCTGCATCGTTGTCTTTGAACGCGGTGGCAACAGACACTCCCGCGGGGAATTTGTTCTTCGTGATCGACCACGGCTGCGTGAAATTGGCCAAGTCTGCGAGCTGTATACTTGATCAGCGCAACATACACTTTGGACAACAAACTCAGTAGACGTACCGGGCTCCCGAGGGTGCACAGTTCCCAGTCGAGAATGCCGATGACGCGGTTCTCCGTCCGGTGAAACACGAGGTTGTCGAGCTTATAGTCGCCATGCACGATCCGCAGCCCGGTGCGGCGCTCGTCGGGCAGATTCGTCTTGTACCACGCGATCATCTCGTCGAAGCGCGGGATGGGGCCTGTCACTTTTCCCGTTTCGACATCGACCGCCGCGGCCTGCGCCTGCGAAACACGTCCAAGCGACTTGATCTGCCGCGGGAAGTACGGCTTGTCGGACGCAAAGCTCGATAGCCCGATGTCGGCGGGGTTGAGCAGTGCGAGCTTGCCGAGCACGCGTACGGCGTCGAGCCAACTAGGGGGAGGTCGTTGGAATGGGTCGCTACACGTGAGAGGTAATAGGACGATTACCATTCCCGCCTGGTCTGCGGGGAGCTCTCCGGCATGCGCGGGTCGGTGAATATCCGGCCGTCAAGGAACTCCATAATGTAGAAGGGCGTTCCGATGACGTCTACATCCTCGCAAAGGACGATTGGCTCGGGGATGGGTATCCGTTTGTCCGCGGGGGTGGAAGGGTTCGTGTTGTGCGTGTGCAGCGCGCGAAGCATGGTGTACTCGCGCTCGACCTGATGCGCGGTCTTGGATAGGAGTTGGCCTGCCGGTTTCTTGCGCAGCACGAACCGTGTGGAACTTCATCGGCCTTCATTAGCGGTGAGGAGCAGACCGAGCGCGGGCCGGCGGCGCACCTTGCATCCGTCAGAAAGTAGGTAGGATTAGACTGCGAGGGCAGAGAAGCTTCAACCAAAGACGCTGACTATCATCCAACCACACTGACCTGTCCGAACTACAACGCCGCCGCCGCCGCCGCCGCCGTCAGCGACCAATCACCCCTGAAGCGGTGTGGGTGCACACACCTTGAACTGCTTGATGTCCACGGGCGCCTTGACGGCGGGGACGTGCGCGGTGAGGTACGCATTGAGTCTGCCTGCGTCGATGCTCGCACGGACCTCGCCGTACTCGCCGCCGATCTTGCTCGAGGACGACATGGTTTGGTGGCAAGTTCGCGCGTCGCAGTGTGGGGGTGAGTGCGGGGGTGGCGGTCGACCCACGACCGGCGCGGGGACTGTGGCTGCCGGTCGACGGTCTCGTCGTGTCGGGTGACCGCCGCGCGCGGCGTCAGCGGCTCGTATGCATATGATATTGATTCGCGCCTTGACTCCTGTCCATCACATCTGTCGTGCTCGTTTTCAACCCTTGCTTCTGTGCTGCCCTTTGGAGGCCACGGTGTGTCTAGGACCGTCTGTATGCGTTTAAAACGAAAGCTCGTACAGTACCTAGCGGATCATCTACGCTTGCAGGGTTCTTCAGTCGAAATATTAATGAAGGCGCAAACACGGTGGATACCAAGACGATTGTGTTGAGTCGGTAGCTCAAGGAATAGTGCGGGCGTTATGAGAGAAGACATGACGGTAAGTAGGATGCCCTTGGTAGTGCCCCGCACTCGGTCGATGTCGAGTAAGGTTCGTCCACCACTGCGTCACCGTACTTATTTCTTCCGATTCGTTCTACAACTCTCCGAAGCGTCAATTCCTTCGCCCGCCCAGGGGCCTTATGGACGAAGTACCCCTCATGGGGTTCTAGGCCGGCGCAACGCCAGATTTCGGCGCTGAGGGAGAGCAAGTATGTTGCCGCAGCTTCTTAATATCAATATTAGGCCTATCGGGCGGCGCAATTATGTATCCTACCGCCCTCCCATCTCTCCATATATAACTTCGTTGGCGAGCTCATTTTATCGAGCATGTATCCTGGATACTGGACATCTGGCACAAGAATAAGGGCTGCACGGGTGTGCATTGCTATCGGAGTA
Organism: Trametes meyenii; assembly: GCA_022606255.1. Classification (NCBI taxonomy): domain Eukaryota; kingdom Fungi; phylum Basidiomycota; class Agaricomycetes; order Polyporales; family Polyporaceae; genus Trametes; species Trametes meyenii. Next base: position 1,311,990 of record JABYQG010000008.1, read on the forward strand.
CAGACACAATTAGCCACCCTGCAGGTATCGAAACCCTTATTCTTGTTGTGTGCGGCGGGCATTTATATATACCTCCACGACGACGAAAAGTGTAGCCCTCAGCATTCTGAATTATTCTACACCACGCCTTCTGCGAGCTCAGAGAATGCATCATGCAACCCGGTGAATACTCGCCTGTCACGCAGACTGGCACTTTGACTGACTTCCGCCAGCAGGTTGTGCATACCGAACCACGTCACCCAACGAGCCTTGGCAGCATCGTGTGCGCCAGCTGTACTGGGGAATGTGGCATCTACGCTGCATCCTCTTTAGCGAGCTGATCCTCATCTGCCATCTTGTTGGCGAGACGGTCCTGCTCCTCGCACAATGGTACTGCGCGCTGGTGCAGGACGTGGAGGTGTACGACCGCTGGTTTCGGACCGCCCGACGTGTGTTCTCCTTGCATCCACACCTCATGCGCGGCGAGTTGTCAGATCGCTACCACCAGCGCTCCTATCACTACGCCTGGTCAAGGAGTGCGTACTCGGCCGGTATGGACGCCGCTGCGCGGTGCGTGCTCGCGCTGGGATCCCCAGACGTATTCGCTGTGGCCCTGTGTGCGATGGCGACGTGCGTAGTAGACCTCCTGCAATGGTATCACACTCTGCCCTTGATGAGTAGCTGTTCGCACGGGAAATTGTCTAACATGCTTACGGAGCGTGTATTTGTGGTTGAACAGGAGTCCGTCAAGAATGCGGACCCGTATCTGGCTTTATTGCGGAACTCGGCGATATTGCCGCTCATCCAATAGGCCTGGGCCGTTTCAAGCCTCTTGTAATATGTTTATAAGTCTCTTGAGGAGGGTGGATATGATGCTCCTGCTCCCGTGCGCTGTGCTGTAAACTGTCGCATACTAATGTGTAATATTATTTTGACAAACCTGATTTAAATTCATTAGTCGGTCTCGCTCTCTATGCGGTCATGCTGCCTAGTGCCGGGGAGCGAGGGGCGGAGTGGTTGAACAAGAGATGAGTATAAGAAGGCAAGCAGATTAGGTGCGAGTAGTATACAAGAATAAGTTAGTGGGGCGTGTCTATACGTCTACATTAGTCGTCGCTGGGGGAGCTTACAGTTAGCCATGCACACAAATCGTGGGTTAGTGATAACAACGTACTCAGCGGTTTCTCGTCTAAGGAATAGGTCAATGGCGGCGGAAAAAGCGGCAAACGCGAGGCCGCCTCCAAGTACCGCTTTTGGTCCTGAATTTCGTGCGAGAATGCCGCCCGCGACGAAGCCGGCTGCTACAGGATTGACCATGTCGTTTCGTGCTCGATACTGGCAACCTATCATTAGTAAACCGCTCAGCTAGAGAGGCAGAGGGCTTTGGCGGGCAGATTTCCGGCCCACGCTCTACTTTCGACTCCCGCCCCACAAGTAAGTGCACTTACCGACTCGAACACGCACTCGATGCCTGCGAACAGCGCGCCGACCTTTCCGAAGCCTTTCCCACTCTTGACCATCCCACGGCCCATCTCCTTGAAAATCTCACGTGCCTTTTGCTGTGTGCTCAAGTTCTGCCGCAGCAACGGGTCCTCGTATGCGAACGAGGAACTCATGAGCGAGAAGAACGCGCCGATCGCGAAACCTGCCAGCATAGAATTCTAGCGGCCTACTTCGGTGTACGGACCGCGCGGACGCACGCGGTGGACGGATACTCACCTCCGCCACCTGCGATGATGGTCTTGGTGACGCAGGACTCCATGCCCGAGGTCATGTAGTCCTGGTACTTCTTCGCCTGCAGGTAGGCATCCCGCTCTTCATCACTGATACCCGGTGGAAGAGGCTCCTTTCCAGCCGGAAATACGGGTGCAGTCATGGGGAGGTTCATGGCGTCGGCGCAGCGAGCGTTATGGCGCCAGCAGAGGCAAAGAGGTCGAGGACAAGCCGACAGTCGATGAGCCGCGAGCCGCAAGAGCAACGCGCGCTCACATATTTCCGCTGACGTAATTTATCCCATACAGGGAACTCCGACTTTTCCGGACTAGTAGAGCCGGAGTCTCCGTTTCTTCTTGACCTTGTACCACCATGTTCCCCCCACAACAGCGGCTGCCCGAGGGCGACGCCGCTATTCGTGCTACAGACAACGACGCTGCGCTTGCTCGATTATCCGCTGTGCGGCTAGGCTATTTGACTGACCCGTTCATAACACCCCTCGTCTCGCGGCCGCATCTCCAACCGCCCCGACCGCCTCTCATTAACATCGGAACTTACGTGCGGTCCGAGGCTTTGGACGCGCTTGTGAATGAATGGCTTGCCCTCTCAGAGAGGGAGGGCGTGAAGTGCCAGATTGTGAGCATGGGCGCGGGAAGCGACACACGGTTCTGGCGCATCGCGGTGCGTACACTCGGTCGTTGGGTGACGTCTTATTCTGACCAAGCGCGTCCAGGCAGGCGGGTCCTAAGAGGAACTTGCTCGCGCGATATATCGAAGTTGACTTCCCTGAGATCACGACGAAGAAGGCGATGGCTATCAGGAAGAGTAAAGACCTCAGCGCGCTGCTTGGAAATTTGGAGGATGTCTCAATCAGTATGCCTTCGAAAGACCACGTGTATGCACTCTCTGACAACATGCACAGCGAACGGCGGTACATCTCTACGCTCTCCTACGTACAACCTCTTGGCGGCCGATCTACGCAGTCCTGCTGCGCAATCACTCGGCCCGCTTTTGGCTTCCGGACCAGAACCGTTGCTTTTGCCCTCGCTACCAACAATCCTGATATTCGAGTGCGTCTTGGCCTACATGACACCCAAGGCTTCCGCCGCTGTCCTGCAATGGTACACCGACTACTTTGCCGCGTCAGCCGCGCCCGGGGTTCTCGGTTGTATAGTCTACGAGATGTTCGCACTTGAAGATCCCTTCGGTAAGGTAATGGTGAGCAACTTGAAGGTACGTCTAAGTTGCGCATCCGCTATCTTCGACCCCGTATTTTTTGCTAATGTAGTCTAGGCGCGGAATGTCACACTTCCTGGAGCTGAGCCGTACCGCACCTTCGCTTCACTCCCCAACCGCTTTCTCCAGCATGGCTGGGAGTTGGCCAAAGCGCTCACCCTTAAAGATATCCGTCGAGAGTATATCAACTCATCTGAACTTGAGCGGTACCTACCATTGCGATCATGTTCGTACTCCGGAAGGCTAATCACGATCGTATGCTCTAGAATATCCCAGCTGGAGATGCTGGATGAAATCGAGGAGCTGGAGCTCGTCCTTGCACACTACGCAATCACTTGGGGGCTTAAGTTGCCTTCAGGCATTAAAGAGTCGCGGGCCATGTGGCTAGAGTGGGGATTACAGCGTCAAGCAAAGAAATAAGGAAATAGACAAAGTGTATGTGAAGTCTGACTAACATGTATATCAGCTTGAATACCCACGGCTCGCTTCGGTGAGAAAGTGCGTGCGAAGTGCTACATAGGCTAATAACGCAGAGCCCTTGTATTAAACGGTATGTGGACCCCAACCGTGACCGTCGTGCTATATGATCACAGGCGCGCGAGGATAATGATAACTAAACGAGTTATTATATTCCAGCTCTCCACCGGTGCCTAGGGCCGATATCGACAGCAAGCAGGGAACGTGTAAGTGGGGCTCTACGAAGCTCGCCGCTCTTACGGCTGCATGTCCTCGATTTGCGATAGGAGATCGCCGGATCGCGAGCCCGTGTACCTGCCAGCCGAGCTCTGGTTGTTGTGTCTGAATCCACTTTCCTCTCATCGTCTCTAGGTTGAACACAGCCCTCCTACCATGGGACAACGACACCAGGCTTTCTTCATCGCTCGAGTGCGTCCTACCACCGGTGCTCCGGCCTACCTCTGTCTCGGAGGGTTCTACCACCAATGGTGTTACGGTCAACTGGCTCTACACGCGATGTATCGTTTTATCACGTTGGTCAGGCAACCCGAGAACGCAGCCGTGGTGCGCGCCGAGCTTCGCGCTCTCGATGGCAAGTATCCGAGCACTGAGAAAGATGCCTACGATGTCATGCCTTCCATGCCATGCCCATTCAGTAGCACCCTGCTGGGACTCGCTTACAGTGCCAACCTCGATCCCCGTTTGCAACCGTTGCATTATAGCGGTGTAGACATGTCTTCGCAGTACATGTTGAGACCGAGCTCTGACTGTTGGCGTCATCGTGGGTGACATGTCAGATCATTTTGGGTGAGTGTTTGCTCATGGAAAGCCCTTCGACCCTGTAGAGAACGACGATGGCCTTGCCGTAATCGATATCACCATCCCAGAACGACCTGCCTATTGTTTTCTTCATACAGGAGAAGATGAGAGCTGGCTGTACTATCGCACCGACGCGCTCCCACCTCTCAATGCATACGAATATCTACGGGTATACTATAAACTACATCGTGAGTCTTGTAGGAGAGTACCGTAGGCGATTGTAAATATTCATCACTCACAGGCCTCAAACGTGACCAGAAAGAAGCGGCGAGAAATTATTTTGTCGCGGTGATTCGCCTTACAGGGATTCCCCTTATCAGCGCCGAAAACTTGCAGCAGGCATGGCCGTCGAATGAGTTCGAGGACCATGATAGCGGCCCTCACGAGGTTATCGTGGGCGAGAACTTTTCTTACTCAGTGGCAGACCGCTTGAACGCCTTCAGCTTATGGAAGTCCGCAATAGAAGAGCTATTGCCAAAGGGCAGGGAGATCCTCGACACAGAAAATGCCACTAGGCTAATGACTTTGATGGTCCATGCGGAGACGCCCCCCGGTACAGCGGCCACGGTGTTGCCTAGAATAGCACGAAGGCTCGAAGCGCTCCTTCGCAAACTCCTTCGGGAGTCACATATTTTCAACTTTCAGTGTGTCCCCAACAGCGATGTTCCGAGGCCATACTCACTGGAGCAGTTGGAGGCGATGGTTTCCACCTGTATCTCAAACCAGGGAAGCTGCGCCAGTATCGTATCTGCACTTCTCGCCGAGGCTAAGACGGTGAAGGACGTCCTCCGCCGGTTGAACCCGTTTCCTGACTCGCATGCGGCGATCATCCTACTACGGAACGTTCTAACGGCGCTGAAAGAAGCGATTGTTGTGGATCTCTCTGGGTTCAATCTCTCCGCAACTCAAATTTGCTCTGCCATCGCGAGGACCGCCGAGCGAATCGAATTCCTGGATATATCCTTCAACACACAGGTTACGACCGCGGACATTACAACCATCCTGCTTTCCTCTCCGTCCCTTCTGCGTCTCAACATTATAGGATGTGACCGGATATCCAGAGCCGAGCTTTTCCAACTACTACGAAAAGAGCCTGCATGGTTTAGGACAATCGAGGGCATCTTCCATCCTGCATTCCTTTCCCACACGAAATATATCGGGTGTCCTATCGCGTTCACGTTCATCCGGGCTGGCGCGCATGATGGTGTTCCTACGGGTCTATGTCTGCCCTTTTTCACTCCCGCACAGATATTGCAGGGTATATATGCCATGCTCCCAATGGCCTGGGACTCGTCCGATCGCCTTGGAGTGACCAGTACCGGCGGTACACACGAAGGCCACGGCAAGACATCCGTACAGCACCTCAGTCTAGCAGGGAAGTTTTACGGATCGGTGCTCAATCTAGCCTACGCAGCATTCACAGGGGGGACGTTGCGCACCGGAGAGCTATGGAGCCAACGATCAGTTGTCTGCGCTCCCATACGCCCTTATCCCTTCATCACTATTTCTCGCACTGGAAGCTGGGCCTTCTTTCTTAGTTGGGGCGACTCGGCTACGTCCGACAGTCGTACAATTCCACAATGGGGCTTCATTCGATACCGTGCACGCCACCGCCCCGTCGACTCAGAGTCAACATATACAACTCAGCCTCGGGATCGACAGTCGGACGTTCGCGACGTTCCGTGGTGCAGAACTTTTGATGCAGATGTCACCGTATGCTACCCATCAACTGACGACCTGCAAGATGCCGAACTACTGGACAGTGAAGTGTACGATTTACGGGGATTTCTGCGTTGTATGGCGGAAGAAGGGCGGCCGATGCCGTCCCAGGAGCTCGTTGCGAATGTGGAAAGAGTCCTCTACGCCAGGGACTATCTTGAAGGCACGCTCCTTTGTCCTCTGATGGCTTTCAACGAAGCACCAAAGTTCGGGCGAAAAGGTGGGGCTGAAGAGGAGGGGAAATGGGCGTACGTGGTCGCGGGCGATGGCGTGAAAGTGTACAGACTTCCTGAAGAGCGAACAAGATCTGTATAATGGACCATAAGTACTAGTCACATGAGCAATATGAGTGCATTAGGTCCTGACTCACGAATAATCTTTTCGCTTTTAGATGACGGTACGTACGGTAGTGTCGACCTCGAGAGGACTCGGGCGTTCGGCACAACCGTGACATCTCGCTTGAAATTGTGATTGGCAACTTTCACTATCTTACGAAACGGTACCGGTGTAGTCGATCATAATGGGTACCTGTCGTCCATGGCCGGCCAGTACTATCAAAGGCGATTCAGAGTGTACTTCGATGAGGCCTTTTAGCTAATAGAGGACGTGATGTTCGCGCCTCAAACTTTTTAGTGGTACTTCTAGTCCGTGGTGGTGATAGTAAGTATATATATGTCTCGGCTGGAAGCTTGAAGCTTGAGTAATTACTGAGTTTTCGCTGTGCGAGAGACGGTAAAACCGAAACACGATTGACGTTATCTGACTACGTATTATTGCAAACACTCACTTTCCGTAGTCAACCGGCGGTGAAGGTTTGCATCCTTTACTTAGTTGCGCATCCTAGTGACGATATACATCAGGGTTGATGCAGATGACTTGGGTGTTCTTCTACAAGCTTGCGGCCCCGAGTGATGTCACCACGCGGGGTGTATGCGGGTACCACGTGGTTTCGGGGTCCTACCCCGTTGGCCTGATTTTTTGTTTCGAGGTCCTCCACGCACCTTGCCTCCGTCCTCCATCCGGACAGACAACATACGGATTGCTGACCGCCAGCATCCGATTCCTCGAGCTTTTAGACCCTACTCGCGACCTTTCGTTCGCCTGCAGGCAGGTCATCTTTCACGACCGACCTTCACGCGACGCCCCGTCCTATTATCAATCAAACCCATCGCAGCACTTCGTGAGTCTTTCTCTTGACGACCTCGTCTCTTACTCATCGCCCACCAGAATGAGCAAATCCCAAACAGCTTCCACGCCAAAGACGTCGTCTCAGCTACCGTCACAGTCTGCTTGGTCCAGGGGTCCGCCAGCAAACACTTCGACAGCGCCGTCTACTCGCCCGCAATCTCCCGCTCCTTCAGCCGCCGCTCCTTCCGCACCGACTACCCACTCTAGACGACCGAGCGCGTTGGGTCATGGTGTTGCGTTTAAAGATGGAGTAGGGGCACGAAACTCGTCGAGCACCGCAAAACAAGGTACGTCCCACGTCTGTCGTTAGTGGCCGGTGCGATCTCACAGGTCTACAGGCTCATCAGTGACCTTTGGGTCGATAGACGATGCGTCCGCCCCAATTTCCTCATCCCCTGCTGCCGCACCGACGATCAAACCTGACGGGATAAAGTCGTTTGGAACGGTACCTGCCACTACCTCCAACGGAAAAGGTCATTCTCGGACGACCTCCTTTTCCACGGGGACACCTCCTTCCGTGGCTGCTTCAGCATCTGGCTCATCGACAACACCTTCCGCCCTGTCTTCCTCTTCTGCGGCGACCTCTGCTTCCACTTCCACGCCAAAACACCCAAAATTTGACGTGAAGAGTCTCTTCCAAAAGCCCAGTCAAGATGGACCATCGTCGTCGTCATCGCCTGCAGATGTCGCGTCGCCTTCGAGTCGTGCTGCGCCCCTCCCGCCGACGTCGCTTGGCCCTCAAGGACCACACCCCTCACATCAATCACAGCCTCCTTATGGCAATTTCCGGGCGCAACAGAACGGTTCTACTGGTGCACCAAGATCGCCGAGTTTTCCTCGCCAGATGGCCAACGGTACTGTGAATGGACGGCCACCCCCGACTCCTGGAGGGCCTCCTTCTGCAACTATGCCTCCAGTGCCAAGCCCGAGGCTCGCGCCGCCACATGGTGGGCAGCAGCAACCTATGCCTCATGGCGCGCCTGGTGCATCTGTGCCAGTCCCAACATGGCCGGGTTACTACGTAAGTATTTATACGATGCGTTGTGAACCGGTACTCACGAACTAGCCGTCCTAAATAGTACTACCCAAACATGCAGATGGATCCCAATTATTATCCCCCTCAGCCATGGATGCCACAGCATATGCCTCATCAGCCGCATACACCACAGGGTGTGCCTGGCGCATTGCCTGGAATACCGATGTCACCGCGCGGTCCACAGCCGAACCTCCACGCGCCTGGGACACCAACACTGGCGCCGGCGCTGCCGCCAAACGCCCATCCACCACATCCAACGCCTTCTCCCCATATGCACACGTCCTCCCTCTCTAGCATTTCTTCTACGCCCTCTACACCCGCCTCTAGCACCGCCCCCAGTGGTGGCATATCTCGGTTGAATTCGAATGCGAGCTCGTTCACACCGAAGCGCGTGACCATCAAGAGCGAGTCTGGCCAGGAGGTCAATCTAGAACAGTTCAAGAAGCAGGCACCCGCTGTTTCCTCACCAATTGTCCCCCCGTCTCCCGCTCGGCGGCCGGTATCCGTCCGGATAGAAACCGAGGAGGCCAAACGGAAGCGTCTGGCCGAGGAGGAGGCGGCCAAGCGCAAAGAGAAAGAGGCTGAGGAGAGCGCGAAGAAGGAAGCAGAGGAGAAGGCACGACGTCAGGAAGAGGTGCGGAAGAAGAAAGAGGAGGAGGAGGCGCGGAAGCGTAAGGAGGAAGAGGCTCAGCGGCAGAAAGAGGAGGAGGAGAAAAGGAAGAAGGCTGAGGAGGAGGAGAAGCAGCGGAAGGAGGCTGAGGATAAGGTGCGGCGGGAGGCCGAAGAGCGCGCGCGCAAGGAAGAGGAGGAGCGCAAGCGCAAGGAGGAGGAAGAACGGGCTGCGAAGGATGCTGAGGAAAAAGCGAAGGCCCTCTCGGAGTCTAAGCCTGAGCCCTCAGAAGAGGGGGAGGTGCAAGAACCGGAGTCTATCGACGAGGCTGCCAAAGAAGAGGCCAAAGACAAAGCACCCCTTCGCATTGACACTTCTTTCGCAGCGGCTGAGGGCAAGCGCCGCCCTGGCCGATTGGACCTCTCCTCGACCAAGAACCACACCATCCCCGCGCCCCTTCCTTCCGCCCTCGCGACCGCGCGTATCATTGAAGACATTGGCAGCATCGAGTATCCCGAGGGTATCAGAAGCCCCAAGCCGGAGCTCAACGTGAACGCCAAGCAGGGCAAGTTCAGGTAAGTCTAGGTACGCTTGGGCCTCAATGCAGCGATGCTCACGTATATGTTTATATATCAGGTACGATCGGGACTTCCTTCTACAATTCATGGCTGTCTGCAAAGAGAAGCCAGATTCTCTTCCACCACTCGACGCTATTGGCTTGGAACCTGTAGACCAGTCATTCGCCATCACCCGCGGTGGCTCACACGGTCCTCGTCGCTCCTCCTCCACTGCTATGCCGCCCCCCTCTTCCACCACTCCTCGGCAGGCTTCCGTTGGTCTCGGTATATCCGGGTTCAATAAGCCCAGCAGCAATCCGTTCACAATGGGCCAATTTTCCACTCCGAAGATGTCCAGCGAAGAGCGCTTCGCGGCGTCAAATCGTTCCACGTCGATGTCTGGCCCCCCGGGTATGCCCTTTGGTCGCCCGACGCCCATGGTTCGTTCATCTAGCCAGGGTGGTCCGGGTGGCAGTGGTCGGACAAGGAGCCAGCGCGGCGGCAAGCGTGACAAGGATCGTCCCAGCGCTGGTCCCTCTGGCCAAGGTAGCTCTTTCGGCCCTGCGGGGTCGTCACTTGCGAATTCAGTATCGCTTGAACCCGTTGCGCCCCTCGAAGTCTCTGCTAACCGCTGGACGCCTGGAAGTCTCGTTAAGAAAGGTCAGCCCGCCGAACAAGACTCTCCCGAGGTGGTGGATCGCAAGGTCCGCGCGTTGCTCAACAAGCTCACGATGGAGCGGTTCGACTCTATCTCCGACCAGATTATTGCTTGGGCGAACAAGTCGGAGAAGGAGCAGGACGGCCGGACGCTTATCCAGGTAATCCGACTGGTGTTCGAGAAGGCGACGGACGAGGCAACGTGGTCTGAGATGTATGCACGACTATGTCGCAAGATGATGGAGCAGATCAGCCCCAACGTTCGCGACGACGGTATCAAGAATGCCGAGGGCAAGCCTATTGCGGGTGGCCAGCTGTTCCGCAAGTACCTACTCAACCGTTGTCAAGAGGACTTCGAACGTGGTTGGGTCGCGAAGGAGGCTACTGCCGCCGCAGCCGCAACCAAAGCTACAGAGGACCAAGCTGCGAAGGCTGCCGCCGAGGACAGCAAGGACGGCGAAAGCGCGCTATATTCCGAAGAATACTACGCTGCGCAGAAGGCAAAGCGGCAGGGTCTTGGTCTCATCAAGTTCATCGGCGAGCTCTTCAAGCTTCAGATGCTCACAGAGCGCATCATGCACGAGTGCGTGAAGAAACTCCTTGGCAATGTCGAGAACCCGGAGGAGGAGGAGATCGAGAGCTTGTGCAAGTTGTTGACCACCGTCGGCCGCATCCTTGATACTCAGAAGGCCCGCGCGCATATGGACGTCTACTTCTCTCGGATGAAGGAACTCTGCAAGAGCCCGAATGTTAACTCCCGTATGCAGTTCATGCTCCAGGTATGTCCTCTTCGAGAGAGGCGGTGGTCCAGCACTAACATTCGTTCAGGATGTCATCGAACTGCGCGACCGCCAGTGGGTTCCCCGCAATCAAGCCGCCGCCCCCACGACGATCGCCGCGCTCCGCGAGCAGGTAAGTCCGTCTCCGCAAACAAAGAAGACCTTCGTTCACACCACTTCGTAGATGGAGAAGGAGAAGGTTGCACAGGAGAAGGATGCCATGAACCGTACTCTGAGCATGTCGCGCGGTGGTTCAAGACGCGGTGGCGACCGTGGTGGTGAACACCAGCAAGTCGGCCCCGACGGCTGGGCGGTCGCTGGCGGTCCTGCTACCCGCCAGGCCTCCAAGGCGGGCGACCTATCCCAGTTCGGCAAGATCAATAAGTCGGCACCAATGACCTTCGGCCCTAGCTCCATATTCCAGAAGGACAAGACCAAGAGCCGCGAGCCTACACTTTCCCGCCAGGGCTCGACCAACATGTTTTCGATGCTCAGCGCCAACCCTGAGATCGCAGCTGAGGTCACCTCTGCGAAGTCGAGCCGCCCACCCAGTCGGAAGAGTAGCATCGACCTTGGCTCTGGTGGCGCTCCTGAGGTGGCTCCTCAGCGCAAGCGGCTACAACTCCTGCCTCGCACGAAGCCCCTCGAGGACAAGTCAGAGTCTACACCTGCTGGCTCAACGGCTGGGTCGGACGATGAGGGCGCAGAGTCCACGACCGGCATGTCGATGTCGGCGGACGAGGCTAAGACGCGTATCAACGAGGATTCGAAGGAATTCTTTAGCATCCGCGATCTTGGTGAGGCCGAGGTCTACTTCACTAAGCTACCAGTCGAGCACCGGCACCTCCTCGTCGACAAGCTCGTTACGCAGGCAGTGGAATCGAAGCTGGCCGACGCCCAGCTTGTTGCTGACCTCTTCGAGCTTGCTCACTCAAAGAACTTGGCCTCGCCGGCGACTTTTGAGGACGGCCTCACCCCTACGGCCGAGATCATCGAGGACATTGCCATCGACGCGCCAAAGGCCATCGAGCTGTTCGCCCTCATGGTCAAGGGCGCGCACTTGCACGAAGACGAGGAGCGCCGCGCGCGCCTCGCCAGTAGTAGTGACAAGCTCCTGTCTCTCGTCTCGTCATAGACGCTCCCTCCCCGTACCATATTCCCGCTCCGCTGTGCCCCTCCCCGTGCGTTCCCTCTGGCTGTCTTGCGAGTCCCCCCTGTTGTCTCTTGCACTCTTGGTGTCTTATATTCCGCGCGTACGCGATGATGTTTGCATTAGTGTGTACTTATTACATCGCACAGTATTGCACGATAATATCCCTTTCCGTCTCCGATATCTGTCGCTGTGCGGGAGCTGTATTGAGTAGCTCTTGTGTCTGTCCGCTCGAACGCGTTGTGCGTCGACTCCTGATGATTAGATGATTACTGACGACTACTTTGGTCGCCGTGGACCGGCGCGTTCACACTGTGACAGTGCTGATTGGTATAAAGTCCGAACGTGTGTATGCTCGAGAACGGTTTTTTCGCCAACCGCTGTCCATGGCCACGGCCCACGACGACGCCCTCTGCGCGAGCGGAGGTGTCGGGCGTCGGCGATGCGGCGGAAACGCGCGACGCGTGGCGGACGTCTATAATCCGGGGAGGACGTTCCGGAACGTTCCACGTCGCCGTCCGGGGTAGGCCGGGCATGCTTATGTAAGATTACGCATTCAAATTTTGGGAAAGCCGGATTTGCTGGCCATCCCTCCTTCCTCCCCATCCATCATGTTTACCGCTGCTCGTTCCCTCCGTCTGGCTGCGTCCCGCTCCGGCAACTATGCTGTGAGCTTGCTGTCTGCGACGTCGAGGGTGTGCAAGTTGCTGACCAGCAATACAGGGCCTTCCGCGGTCGATGATTGCCCGGAATATGAACTCCAAGGTCAACGGTCAGTCGCTTCTCCTCGCGTTCGTGTGCCATGTCAGCACCCAACACTGACACGTATACGTAGGTCCCGTCGTTGGCATTGATCTCGGCACGACAAATTCATGTGTCGCGGTCATGGAGGGCAAGACGGCGAAGGTGATTGAGAACGCCGAGGGTGCACGGACAACACCTTCGGTCGTCGCATTCACCAAGCATGGCGAACGTCTCGTCGGTCTTCCAGCGAAGCGTCAAGCGGTCGTCAACTCTTCCAACACGGTGTTCGCCTTCAAGCGTCTTATTGGTCGCAAGTTCGGCGACGCTGAGGTGAAGGAGGACATGAAGCACTGGTGAGCAATACTCTGGGACGACCCGTTAGGGACGAGCGATCTGACGTATGCTCTGTAGGCCGTTTAAGATTGTTCCCAAGTCCGACGGCCGGCCAGCCGTAGAGGTTGAGAACGGTGGCAAGCCCCAGCAATACGTAAGTAATCGCGCACGGCTCACCTTGCTGTACCCATGACTCATGGCATCCTCCAGTCTTCTGAGGAGTTGTCGTCTATGGTCCTGACGAAGATGCGGGAGACGGCTGAGCAATACCTCGGCAAGAAGGTCAAGTAAGTCATTTAATGTCGTTGCTACGTCATGATGGTGCTCACGCGTCGATAGTCATGCCGTTGTAACCGTCCCGGCATACTTCAACGATGCTCAACGGCAAGCAACAAAAGACGCTGGTACCATTGCCGGCCTCGACGTACTCCGAGTCATCAACGAGCCTACCGCTGCTGCGTTGGCGTACGGTCTTGACCGCGCGGACAACTCTGTCATTGCCGTCTACGATCTTGGTGGTGGAACTTTCGATATCTCTATCCTTGAGATGCAGAAGGGTGTTTTCGAGGTCAAGTCGACCAACGGAGACACCCATCTTGGTGGTGAGGACTTCGACAACGTCCTTGTTCAGCACATTTTGGACGCTTTCAAGAAGGAGACTGGCCTTGGTTTGACAGAGGATGCCGTCGCATTGCAGCGTATCCGTGAGGCGGCCGAGAAGGCAAAGGTCGAATTGTCGTCGACCTCGCAGACGGAGATCAACTTGCCCTTCATCACCGCAGATGCGTCTGGTCCCAAGCATATCAACCAGCGCATTTCTCGGGCACAGTTCGAAGGCCTGGTGGCGAACCTCATCCAGCGTACGATCGAGCCTTGTAAGAAGGCGCTCGCCGACGCCGGCGTGAAGGCTAGCGAAGTTAACGAGGTCATCCTCGTCGGTGGCATGACCCGCATGCCACGGGTCGTCGACACCGTCAAGTCCGTCTTCGGGCGGGAGCCCAGCAAGGGTGTCAACCCTGACGAGGCCGTCGCTATTGGTGCTGCTATCCAGGGCGGTGTTCTCGCCGGCAACGTCACTGATATCCTCCTCCTTGATGTCACTCCTCTATCGCTTGGTACGTCATTTACTTATGTGTATTTCCAAAGTTGACCGCTAACTCCCGTCAAGGTATCGAGACTCTCGGCGGTATCATGACGAAGCTCATCTCGCGCAACACCACAATCCCCACGAAGAAGACCCAGACCTTCTCGACGGCCGCCGACGGCCAAACGGCCATCGAAGTTAAGATCTACCAGGGAGAGCGTGAGCTTGTGCGTGACAACAAGCTCCTCGGCAACTTCAACCTCGTCGGCATCCCTCCTGCGCCCAAGGGTGTCCCCCAGATCGACATCACCTTCGACATCGATGCTGGTAAGATCGACGCCCTAGAAATATGCTCGACTAGAAGCTCATAACATATTGATAGATGGTATTGTACATGTCACCGCCAAGGACAAGGCCACCAACAAGGACCAGTCGATGACTATTGCATCGTCTTCGGGCCTTAGCGACAAGGACATCGAGCGCATGGTTGAGGAGGCTGAGCAGTACGCCGAGACCGACAAGGCGCGCAAGCAGCTCATTGAGGAGGCGAACAAGGCCGACTCTGTTTGTGCCGATACCGAGAAGGGTACGTCACGACACATAGGTGGTGGCTACGTCTATTGACATTGCTCTCAATAGCCATGAACGAGTTCAAGGACCAAATCGACGCCACCGAGAAGGAGAAGGTTGCGGCACTTGTCGCCGAGCTCCGTGAGCTCGCTGTCAAGGGTCAGGCCGGCGACGCGTCTGTCGACGCCGACAAGATCCGGGAAAAGATCAACGAGACCCAGCAAGCGTCTCTCGGCCTCTTCCAGAAGGTTTACGAGAAGCGCAACGCTGAGGGCGCGTCCTCTGAGTCGTCCACCTCGGAGGAAAAGAAGGAGGAGAAGAAGGATTAAGTTCCCACTCTTCCCGCCTGTCTGTCCGCCCAGCATTGCTCGCTCCCTCCGACTACCCTCGCATCTTGTATCCCATCCGTCACCAGCGACGACCCCGCATCCTCACCTCGCACTCCCTCTACGCTTTCGACTGCAGCACATAGATCACGCGCAAAAGTAATGTTGACGCATTATTGACCCCTATCTTACGACCACGTCTCCGCACGCTTTATTCATAGTTACTAGTACCGGAACACGATTCACTCACCCCCCGCTCACCAGCACACCTTTGGCTTGCTATGGTAGTTTAGTCCCGCTTGCAGCAATGTATTACATCCCATCATGCTCGCGCGCGTTTGAACTATCGAGTGATGCTCTCACAGTTAGATTGAATTTATCCTGGCCCTCGGCACCTAATAGCAGCGTGCGCACTCAACAGGACACAACTTCATTATGCTCGCGTTCACTATCGTCCAAACGGCTTGGGGCTACTGATTATGGGAGTTTGTTGTCATAGTATATAACTCGAGCGCGAGGGAGGCCTAGGGTGGTCGAATCGGCTCTCCTACGACAACTTAATCATACATACACGACCTATCATAAGCTTGCTTTCTGTTCCCGCCCCCCGCGTTCTGAGGCGCCACTCCCTGAGGCCTGAGCCGTGAACCGGTCTGAACTCCTCCCGACCCTGGGATCAGAGGCTTTCAGCCGGCAACCCGTCCAGACGACTGCTCGCGACTTTGCCGCCGCGGATGACCGCAAAAAGGTGCCTTTCGGGATAGTCGAGCACCGTGACGTCCTCGAGAGGGTTGGCGTCGAGAACGAGCAGGTCAACGTAGGATCCTTCCGCGATGTGGCCCAGCTTGGGGTCGCCGAGCATCCGCGCTGGCACGGGCGTGAGCGTGAGTTGCCAAGACGAGTGTAGAGGGGCTATGTTTTATCGCTCACCCGCGTTAGTCGTAGCGTGTTGCAGTACTTTTGGTGAGGACAGGACAGAGCTACGGACTGTAAACTGTAAAGCGGGTGAGCTAGTACCAACGGCTAGACCAGGGTGATCACGGACCTCTTCGGTCTGCAGCGCATGCATCGAGGTTAACAAGTCCGAGCCGCTTCGAGCGCACACCGAACATAAGCGCGATTCCACCGAGTCGCTCGCGCGTGAGTTGATCGTGGTGGACGTACTAGCATATAGTCACCCCGGCTTCGTCTGCGATCTTGAGCGCGTCCAGGCCGCGCGTCATGACCTGCTCGTTCTTCACTTTGCCCTCGGGTGGGAGGAAGTCTTCGAACGGTGGCCGAACCATAATTCCGTAGCACGCCAGCGTCGGGGTGAGGAAGATGCCCTTTTCCGCCATCCTGCAAAACGGTGAGGTGCCGGTGAGCGGCGAGGCGCACGATGTCACTGCGAGCGATGATCCGGGCACGGCTCGACGCTTACAGTCTGGCGGTGTCTCTGCTTATGAGGTTGCCGTGCTCGATGCCTCTGACGCCGTTCTCGATAGCGTGTAGGACAGACGCGTCGGTGTATGCGTGCGCGGTGCCTACGATCGGGTCAGATAGGGCACACTGCAGTACTGTGGAGTCTTCTTACTGTGCTTGTTCCCCATCTGTCGGCATGTGGTTGTGATCGCACGGATCTCATCTGCTGTAAACTGGACCGTCTCGATCGCATCCTGCGATGCGTGTTAGGATGAATCGACCAACGTCTCGTGAATGCGAGTAAGAGAGGGACCAGAAAGGCTTACCGTCGGAGAGGCGACTCCGCCCCCGCACATGATTTTGATGAAGTCTGCGCCGCCCTTCAGCTCCTCTCTTGTGGCCTTCAGTACTTGAGGAACACCATCACAGGTACGCCCCAGGGACTGCGAGTGGCCGCCACAGCAGCCCGTGCTGCCGCTTGTTGCAGGGCTAAAGTCGGCATGACCGCCTGTCAACGCAGCGTGGTGGGTCAGACGTACCGCGCGATTGGTAGGGACGAGTGTTGGAAGAGTTACCAGTCTGCGAGAGCGCCCGACCGCACTGGAAGAGGCGCGGCCCTACGATAAGCCCCTCGGATATCGCGCTCGCGAGAGCTCTGCTCGCACCCCCTGGACATTGAAGTCCTTGAGTATGACGAGCATAGATGAAACAATTTCGCGCGCACCTGTGTCCCGAATTGTGGTAAACCCCCGAAGTAGCATCTCTGATAAAATGATCTTAACTTCAGCGTTCCTCTTCTATAGATCTCGTGGGACTGCCTCCCGTACCGCGCAGCACATACGTTGACCTGAGATGTACGAGCTCTTCCGGCGTCTGAACGAGCTCGGACATTGTTTTGACCCCAGGCACGGCTGTGACGTGCACATGACAGTCAATAAGGCCCCTGCAAAGTAGAACTCTGTGGACGTTCTGGCATAGATATGTAAAAGGAACCCACGGGCACAAGTACTTCCCCGAAAGGTCTACGTCAATTGGCGGGGGGGCCTTTGGGTCGGAAGACGAACCATGCGAGCCATGTACCCCGCTACCAGCAGGGTCCAGGGAGACAATGAGCCCGTCGTTGGTGAGCACGTCGCGTAAGCCATCTAGCACTTTTCCTTCTGCAGGATCCACGATTTTTATATTACGAAGTATTAGACGTGTCGTATTTGGTTTTATCCATGGCTTGGGCACCAATTTGGGTAACCTAGATAGAATAGTTTAATCATGCCACTAAGGGCTCGTCAAGGTCTAAAACTTACAATGATTCCCGTGTTTTCTCGGGTGACCCTGGGAAACGAGACATCCTCCACTGGGTTGCCTTCTAGAACAAGTTCAAATTCTTGTGGAAATGCGCTTGTCAAGGTTAGGTACGGCGGTACGGTAGGAGTTGTGGCGTAGTGTACACACCGTGTCAGATGCGGATGTTCACCCTAGCACGATTGCGAGCACAAGTAGGGGTGAGTGAGAATGTTAGCCCATCGGGCTCAAAGCCTTAAGCAGGCTATTGACCATAATCCGAAGCCTTATCTTCCTTATCGTATACAGCGCATGGACCTCCGCGGGTGATCCCTGGCAAAGAGCTCACATGGCGGAGGGCAACACTATGTGCACGCTTTCCAAGGAATCCCAGGGTTCGATGTGTTAGCGTGAGAGTAAGCCCAATCGAGATATAGGAAAGAATAGAGGGAAAGGGGGCGCCCCTGAAGCGCATCCTAAAGACCTAGAAATAGCTCTAATATGAAGGACCAGGAGCCTGAGGGACGTTGAACAGCAGGAACGTGCCGGACTCTCGAACTTGGAGCAAGCATGTGTGAGCCAAGTTAAACCCAGTCAAAGGCACTAGCGGCAGCGAAAGCGTGGTATGCCTGCTGTCGGAGTACTGGTTTTTTTGGGAAGCAGATCGATCTAGAGTATTAATGCTGCCGTCCACTGCCCGTGGAAACACGGGATGCCTGAACACATGACGAAGCCTGAGGCACAAGCTGGAACCCTCGCCAGGATCAACCTGCCGCCGTCTGTGATAGTCCATAGAGCTATGGAATCGATTTCAAGAGCTTACAGCACTACTCGTATGCATCCATCATAATTTGCGATGACCGTCTGTTGGTATCAGCAGTGGTATTTAGTATATCGCGCTGGCCAGGACCCTGTTTAAAGATAAGTATTGCGTACCTAAGCGACGTACGAGAACGAGCAAGCACAGACATCGCTGCCAAGCAAGCAAAGTACCACACTAAGGCTTGGAGATTGCTGCCAACGGTCGATGTCGGCGGGAGCAGAGCAAGTTGCATGCCCGGAGTAGTACTTGGATGCGTGACGCGGTGATGCCTAGTAGATCCGGCTAACGCCGAGACAGGCAACCGTAATGCTTCACTCGGCCTCGGACTCATATATCTCAAGGACCTCACGGTTACGAAGTTCTCCTTGCTTTCTATGACCATCCGGGCTTCGGGCGCGATCAAGACCTCAAAGGAAACGTTAACGTTGTTCGTACTGGCATTGAAGGCGTTCTAGGAGAGCCGAGGAGAACGCGCCACCGTGGCTCGCTTGTCAACGTTTGTACTACTACCTGGCAGGGCCTTACTATCGAGCACCAGTGGTAAAGGACTTGTGGGGATATCGTCTCAAATCCCAGTATATTGTCGCAAAACGTCCACAGCCTCGGGTGAAAAGTACCGTGCTGAAATGGCCGACCCCCAAGAAAGCGCCACAGCGGCGCCGCAACAGCCTCTAGTGATGCAAATCGTCGTGAGGAGAGACCTGCTAGACGTTCGTAATTTGACTCGATCCGGACACCAAGCCCCGCTGACTTCAAAGTTCTCTGACTCTACGGCTTATGTTTCGGACATCATCGACTCGACTCCGGTATTTAAACCGCGCACACTTTCTTCTAAGCAGGCCGAGGGCTGGGGTGTCGGTCCTTTGATGGCGCAAGTTGCACACGCTACGTCCGCAGTAAGGACTCTACGTCTTAAGATACAACACTCGTAAAGTGCTGACGCCTTCCAACCAGGTGCTGCATGAGACTCGCGAGCGTTCCGAGACTCAAGCGTATTTACATGATCTGAAAAACATGCGCAAGGTCGGGTACTCACTTTGCTTTGACTGGATCCGACGTAGTACATGACGCTCATTACAAACCATGCGCCGCCGCGCCACACAGGTCGTATTGCAGGTATTTCGTACTACGCATAGAAGCTTATTATATAACGCTTAAACTCGCACCACTCACAGACGGCTGATCAAACCAGCCTAGAACGCCTGGTCAACCTACTCTCCGCGGAGCCTCTCGTGCCACACCACCTCTGGACGGAACAGCCCGAGAATGTGCCCACATGTGTCGCGCTGGCACCAAACAGAAGGGAGGCGAAGATAAAGAAGGCATTAGACAAAACTGGATGTCGGCTTTGGAAGGGCTAGCGTGTACGTTCGCGCGCAAGGAGTGAGCAATGCATACCCTGTAAGATTGAAGATGGTGAGTAGATTACGCCGGACCAACGGCGGGCAAGTCGTCGAACAAGTACTCACTGGATCTTTAGTTGGTTCGTTGGACGGCACACGGATAATTCGAATATGCATGCTCGAAAGTGATCCCTATGCAGTGTATATTCACGACAAACACAACGAAAAGCTCCCTTCGTACGCTATGAGACTACTACCAACGTGCCCTCTTGCGCGCCTTCACGGAATCCTTGCACGCTTTGACACGTGCCGCCCGCTTTTCGGGCTTGTGCGATGCCCCCAAAACTTCGTCCCGGGCCGTCGCTGAAGCAGCAAGGCGTGCGGACTTGCGCCCCTTGGCGGCGGGTGGCTTCGGTGGCGGGGACTGGATAATCTTCCGCGGTACCACGAGCTGGTCCGCCGTTTTGTCCGCAACGGGCCAATCTTGTTCCGCAGTTGTCGACGCGCACTTGAACAAGTCGAGAATCGCATCGTGGGACGACAGGGCTTCGTGGCCGGGGGGTTTCGGCGAGAATCTGTGGCGGTGCTGGTGGAGCCAACTCATGATTCTCCCATAGACGGCGTTGAGGGGGTGGCTACGGTTGACCACAGCGGCTTCTCCTTCATTTTGCCAGAGAATTTTGAAGGACATGTCCCACTGCGCCAGTATGTCGCCGCTGTATACGCACTCGGCTTTGAATTCTGCGAACCAGGAGTGGTCGGACTTTATCGTGAATAATTTCTCGTACAGCTTCGTCAGGTCCTTGGCGTTGTGTGGGAGAAAGCGCAAGACGAAGGAGATAAAAACCCAGAAGAACGACTCCAACTCGTCTTCGATGCGGTTTTCGATTCTACCTTCGCTCACCGCCATGGACTTGAACTGCAGAGTGCCCTGTGAAGCGCTGTTCAACATTCGAGGCGGGATGAAGGTTGACTCGAAGATTAGTCACTACTCACCACACTAGCGGCAAGGGCGTCTTCGTCATCAGCCAGCGTCATGCGCCGGGCGATCTCCCAGTCAATCAGCAAACCGCACCAAGTCTCCGTAGCATCGTCGTAATGGAACATCAAGTTCCCGTTACTGATGTCGCCGTGTATAATGTCTAATTTGCATGCGTCGGCATGTGCTACCAATATTTCGGTTAGTAGCGGGAGAATGCTTTCAAAGCGGGTGAGCTTACCAGTGATACAACACCAAAACCCATACGCGAGCATACGGCTGTTGGAGAACTCCTTAAACCGCTTGCACACTTCCTTGACCACCATACGATAATGCACGTATTCTTGGGGTTTCTTCTCGTTCGAATAGGCGTGCCAATATCCCAAAGATGCTTTCCAATATTGCAAAGTCTGCGTGTACTGCTCCGCCACGTCTCCATGACACACAAGTGTTGGTATGAAGCGGACTCCTGCCTGGTTGAGGGTCGCCAGGGTGGTCCCTTCTACTTTGGAATTAGCTTCTGCGTAACGCCACGTGTCCTTGAAGAAGACTGGGGGAGCGTCCAGGTCGGCCGCGTCGAGCGCGATGTACCCTCGCGTCCCCCGTCCGATGAGGGTAGAGGTGATCATGGTATGGGGCTGCGCAGCGAGGAACGAACGTTCCCCGCGAGTTGCGTCGTCGACGCGGTACCTCCACCAGGGCCACCGTTCGTTCAGCGACTGCGCGAAGAGGGAGCGGGCGTAGGCGGCACCCTCCGACTCTCCCGCGCGGGCCTCGGCGCGACGGCGCATCTCCTGGGCGAGCGCCGAGTCGTGAGGTATGATGTCGACCGTCGGATCGACACCGCGTTGCTCAAGGGAGGCTCGAGAGTACCTCCGGAGGAACTCGTACAGGAGAGAGGTCTTGCCTGTGTGACAGTCGATCAGCTTTGTGGCTATGATGCCGCTGCGATCGATGCGGAGGATGCGCACGGCGTGCCCGAAGAAAAGGAGCGCGAAGCAGAACGCCCGCTGTTGATACTGGAGGATGGGCTCCAGCCGCTTGACGATGTCTTGCTGGAGTTTCTTTCTCTTTTCCTGCATCGGTTCGGTGTCCCATTGGCTCGTTCCGAAAGGTCGCTCGCTTAACGGCTCCCACCATTCCTGGCATATGACAGGAAGGTCCATGGCGGAGAGGAGTAGCGGAGTAATATCTTTACTCGAAGCTTTATCGGCGGTGAGCGTTGGCGGGGGCTTGCTGTCGTTGGGCCACAGAGCCGTCCATACTCTTAGAGGGTCGGATTCGGACGTCTGCTCTCGAATAGTGGCGAAGGAATGGTCTGGAAGTAGCCGGGCGCGGTTAAGGAGATTGGCCTGGTAAACCAATGGGGTTGAGCATGAGTCCAGGTACACGGCATTAAGGACTCACGGCGTGGCTATAACGTTCAAAATCGGTCTTGTAGTCTGACTTGATCCACATTCGAGAGGAGGACCTCATTGGCGAGCCAGAAGGTGTTGAGAAATAGAAGTCAATGAATTTGACTGGATCCATGGGGATCGTGTCGATGACGTCCGTCATGGCTGGCCGCGCTCAGGCTACCCTAGTAGAGAAGGGGCAAGTGCGAGACCTAGTAGAAGGTTGGGGATAAGAAGGAGAGATGGGAGACTGCGGGATGCCCCGAAAGGGCCTGGGGCCTTACACTATTTATCTCGATGCAAGTTAGCCACAAAAACAGCGTCAAATTCTACCTTGGCTACACCATGCACGTGCGGACCATTAGCCGGCTTGCTCATCGATGACAAGGTCTCCATTGTCTGGCTACTCGCTTTTACCCTCACCAGAGGCTGCGCGTCTATGAACAATGGTAGCACACGCCGGCCAGATATGGCGGTGCGGGAGGGTCACTGTAATGGACATCAATGACATCGAGGAACACGAGAATATAGCGGTGGCTTGCCCGTTCTCAGGCAAGCCGTGGTTCTGAGCGCATACAGCGACTATGATCTTCGTGGATGGCGGGTAGGCATAGAGCTGCTGACGTTCATTACTCTGCTATATTCGAAAGAGCTTATATTGATACATCACCGAATACAATATGTAGCAAGGAGCAGATTTCACCCGTGCACGGAGTGCACTTGCGTCTTAGGGAGGCGCGCGAAAGATGCAGGACTAGTACATTTCGAGACTCATCCCGTCGTGAATCTCGTAGTCTGCCAGCGTGATGTGGTCCTTGTAAATCGTGTACCTGGAAGCACGTCGGGGGATGATCAAGACGCAAGGGACGCATACACAAGTTGGGTTAGTACGCACCACTTCTTCAGCTGGATCTTGGTATGATCGGTACCGGTCTGGGCAGCGATGAGCCGCTTGAGGTCACCGACGGTATCGTCGGGGCTGCACTTTACACGGACTACAGTGATCACATCATTTTTGTCAGATCGTCTTAAGCGTAAAGTGAGGGTACGATCTCACCTTTGCGTCCCAGACGGTCGTTGGCAATAACCTGGGGCGGTTACGGAGGGCCATTGGCATAAGCGCGAGGATGGATGGAGATCATCAAGCCAGAGCCAGTCAGCTATTGGATCATCGTCCTAAGAATATTTGAACTCTTCACGCACTTCGATAAGGGGCATGATGTCTTGAGAACAGTCGAACAAGAACAGGCTGCGGGAGAGAGTTGAGAGTCGAAAGCCAAGGTGTAAGGAGGGCGGTCCGGCGGATCTGCGCTCGTAGACGCCCGCACGATTCTGACTAAAAAGGCAAGCGGCCCCACGCGGGTCTTCCGCTTCTCGCTACACTCCAGGTGATGCTTCATGTTATATAAAAGATTGAAATAAAAACCGCCAAATATGGCCTTGGAGGGTATAGTAGAAGGGTGCTTCCTCGTCTGCTAACTCTGACAGAATTATATTAATCATTAGCCCGCGTTGCCACACATCCCGTTTAGCTCAGTGGTAGAGCGCATCACTTGTAATGATAATGATGCGGTCAGTCGTTCGAATCGGCTAATGGGAATGGTTTTTTTCTTTCCTTTTTCTCGCTATTGTACGGCGGATATCAGCCGTGGCCTGAGGGGCGTAAGTCGCCTAGTGTTCCATACATAGTCGCCCGCCGCGATGACACAAAAAATTGAAGAAGGAAACTGATTACGTTGTGAAGGAGAGAGAGGTATACGATAATCCGGCGTGGCGTGCAGAGAACGTAGGGGTCAATTGACGTGTTCGAGTTTATTAGGATACGGCGATAGAGGGTCACGGTGAAATATTCGAGCACCGATGTTGGCGGTGGCTGGCAACTGCCACTGCAGGCTGGAGTTCGCGGTCGCATAAGTCAAAAAAAATCAAGCGCAAAGGCGAGCTGAACGGTGCATTCGGAGACGCCGAGATGGAGGGAGCCGAGATGGGGGACGTCATGTTGTTAAATCGAAGAGCGACACAGACGCTTCAACATCCGCATCTTCTTAGAGCCGTAGTGATCCTGTAGCTGATCCTCGGTCTTGTCGTTCAACGGCCAGACGACCTCGCTGTCGAGCAAGTGCCGTAGCATTGTGATGATCATCGGGTTGTGACTGAGCAGATTCGCTGCATCCTCCTCGAGGCGAGCACGGTCAGCCGTATGCGTGATCCAGCCAGGAACGTTGTCTTGCATTGCGGCAATCTCCTCTCGCAGAGCATCGTCGCCGTCTCGATCAACATCTTCCTCGGTGAACGTAGGTCGTATTAAGGCTGTCTTTCGCTCTGCAGCGGCCTTTCTGTCCAACTCGCGTAATTGGTATCGTGCTGAGAACCAACCGAGCACCGTCTCGAGGAGCTTGCTGATGGGGTGTTTATCGAGCGTGGAAACACAGATTGGGGTGAGTTTCGCCTTCGTCGAGGACGACGGTGCTGTGGGTGGTTGGATTGGGACGTGCTCCCGAGAACCGGGTGGTAGAAGGAATTGGAGTTCGATGCTTGTGGGGAGGGTGATCACGCCCGAGGTGATCGCACTCTCCTTGGTCCGTCCGCACGCGTATTCATCCGGGTTCCATGGGTTCTTTTCTCTATCGTCAAAGTAGTTGGTCATGAAATCACCAACGTTGACGCAGTTGTTGGGCAAGTATCGGATAGCAAACCAGAGAAGGGTATGGAAGAAGGACTCTAGTTCGTCGGGGATCTCGATTTGTTTTGAAGGATCGTTTAGCGCGCTCACCGACATGAACTGCCATGTTCCCTGCACCTCTGTCGTTAGCTATAGACATGATACGTGGTCCGTGTACTCACCGTCCGGTCTGGGTGTCGGGCGGGTTGCGCGACCGTAGAAATTCGCTTCGATAGCTCCCAGTCAGCGAGCAATCCGCGAAACCCCGGCCTGGAACCTTTAGGTTGAGGCTCCACAGGATACATGAGGAGGTTACCCGCGCTGATATCACGGTGGAGGACGCCGGCGTTCAGATGGCATCTTCATGCGCTATGGGTATATTAGCCGAGACGCCATATCACATCCACTGCTAACGTACCTTGAACGCACTCCTTGATGACAGTAACGAGCTGCTTAGCGTTGGTGAATTCGCGCAAAGGAATTCCAACCTCCTTGACAACGAGCCGATAGTGCTGCTGGGTCTTGAGGCTGCACTGCTCCGCCTTCTTAGGGTTCAGCTTCTTCCACACATCCTGCGTCATCGTCACTTGCGAGACCATGTCCCCATCACAGTGCCGTGTCGGAATGCGCTTGACGCCCCGCTCGTTCAGGTACCCCAGAATACTACCCTCGCGCTCAGACCGCTCATGTACAACCCGCCAGCAGTCCTTCAAGTACACAAACACGTACTTCGCGGGGTCCGGGTCCGTGACGTCCAGCGCGACATATCCACGAGTCCCGCGTCCAATCACACCAGGAGCGACAAAGTTCGGGCAACCGACCAGGAACTGGTGCGATCCGTTCTCGTCCACAACCTCAAGCCGCCACCAAGGCCAGTCCTCTTTCAGAGAATCCTTGAACAGTCTCCGTGCATGATCGCCTATAGGTAAGACCTGGGATTGACGTGCGGTCATGACCTCGTAATCGGCACTGCCAGGGAGCACCCTCGTTGCGGTCCCGTCGTGGCCCCTCGCATCTGGAGACATGCGAGAAAACCGCCAGAAGAACCGTCCGAGCTTGTGCGGCTCGGTCTTGTAATTGAAGCGTTCGGAGAAGACGGCCCCAGAGCGATCCCAGCGGACGAGACGAGCATAAGTCCCACAGACCATGACAGTGAAGTGATGGGTACGTTGTTGGCGTTCGAAGATGAGGTTCGAATACGACAGGATCTGTTCAAGATTTTCTCGTCGCGGGATGGACATCGGGTAGAAGATTGATCGTTCGTCGTCCGAGAAGGGGTCATCTTGGGTGTCGCCACGCTTGCACTCGACGGTGAGTTCGACGATGGACCAGTCTGGCCGGTCAGTGGCGATGTGCTGAGAGTTGGTCGCATACAAGCCTCCGCAGACCCTTTTCTCAGACGATTCGAACGAATCCGAAAGAAACTCAGTTCTGACTAGCTTGAATCGCATGTCGAGAACCCTATTTTGATTCACAGAGTTGACCTGTTGATTATGGTGAGTATTGGTGAGTAACACTATCGAGGGTCACCATGAGAACACATACCAAAGGACCATACATATCGGCTTCGAGCCCGTTCAGAGGGACGTCGTCGAAAAGCCCGACGAAGAACTCGTCTCCGGGCTCACCAGGCTGCGACGGAACAAAGAGGTCCGTCATGTCGTCGTAAGTGAGTTTTACTAGCTTGTCCATCGTCACGTTCGTTCGTAGTTGTGCGGTCTCTGCCTGAAGAACACGGTCGTCCGTCTGAAGGGTACGTTGACTGATTATTGAATCAACAGTGAGGGCCTTATACTATATCTTCAAGCTACCGCTTTCTAAGCTACGGTCGAACGAAGAACGCGGTACGGGCCAAAAGGACAAGGTAGATAACCTCGTAGATTATGTCCGACTGGCTGGGCCGCAGAGGATTAGTCGTGGCTAAGTCGTGGTTCACGTTCAAATGAGCCAGCGCTTGGAGCAAGTTCCTGTTTGACACGTGGGAGAACTTCAACCTCTCCGCTATCGCGAACGGTGGGCTAGCTTACCTACCTGATAGCTTCAGCTTTTTAGAACGCAGGGTTGCTTGTAGTTTTGCTCCGTACCGATGCAGACCCAGGCCTTGCAGTAGTAAGAGTTGTCGGTCAAGAAGTGATGAACTTCAGTTACGACGGGGGACGGCTAAATGCGGCTGTGCCGCTCCTATGAATGTTGTTCTGATTCAATTCATTAACTGGTGCTTACTTGAAGACTATTGCGCGGTAAGTGGTCAAGTATTAGTATAACTCAGCCCGGAACCCTAGAATTACTGAATGTCTACTACACGGCCGCATATGTTGTTCGACTTCTCCAAGAAATTTTGTTCCTCTCCCAGCTGCACATAGTAGGACCCCGAAGTCGTACTTGTGACGGCGCCCACGAAATTTAAACCTTGACTACCCTCCGACGTATCTAGTTAGTAGCATACCAATCTGTGTCGCTTTAGACGGATGCCGATTAGCATGCCGGGGCACCCGCAGCAACGCCGCTCAATAATCCCAATAGATACTTGAGCAACGCAAAATCTCAAGGCTCTGTGAGATCTAAAAGGCCATTTCTAGTCATAAAAATGAGCTTCACACCCCTAATTTGCTCCACCGCACTTTAGAAGTTCGTGACACGAACAACTTCCCTGTTCTCGCCAATCTCCAGACGCAGCCCATGACCCGTCCACGGGGGCAGCGTTTTCCTGTTGAGGACTTCCTCGTAGCCATTCACTACTCCATCCCCGAAGAAGACGTATCCAGGAATATAACGGTCTACGAATCTATAATCTTTTCAGTCGGAACAGAGAAGTAACTCGTAAGAAAGTCGCTTACACTTCGACTTGCTCGTCGGACATGCCCTTGCCGCCATTTCGCGCTTTCATGTGATGCTCTTGCTGGAGACGCCATTTGTAGATGTATGTGTACGGATATTCGTCGGGAGGCTTAATCTACCCAAGAGTATCCATGAGTACAGCATTCACTCAATGGTGGCAAGAATGTACCTGGATGAATGCGTCCAAAAGGTTCCACCAGGAGACGTAGCTTCTTAGTGGTTCGTTGATATCCAGCACGTCCTCCACGCGATATCCCTTTCGTTTCAGAAAGTCCTCTCCGAGACCCACGATAGGCCGTCCGAATCGCCATTCTATCTCCTCCTTAGATGTCGGATAGAAACCAACACACCATCCTTCGAAAAGAACGACATCTATAGGAGGGTGGACGACGGCGCCATGGGGCGCACGGTCGCCTTCGCCGTTGAAAAGGCTCTTATCGAAGCTTGGGAGTTCGACTTCGGCGCCTGGTGCCTTATGTGCGTTGATCTCCTTGAGCTTGTTGAGAATCTCTGTCCCGAGGGGTATGTCGTGAGTGCCGGGCTGACCGCGGCCTCTGAGCAACGCGTTATCAGGATAAGATGACGCCAGGTCGACGAGGCCGTCGCGAGGTAAATATAGATCGTCCAAAGAGAGGACCGCGACCGAGAGACTGTGAGGCGGCGCTCGTAGCACATCCCGTAGGATGGACGTTAGGTACGTCTTGCCGCTTCCCTGGGGGCCCTGAACGCCAACGACAAGCGGCGAAACCGCTGAAGGCTTTCCCGGGACGCCGTCATGAAGCGCGCGATGCGACGCGAGTTCCGCAAGTACGTGCGATGTCATATGCTGTATGGCCTCTGGTACATCGCGAGACGTCTGAGACGAACGCAGCGTCAGCGGGGGAAAGTCTGGAACGAATAACACTCCGCTCACTCCTTCCGCCATCGCGACAACCTCGCTTGCGCCGTGTACCCTAGGCGTTCTGGTTCAAAGATGATTTCGCTCTCCATTCTGAAGTGCTAAGATGGCGATGGTGCTCGTGCAGGTCAGGTCCCGCGACCAGCGCGCGGGCCGCGTTACGCGCCTGAGCCGGCTGCGCGTGCCTCGCTGTCGGCAAATGCCGCGCGGGCCAGCGGTGTGTATGTGTTCGTCGCTCGGCGCGCGCGTTCACCCTGTCCTCTCTCCGCCACCTTCCTACACTTCTTTGTCTGGTCGGGCCACTGGTACATACAGAAAACTGCAAAAAATGATGTCCTCCTCGGATGCTGAAGCCTCAGGCCCCATGGAGCCGCTTGCAAACTACCTCGCGAAGGGCAAACGGCAGTACCAGCAATGGCTCGACCGCGTCACCCCATTCGTGCTGTATCGTTGGTTGGGGACGGCCGGGTTGACGGCGTTGTTTGGACTAAGGATAGTATTTGCGGAAGGGGTGAGCATGCTGCTGCTATTTCGCGCGCTGAGAAAATAACTGTGCCCCTGTATTTGTGTGCGTTTCTTCGTGATATCCAGTGGTATATTGGTATGTTTTCCTCTGGAATCGATCCTTAAACCGACTCTGACCACTCCTTTTAGTGGCATGTACGTACACGTATCGGATTCCGCGCCGCTGCAAGTTCTAATCTCGTCGCCACCACCGACAGACGCCCATGCTATCTACCTCCTCAACTTGTTCCTGGCCTTCCTTCAACCTAAGTTCGACCCTTCCCTACAGGATGACCTTCTTGCGGACGAGATTGAAGAAGGTGGAGAGGGAGTGACATCTCCGCTCCCTTCCTCGCGGGATGATGACTTTAGGCCGTTCGTGCGGCGCTTGCCAGAGTGGCAATTCTGGTGCGTATTTAGTCCTCCCTGAGCTGTGAGTCTTGCGGTATAAATGGTTGGTTGGAACTTTGAGAACTAGAGAGCCATGCGGTTCCTATGGACGGACTGCTTTCTATTGCGCTAGTTGATCGTGGATGAACCTCACGCTTCCCTCTACACGAACGACTGTACTGGGACGACGCGTTTGCCCCACAACTTCACTCTCAACCCTACGTTTCGCATTTTATTGATGATCTTCCACTTACTAGGTTATCTGCGACCCGCGCTACGTTTATCGCGTTCCTCTGCACGTTCTCCGAAATGTTCGACGTCCCCGTTTACTGGCCGATCCTCGTCGTGTACTGGTTTGTGCTCTTCCTCCTCACCATGCGCCGCCAGATACAGTACGTACACACACCATCTCCCGACGAAATCCGCTAATAGCGAGAGCAGACACATGATCAAGTACAAGTACATTCCCTTCGACTTTGGCCGGAAAGCGCGCTATGGCTCAAGCCGGTGAATGTTGTGGCACTGAGGCCGTGTCGTGCATGGTGCGTGCTGTTTTACATTTATATAATGCGCTGCTAACGCTCCGTAGCTCGTTGTGTACCAGCTATGACCTAGATGACTTGCTACGTATACCATACCGGATGTCCTAGTAACCCGGATAATGCAGAGACGCTCGAAACTGTAAATCCGGTGCTATGTGTCACTTCAGAGCTCCTGTGGTGAACCAGTGATGAAATACTGCCTCTCCCGCCGGGGCGAGCTCGCGGTGCGCGGCGCGTCGAACTGGCTCTTGAGGGCTGGTCGCACGATTATTCCTGGGGAGGCTATCGAACGCAGACAGACCCGAGGGGCATTGATACCTGTGCTCTAACAAGAGAAGGGTGGTATTGGGCCTAGCGTGCCCGGGAGCATCACCGTTCACCGTCAAGTGGAACTAAGCTCGGCTAGGCATGACGCTCTAGTCTAAAAGTCCTTGTATGTTGATAGTTTGATCGTGTTGAGGAGAGCTGAAGGCTTCATGTTGTTTGGATCACTGGTAATGGGTTCTAACTATGAATATCGAGCTAAATAAGTAAATACATCGCGACCTCTAGCGTAGCCGCCAGTGAAGCAGCCGATGTATCATTATAACTATTGGCAACTTACAGTGCGTTGCATATGAAACTGCAGTTCGTGATTTAGGTGAGAGTTTGTTTGGCCGGGCCAAACAATACCTGTTATAGTAGATTTCGGCGCTCCGGTGAGGCGCGAACCAGCGGCCGGCGGCAAGCTATGCTCTCGCCTTGAGCCACGGACTTGTGGAGGTCTCGATATGCCTCAGACTGCCAGACCTTGTAGGTAGAAGTTGTTTAAAATATAATAAAGAGCATGGGATGAGCTTCTATAACCCCTCTCGTTCACAGGAACACGTATAACCTTGATAGTTATTCAAAAATGGTTCTCATCGGCAGAAACATTAACTTTTTCAGAATGAAGAGAGCCGCAATTAGTTTTTCAACGCGCTCTGGGATTGTGCATCATTCCCATAGAGTGTCGACGGCGGGCACACGACGACACAACGTCCTAGTCGTGCGGCCCTGGTAAACCGGTGGTCTACTAAGCCTGTTGAATGAGCGTCTTGTCGAACGGCGTCTCTCCAAAGCGCCGAAATCTACTATAATAGGTATTGTTTGGTCAAGCCAAACAAATTCTCGCACAAATCACGAAATGCAGTTTCATATGCAACGCACTGTAACATATTCGCTCTCGCTCGACATTAGACCCTGGGCGTGACCCTCTATTCCGGTCCACAAAGCGACACTCACGGGCAAGAAAATTCAATGCTCTACATGACTAGCCAGTTCGTGCAATTCTTACTGTGCTGCTGTCTGAGTCTGCGGGCGCTGATCAATATGACAGATTGTCTTGGCCGACTGCCACTGCAACGCCCACTATAGTTTGCTTTCGCATGCGCAGCGCTTCTCGGATACACGCAAAGCTCTGCCTGCTGCCAGAAAGCTTTTCCACTCTTCCCATTTCATTTCTCCATGGTCAGCCTAGATCTGACTGGTTGCCTCCCACCCAATGTCTGGCATACGATATTTCGACGAGCCTGCACAGATGGAGGATACACCGGGTGTGCGCTCGCCTCCACCTCTAAGTCTGTCCGCCGGCTCTCGGTTTCGACGCGGTTCCACTCTGTTACTCTCGTTGATCTCACGCATATCAAGGTGTTCTTGACTTGCCTCGTTCGTGTCCAACAACACGATACCGAAACGCTGGTGAGGCACCTTCGGCTCAGCTTCCTTCCGCCGGGGTGTAAGGCACCTTTGTGCCCTTGGCGATTACTGGAGAGGGAGCCAAGGGACATCCTTTCCGTGGCCACTGACTTCACAAACGAACTTCGCGAATGGGAGGACGGCAAGAGGGAATGGGACGCAGACTTCGTCGAATATGTCTCACATCTCTTTGAGCGCGTCGGACCAACGCTACAGACGTTACTTATCCTCCAATCTGAAGACGTTCGCCTCCCCCTCGTGCGATATCACTTCCCCGTGTTGCACGAGATCACACTCCTCGGTGACGACCATATGTTTGTGCACCTTCCCTCACCATCCGAAGAACGCACAGCTTCAAGTTGGTGGACTGACCCCTCCGACGTCCACCTCTACCATGTACCGATCCCCGACGCACGTGGGCCGCAGGGTGCGCCTTTCCCCTCGCTCAAGCGAGTACATATCGTCTATGCCTTCCCAAAGCTCCATCCATGGGAACAAACACTGCCTCAATGGGCCGTTCTTGCCCCCACAGTCACGCACTTGCGCATTTCCCAAGGTGACGCCCCCGTCGCGTCCATGTTGCAAAACCTTCTAGGGCTGTGCCCCGATGTGCCGCCGCCAGGGATTATCAGGAACAGCTGCGAGGACGCGGCGTTGGAGGACGGCCCACAGGTCGTGCCTCCGACACCCATCTACCCGAGCCTGCGTCTTGTGATCGTGCAGCCAAGCCGTCTACCAACTTGGGTCAGCGATCACTCCAAACGGGCCTTTGACGTGGCGCTGCGGTGTCGCCTCGAGCGCATTGCGCGGGTGTGTTCGGAGAGCGAGAGCGAGGCGTGGGTCGCTGTTCTGCGCAACAGGAGATATAGCCACGACTACTGGCCTCCGAGGCTGGAGTGGGAGTGGCGAGATCGCATGTGCGGCGGTGGCGGATGCTGGACGGAAGATGAACTTGACGAGAGCGGTCGACGTGGGCCTACTGGAGAGCCTCCGCGACAGCAGAGGGTCATATTGCCTCTCGAAGCAGAGAAGAGGATTGATCCGAAAGCGAGGTGGTGGAAAGCGCTGTGGGTGTACATCTCAAAAGGTTATAAGCGCTAATCATATTTGGGGGACACCTTAGTGCAGAGGGCGGAATCGAGCCGGGAGTGCCCAGTATCGCCCCTCAACTTGGAGTAGAAGACTCCGAGTGGCTTCGCGCGTATCTCAAACATACCGTTGTTATGTTTGAAATTGGTTTTGAGCCATAATGAAGAGTAGTCAAGATAATTCCAGACGTCGCGCGTAGCCTTGCTCTGCGCTTCGACCTCTAGCCAGTACAACATATGGGTATAGGATTGCCTACAACAGGAAAGGCATTACGGCTCTGCGCTCCTTCGGGTAGTTAGGGAAACGGTCGTGGTACCACTGGTGGCCCCGCCACGCACGGGGGAACATCAAAAAAATCTCGGAGAGGAAGAATAACCATGGCGGGCTGGCAGTGACGATAAATGAGGCCAGAGACGCGAATGACGGCGCGGGCGACGCGGCGAGAGCGAAGCCAAACCACTCCGCCCACTCGCAAAAGTAGTTCGGGTACGAGATGAAGCGGTACAGACCCCCGTACGGAATCGCGTAGTGCTCCTGCTTCTTGCTCTTGTCCTTCCTGTTGTTGTCATCATCGTCGCTCTTTGGCTTCGACTTGGCCTTGCGGCGGAGGTTGAGCAGGATTTCATCATGTGCGATGTTTCCCACGAGACCGACGGCCCAGAGCGCGATACCAGCCCAGAAAAGCGGGCGGCTGAAGGCGCCGGAGAGGAAGGTGTGCGCGGCGGGCGAGGAAAGGTAAGTGCCAAGGAGTGATCCGTTGACGGTGTTGAAGAGCACGGCGGAGAGTGGAACGGAGATGTGCGACTTAGAGCGCGAGGGCGTACGGAGGGGCGAGATGATGGCGCGGTTGAGGTAGTGTACCAGGAAGAGTGCAGCAAGGAACGTCGGCGGGTGTGAGAGCGTGAGCGGCTGTACGGCTATGGCCGCGGTCGGCAAGAGCGGGGAGTGTAGATATGTGTAAATAAAGGTCGCGGGGGAGACGAGCTCCATGAAAATCCACGACTTGATTCCTACTCAGAGAGGTTTGAGTCGAGTATGATGAGAATACCTAGGAACAACATACCGTCGACGAGGAAGATGCTGTCTTCCGACGGAGAGAAGCGACCGAATGGCGCATCAATTGTGAAGGTGGCCGGACATATGAGAGGGGGTATGATCGCAAACCACTTGCGCACAACTGAGGCACGACACGCTCAGCGGCCGTACAATCCGAGGGGGCGCTGGAGTCCACTTACAATCGTATACCAATTGAGCGTATTGCACGTCGGACATTTTAAGCAATCCCCTTTGCCTTGAAGCACTACAGGGCAGGGCTACGGTGCAAACGCGGTTGAATGTCAGCGGAAGGGCGTTACTTTACACGAGTCCAACTTTTCCCACACGTCGTGGCGTCATTGCTGGCGTTGTTTGTGCTTGTTATAACCAAAAGCCTCCGCCTTCCATTTTGGGCGACTCAATCATGCTGCAGCCTACCGTATCCTAGAGTCAATGAACCACTAATTAGTAAAAGCTACTGATCAACCGGCAACGCTGGCTTCGCATTTCTTAGACTTCTCCAAATATCGTACATTTCAAAAAACAACTCTGATTCCGTTCCCCAATCCACTCCGGTACCTGTCAGTCGAATGCTCGTCCAGCACGAATCGCTTTTGCAGCCTCACTCTGGGCTTCGTCCCGCAGATAACGTGCATAAATCTCCGCGTAGTGCTCCTTGTCCTATTTTCACCACTCTCAGCTCTGAATTTATAAAAGAACCTGAACGAATGAACGCTTACACTCTTGGTCTTGAGCACGCTCTCACGCGACTCCAGCTTCTCCGCGTACGCTTTCCATGCAGGGCCAACCGCATCCCTGGAATATCCACGATTTTCCGCTAGGATGTAATCACGAACAATCCATGGCGCTAGGGCGACATCTACCACGCTGAACTGTTCTCCGAGGAAGTACGGCCCCTTCACCTTTTCGGTGAGGGTGCGCAGCGCCTTGTAGAAATCCTCGAGACCGGCCTTCTGCTTGTCGGCCTCTTGTGCCATGACGGTGCGCATGAACACGGGGACGATCTGCTTGGCGACGTAGTCGATCCAGAGCCGGACGTACGCGCGGTCGAAAGGATCTTTCGGGAGCAGGTGGGGCTCATGATCTGGGAACGCCTCTTCGAAAAACTCGATGAGGATAAGGGATTCGTACAGGGCTTTGCCCTTGTACTCGATCGCAGGGACAAGGCCCTTGGGGTTGATGTCTAGAGGATCAAAGTGAGTTCTTTCATTGACCCAGGCCCGTCTTGAAGATCCACGTACCAAGGAAATGTTTTTCCTTTTTGTAAGGGTTAACTTCCTTGTACTGGTATGGAATTCCCCTCTCCTCGAGCGCGATCCAGGAGCGTTGCACGTATGGACAAAACTGTGACAGTTCTCTGTTATCGTACAGCAGGAGCTCACGCGCGAAACGGACTCGCCCATCCCGCGTAGAATACTAGGTCCTGTGGGCCTTGGTGCTCTTCCACAGTCTTTGCGGCGTGCCCCGTCGCGACCGGGTGGATTTGTTCGTCTGGTGTGCCCATGTTACTTCGGGTTTTCCGATTCCGACGGAGAGCTACGGAAGTATGTCGCGGAGGTCGACAAAGTAGACGACTCCGAATGTCTGTGAGAGGGAGCGCGATTTATGTGCGGGCTGGATGTGCTGCTTACTCAGATGCTCGAATGGTGTTACGCATACGGAAGTGGATGACGCAGCTAGGCCGTCAGCAATATCGATTCCGTCATCGCGTTCAGGCACACCAATTGAGGCATCGAAACCACGGCCCTTCATTGGTGTCTCGTATGTACTGTCTACGTATATGTATACGCTCGTGGTATATATGATTCCAGGACTATTCCAGGTTGCATCAGCCCCGGCGGACGTCTAGATCTACGTAGTCGACAAATATCCGCAGTCGCGATAAGGTTTACAATTTATGCGGCGCATTCCGGAAGGGTCGCTGTCAAGTGGAAGGTCACGAATGGCTTATAGCTATTTACGAACCTCGGACGCTTCATTAACATGTTTTCACGACCGGCAAGGAGGCGGCTGCCTCCCAAAAGTGCTGCTCTTGCGAAAGTATGTTCAAGACATGATGTTACAATTATCTCCAGAGTATTTAGAAATATTGACCAATCGACGCCGCGCGCAAGGAACCGCCCAAGGATAGGGTTAGATCGAACTGGTGATAGGAACTGCAACACAAGTCATTATGAGGTTAGGGGATTAGCGCGCGAGTGTCCATATCGACATCGAAAGAGTTTCGTGAAAAAGCATATAGGTCGAAAATAAACAAGACGGCACGTCTGTTTGTTTCCCGAGTCGAACGCCGGAAGGAAGTAGTGGATGAGTCTACATCTGAATCGGAGTAGGATCACAGGCGTTGTTTTTGTCTGTTAGGATCTAAAGCCGCCGCCATCCGAATATAGATATATCTCTCCAGTGCTCCTCCATCACTGCTCTTTCCACCGCTCTGCTTTGAAAGTTTATCTGTTACTAGTAACCGAGCATAGAACGCTCGTTTCTCTCCGAAGAAAACGAATATCCGCATGGGAATCTACCCTACCAGTCCTTCCCCACAGTATCGTCAGAACGGCCGTCCGGCGCGTATAGCCCTGGCCGCTTCGCTTTGTGCTTCGTTGCGCAAGTATCGTGCGTATATCTCTGCATAATGCTCCTTGTCCTGGTATAGAATCATATCTCAGAACTTCTATGCTCTCCAATCGAAAGCAATGACTCACGCTCTGCGTGTTCAAGACACTTTCACGCGTCTCCAGTTTCTCCGCGTACGCCTTCCAACGAGGACCAACTGCGTCTCTTGAATACCCACGGTTCTCCGCGAGTATATAGTCTCTAACTACCCAAGGCGCGAGCGCGGCATCTACTATGCTGAACTGCTCCCCCAAGAAGTAAGGGCCTTTGACTTTCTCGCTGAGGGTGCGCAGCCCTTTGTAGAAATCTTCGAGGCTCTCTTGCTGTTTGCCTGGCTCCTGTGCCAGAATCGTGCGCATGAAAGGGGGTACGATCTGTTTGGACACGTGGTCGATCCAAAGCCGGGTATATGCGCGGTCGAAAGGATCTTCGGGGAGCAGATGCGGCGCCTTGTCTGGAAAGGCGTCCTCGAAGAACTCGATGAGGATGAGGGACTCATATAGGGCCTTGCCCTTGTACTCGACGGCTGGGACAAGGCCCTTTGGGTTTATGTCTGCATAATTCTCGCGAGTGAGACTATTAACGGGGTTGGTGTACTAGTAGCCGGCGTACCAAGAAAATGTTTTTCTTTCTTATATGGGTTGACTTCCTCGTATTGGTACGGGATTCCCCTTTCCTCGAGCGCGATCCAGGCGCGCTGCACGTACGGACAGAACTAATATAGACTGGCCCCATCAGAGGCTTATCTGGAGGGGTCCAGAAAGTGCTCACCCATCCGGCATAGAACACCAGGTCTTGCGGAGCCCGGTGTTGCTCGGCCGTCCTTGCGGCGAGACCCGTTGCGACGGGGTGGATATACTCGTCAGGGCCCGCCATGATGACTGATGCTCGAAGTGAAGCACGGAGGCTCTGTACGGCGGGGCAGGGAACTGAGAGCAGACATCTACAAGTCCTTTAATGGGGCCGGTCTGCTGCTTACTCAGGTGTATGGAAATTAGTCCCGAAATAATCATGGGATGTCGCCGACCCGAAGTTCTAAAAATGGAACCCTCAGCATTCTGTACACCGCCGACGGGCCACGTCCGTGCGACGGCTCGGGCGTACTACTACTTAACTTGAAGCTTCTTACGGCATCAAGTTGCAACTGACTACTAAACTATTCAAAACCTCCGTGCGGCTTGCGTATATGAATTTCGACAATAACCAATGCCGTAGTACCGGGAGACGACAACTGATTAAACTTCAAGTCGAATCAGGGGTTATTTCAGCCTTGGGGTCACGCAGGCTACTGCCTCT
The DNA here is from genome assembly GCA_022606255.1 of Trametes meyenii. Taxonomy (NCBI): domain Eukaryota; kingdom Fungi; phylum Basidiomycota; class Agaricomycetes; order Polyporales; family Polyporaceae; genus Trametes; species Trametes meyenii. The sequence continues at coordinate 1,349,768 of JABYQG010000008.1, forward strand.
AGCTAGCAGACAACGCTTCCTAGTACAATTATTTATTGCAAGCGGAGAGAGCACCCACTATATCTTACCGCACTACAAGTATTGACAGCCTTTATCAGAACAGCACAGCCACGTCTACGTCCAACTTACGTCCAACTCACGTCCAACGAGTCGTGTTCAATGGGTTGTCGCGCCCCTAGGCCTATCAGTACTTACACAGGCAAGACTAAAGGGAGCCCCGGGTAGTGCTACAAACCTTTACATGTGCGGTACGCAAGCTACGCACGCCGTCTAGGTTTCTCTAACTAAACCTGGCACGTGGCAAACAAACTCAGCTCCTTTGTCCAATAATAACCCCGAAAACCATTGTGGCCAACTTGAAGTGCACATACTAACGCCGACACGTAGGGACCATCCGCCGACAGCTGCAAGCGACTATGATGAACAAGCTAGTAAAAATCTCTTACGACAACATGATGGACGCCTTCGTTCCGCCACAACCAGGAGAACTTGGGGAGGAGTTCTTCGCCGGACTGTTCGACGATGTTCCTCTCAATGGGCTCGATGCCGACATGTATACTCCCCTGGTACGTACATCCCTGCCTGAATGCCAAGCAGTGCTACTCACCATAATCAACAGGTCAACTCCGTGAATCAGAATAGGGTTCTCGACATGCGATTCAAGCTAGTCAGAACTGAATTTCTTTCGGATTCGTTCGAATCGTCTGAGAAAAGGGTCTGCGGAGGCATGTATGCGACCAACTCTCAGCACATCGCCACTGACCGGCCAGACTGGTCCATCGTCGAACTCACCGTCGAGTGCAAGCGTGGCGACACCCAAGATGACCCCTTCTCGGACGACGAACGATCAATCTTCTACCCGATGTCCATCCCGCGACGAGAAAATCTTGAACAGATCCTGTCGTATTCGAACCTCATCTTCGAACGCCAACAACGTACCCATCACTTCACTGTCATGGTCTGTGGGACTTATGCTCGTCTCGTCCGCTGGGATCGCTCTGGGGCCGTCTTCTCCGAACGCTTCAATTACAAGACCGAGCCGCACAAGCTCGGACGGTTCTTCTGGCGGTTTTCTCGCATGTCTCCAGATGCGAGGGGCCACGATGGGACCGCAACGAGGGTGCTCCCTGGCAGTGCCGATTACAAGATCATGACCGCACGTCAATCCCAGGTCCTACCTATAGGCGATCATGCACGGAGACTGTTCAAGGATTCTCTGAAAGAGGACTGGCCTTGGTGGCGGCTTGAGGTTGTGGACGAGAACGGATCGCACCAGTTCCTGGTCGGTTGCCCGAACTTTGTCGCTCCTGGTGTGATTGGACGCGGGACTCGTGGATATGTCGCGCTGGACGTCACGGACCCGGACCCCGCGAAGTGCGTGTTTGTGTACTTGAAGGACTGCTGGCGGGTTGTACATGAGCGGTCTGAGCGCGAGGGTGGTATTCTGGGGTACCTGAACGAGCGGGGCGTCAAGCGCATTCCGACACGGCACTGTGATGGGGACATAGCCTCGCAAGTGACGATGACGCAGGATGTGTGGAAGAAGCTGAACCCTAAGAAGGTGGAGCAGTGCAGCCTCAAGATCCACCAGCACTATCGGCTCGTTGTCAAGGAGGTTGGAATTCCTTTGCGCGAATTCACCAACGCTAAGCAGCTCGTTACTGTCATCAAGGAGTGCGTTCAAGGTACGTTGGCAGTGGATGTGATATGGCGTCTCGGCTAATATACCTATAGCGCACGAAGATGCCTATCTGAACGCCGGCGTCCTCCACCGTGATATCAGCGCGGGCAACCTCCTCATGTACCCCATAGAGCCACAGATCAAGGGTTCCAGGCCAAGATTTCGCGGATTGCTCGCGGACTGGGAGCTATCGAAGCGAATTTCTACGGTCGCGCAACCCGCCCGACACCCAGACCGGACGGTGAGTACACGGACCACGTATCATGTCTATAGCTGACGACAGAGGTGCAGGGAACATGGCAGTTCATGTCGGTGAGCGCGCTAAACGATCCTTCAAAACAAATCGAGATCCCCGACGAACTAGAGTCCTTCTTCCATACCCTTCTCTGGTTTGCTATCCGATACTTGCCCAACAACTGCGTCAACGTTGGTGACTTCATGACCAACTACTTTGATGGTGGAGAAAAGGACCCGTGGCACCCGGATGAATACGCGTGCGGACGGACCAAGGAGAGTGTGATCACCTCGGGCGTGATCACCCTCCCCACAAGCATCGAACTCCAATTCCTTCTACCACCCGGTTCTCTGGCGCGCGTCCCCGACCAACCATCTATAGCAGCATCGTCCTCGACGAAGTCAAAACCCGTCCCAACCGATATCCCCGCGCTCGATAAGCATCCCATCAGCAAACTCATCGAGACATTGCTTACTTGGTTCTCGGCACGATACCAGCTGGGCGTGTTGGACAGGAAGGCTGCTGCAGAGCAGAAGGCAGCCTTAATACGACCCACGTTCACCGAGGAAGACGCTGATCGAGACGGAGACGACGCTCTTCGAGAGGAAATGGCCGCTAGAAAGAACAAGGGTCAGGCGTGGATTACTCGTAAGGCCGACCGTGCTCGCCTCGAGGAGGATGCGGCGAATCTCCTTAGTCACGAACCGATGATTGTCCTCATGATAGAGCGCCTGCTCGACAGCGAGGTCGTCTGGCCGGTAAACGACAAGACCGAGGATCAACTCCTAAAGGACTACAACTCCGATAAGACACAGACCTTGAAGCGGCGTCCTGCCACCCATGACGGCGACGAATTGTACGGAGCCCCGCAATCGGCAAGCAAACGTCCTTGTACTACAGGGTTCCGCGCTTGATTTGCTACGGTTCCCCACTGTTACTGAAATCCGACCATGTCGTGTCCTTCACCAGCTGGTTCCAAGTTGCGAGCGACTCCTTAAGGACGATGGGCGACCTGGAAAGTCTGGAGATGTAGTTCTTTTCGGAATTCATTTCAAGCTCGCTGCTAGGTCCTCGGGATTGATTACAGGGGAGATTGATCATAGTGTAGGCATCTCGACGGAGTGCACGATCGATTGTTTTCGACGTTTAGTATATTAGCTAGTACTCGGACCAATGCAGGCAATGCAGACAGCACCACATTTCTGAAGATACGCAACGTTCGGTTGGATTTCGTCGTCGGTTCGTCGTATGATCTCCCGCCTATTCCTTGAAGAACTATTGAGCACGTTCTTGGTGAATTTGTCGGCTATGGCTAGTCACTCAGCGATTGAGTCTACAAAGCACAGCGAGAGCGAATTAGGGTCGAGCACGACCAATGCCCTGAGATGCAGGGGCTCGGGGTTCCATTCCAGCAACACCCTACGTATAGATCATGGCAAAAGAGAGGCAGAACACAGCAAATATCGGCGCCGGTTAGGTAGAGTACTACAGCGTTAATTTATCTACAGTTCGTCCAAACAAAGAGCGTTTTTCCACTCCTACTACATGAGCACTGACCCAGACCCCCGAGAGATGCGAGTCACGCCGCTCCCTGTCATGTACGACTGCAATCCCACCATCAGGGCAGAGAACACGATAGCAATATCGACATTCGCCCCTCCTTATCGTTACGCGGAAATCGGGACAGGCTTCGACGCGTCGTCCTTCTTGCCCGCCTGAGCGGCCGCGATCGCCTTCTGCGCCTCGTTCTTGCGCTCCTCTATCTCCTTCATCTTCTTCTCCAAGTCCGCCGCGCTCGAGCCTGCGCCCGTGCCTATGGTGCCCACCTTGGCCGCCGTATCCGCACCGTTCGTGCCGTCAGCCTTCTTGAACGACATGCTCTTGTGCGGGCTTGGGGCGCCGACGGAGCCCGTCTCGGGGTTCGGCACATTCACGAGCCCGCCCGAAGTCGAGAGTCCGCGGTGGAACGTGGTCGGCAGTACGCGACCCTCAGGGTGCTGGAATGGACATGTCGCGCGCGTGCAGGCGGCGCCGAATCGACAGGGCTGCGCAAAGTGGCCAGACGCGGGTTGGCGTGCGGGATGCGAATAGGTGCAGCCGGGACGCGTGCACGCAGCGCCGTATCGGCAAGGTACGGCGTTTTGTTGGGCGACGGGCGAGGGAGCGACGAAGGTATTGGGCTTTGGAACTTCGGCTGCAACAGGAACGATGAGTCTTCGATAGAAATCTAGTGTGGATGGGGTGCTTACCATTAGGGTTGAGCACTGCGGGGCTGACGTGCGCCTTAATGCAGTCCTTATCCTTGCAATCCTTCCCTTTCTCGCATGCGTCGTTACTGAGCACGACACCACTTTCCGCCGTGGCGACCGGCGAAGGGTGCGAGTATCTGCACAGGGGATTCGTGCATTTGAGGTTGAACTTGCAGAGGGTTGGTGACTGAGGTCGCTCGGGTGGTACAAAACCGGCGCGCACGGACCCTGTAGACGTCGACGGCACGATAGGACTGGGAGCCGCTACGACTGGAGAAGGAACAACGAGGGGGACCGGTGCGGGTGTGTTCGGTTGTGGTGAAGTAACGGGCGGTGGCGCGCCATTACCTGCTGGCCCGTCGGTGGTGTGATGACCAACGTGGCCCCCCCGTCCCCGCCCCCCACCCCTGACGTTCCCGCCCCGCCCTCGCCCCCGTCCCCTGTTCCCGTCGTGCGCTCCCTGCTGCATCCCACCTGGAACCCCACCAAACCCTCCCTGATCTCCTCCCATCCCAGGCTGCATGGGGAACCCACCGTTCAAGAACTGCCCTTGCGGGAGTATACCCATCGCGCCCGCAATTTGCGACATCATTGCCATTTGGTTCATCATCATCTCCTGCAACATCAACGGGTTCGCCATGCTCATTGCGTTCATGTCCATTCCAGGCATGCCATTCATCGGGAACCCGCCGTTCATCATCATCATGCTCGGGTCGGGCGAGCCGTTGGTGATGCTGTCAATGCGAGCTTGGACATCGTCGTGCGGGTTGAACGGAAGAGCGTGGCCTCCCCTCCCTGGACCTCCACGCACAGGACCCACTCGATCCAGGAGACTGCGGCCATTATTCCCAGGACCGTCGCGGTACATCGCGCGGGGACCTGTGGGCAAGTCTGTGCGTCGTGACTTGGACGGGTGGCCGGTGGGGGAAGGTGAGCGTGCAGAAGCGGTGCGTTTGTGAGCGGTTGGAGAGGTAGAAGGGATGGCTTGTGTGATTGCTTGTTGGTAGAGGGGAGCGCCCGCACGGGGACCGCTGGGGGGTTTCCGTTGGGAGTCAACGGTCTGATGAGGGGGCGGATCGCGTACGGGGGGCTGGGTAGAGGAGGAGGGAGCTGCCACGGCGGGGGCCTCAGACTCGGGGGCGCCTTTAGCTGCTTCAGCGAAGAGCCAGTCGACAAAGCTAGCGTCTGAAACGACGTCAGCAACAGAGGGAGACCGGCCTGAAGGCGTACTCACCGAAATCCGAGCCAATTACTTATTCCCAACGGGTTTTACTTAGTTACACTCATCACAAAGAGACAAGGATGCTTACGGTCTTCCAGTTCGGACGATATCTGGGCTGTATGGGCGTTAGGTTGGATAGATTGACGACATATTTCGCTACCCACCTGGCGTTTTGTTGTTGATGATCATAATGGTAATGTATTCCGCCATAACGGGGTCTTCAGGGGACTTGAGTCTTCGAGGGATTCGGCAGGGTGTGGTTGCACTCACCAGCATCGGGGCTAAACCCTCGCTTTATTAGCTCGTCTTGAATGGCATTCTACCGCCTAGTCAGCAAGCAAACCTTTCTCATTCGGTTTTTATGCTCACCTGAAGCGCAGAGGCGCGTTCCGTGCCGATGGTGAGGCCAAACGCCATAGCTCGAAGGGGAAGGGGTGGTAGTTCAGAGGCAAGGAGGCGTGATGCAGCCGGGAACAAGCCACAGTCGATACAATGTTGCCGGCATTTACTCGATTACCAAGATAATTATCTGAGTTGAATCCCCAGTTACTGTGAGTAAAAGTGAAATCATCGGAGTTTAGCTTCTTTCAAGTCAGACGATAAAACCTTTCTGGGGGTTCAATCTCCGACTTGGTTGTGTAGTGCTTGCTGATCAGTCGCACTGTCACTAGGCCTCCTCTTGAATGCATTCATATCATTAATTTAATATGTGGAATCCACGAGCCGCATTAAAATTGGAGTGGTACGGTGGAACTAAGATACATATGAAATGACAGGGATTTTTGTGTCTAAATACTAGTCTATGGTAGTGACTATTGTTATGTTTACCATTGGTCGGAATGCCTTGGAAAAGTTCCGGACTTGGATGCCCAGCGATGCGCGACGCGCTCCGGGCTATCTCCCCTTTTCTTTCCTGAACTCTTTCAATTTGTTCCCCACCCACCATCCCTGAGTTCGTCAACCGAGTACAGCTATTCTACCACATTCAAGCGAAAGAACACCTCTCTGTTGACCCTGGTGGCGGTGCATGCGTAGTAGGCTTGGCTGGAGCCGCGGAAGCCGACGTGGTCTATGATCAGGCGGTGTTAAACATGCAACACGCCAACGCTGGCCTGGTTTAACAGCTCTGGTCTTCTTGCTTCTATCCTCTTGGCTTCGTGTATTGCTGCTTTCGTATCTTTCAACCATGTTCCGCCTTCTCTCCGCAAGAGGATCCCTCAGGATGGCGCGCTTCTCAATACAGCCAAGAAATTCCGCGGGATCGCTAACGGCGCCCAACACCCGAAGCGTGAGCAATCAGACAGGTCGTGCGCAAGTTCGTCGAACAGCGCAACACCTGGATGAGCTCGCACCGGCCAAGGCGCACCTTGAGGCAGTCTCAGGCGAGCTCCCTTCGACGCCTACGGGTCCCCCAACGGGATTGGGCGGACTTGGGGGTGGCGGCGGGAACGGCATGAGAGATGCAGTGCTTACCACTGTAGTTGGTGTCATCGTCTGTAAGTAAAGTCACTACGTTAGCGTCTGCAGCTATCATTAGTAAAATGGTTGAAGTTTGTGGTTCATGTCGCGCACGTTGAGTAGTCGGCAGCATGGCGTGACGCTCTATTGTGCACGCGATCAGTGAAGTTGGGAAAACGGAGGGGTTAATTACCTGAGGTTGTCTCTGTTGGAAATGTTGTGCCTTTAGGGTGATCAAAGCACACGATACTCTAGTTGTATGCGTTCCACCCGCCGGAATACTGGTACGACAGCTTCGCCAAACGAGTGAGCATTGCGTCACCGGTGCGCGCATTTTTAACTCGCGAGGTTGATGCGGGAGAAGCACCGATGCGATACATTTCGGACGCCTCGGGTTTACCACCCAGGCGTACATTTTCTTTTCGATATCCGTAGCTTATGATTGTGCAGTATTCGCTGGCGGCATCGTATATATGGCGTGGTACAAGGAAAACGTTCTCTGGAAGGTAAGGACCTGGCAACACATTAGTGAATGTGGTACTTACACATCTGCCTTGTAGATCGAGAAAGCTTTTGCCGCGGGGTACGACCCTGCACTCGAGCTCGCCAAGAACTCCATCAAAAAGCCCAAAGAGTTGCCCACACCAGCCGCCAACGAAGAGCTCGAGTGGGATCTCGAAGGACCGTGGACACAACACCTCCGGCGCGAGGAGCAGGACTTGATCGACCGTATCATACAGGGTAGCGAGGTCGGGCACTACTTCATCCTGCTCGGTCCCAAGGTGCGCATCACATTCTCGTCTGCGCGCATAAACGCCGCGCCCGACGTTGATCATTGATGCGCGGGCCGTATAGGGTACGGGGAAGACGACGATGATCCTCGACGCGATGCAGGCCGTGCAGGCGGAGGGTGTGGCGATGTGCGACGCGCATCCCGACCTCGAGGTCTTCCGTCTGCGCTTGGGGAAGGCTCTCAACTACGAGTACAACGAGGATACGCAGACGGGCCTCTTCCAGCGGAGGGATCCGCGCGAGGGTGCGCAGACATGCAAACTTTATCGGGCTGCGCCGTGTCTTAACTCTAACTTTCCTCCTGTATGCAGGTGGGCCTGCCCTAGACATCGAGCGCGGTAAGAGATATGCGTCGCTACGAGGAACACGTGTTTACGCAGCTCTTTGCAGCCCTGAATAAGCTTGAGAAGGTGGCCCTGAGACACGCGAAGAATACCGGCAAGCCGCTCATTTTAGTGCTCAATAACGTTCATTACTTCAATCACGATGACGACGGGCGCAATATGCTGCTGCAATTCCAGCAGCGTGCAGAGGCGTGGGCCGCTAGCGGTAAATAAATTATTCCATATTTGCTTGCAATGCCTTACCCTTCTCGCAGGAATATTGACCATGGTGTTCAGCTCGTGAGTCATTCTCCTATACCCTGACCGCTAGGGTTACAAGGGCTGAACGATCCGCAGCGATGACTCCTGGCCGTTCTTTGTCATGCGTACGTGCAACTGGTCCTTCCCTCTCTGAGGTTACTGACTGCGTTTCAGGGAAAAACGCGAGTCGGATGCACGTAAGGGCAATTATTTCCCGGAACTAGCTGCTTCTGCTGACTCCGTTCAGGTGGTATCCGTATACGACCTGTCCGCAAAAGATGCGCTCACAGCCTCTATGCGCATGAGGATGAACGCGCGCCATAAACGGGAGGCTCCCGAAGTCCTAGAGGAGGTAGTCAAGACCGTCGGCGGCCGCCTGACGTACCTCGGTAAGGCAACCAAGGCGCCTGACCCGGTCAAGCACGCGAAGCATATGCTCGCGGTCGAAAAAGCGTGGCTGTTGAGCCAAATTGGGCTCATTCCAGACTGCGACGACGACGTGATGGACGAGCAGAAGTGGAGCTCGTGCTCGTGGTTGCTCCTCCGCGAGTTCGTCCGTAGACGCGAGCAGGAGGTCAAGCGCAAGCAAGAGGAGGTTGCTCGCGGTGAAGCCAAGGAGGAGGAGCTGAACGAGATCCCGCTGCCGCGTATACCCTATGTCCGTCGCAGTTTTGTGCGACCATTTGATCCAGAGGCTGATGTTATTGCAGTATGAATGTCGGCAGATCATGACTCGGCCAGACTTCATGGACGGTGGGAGTGTTAACCATATTGCCTTGAAGTTGTCTCTGATGGTGCATTACAGACCTGGACCGCAAGAACATCATCTCCATCGATGTGAGTGCATCTCGCGAGCATTTTACAAAGGCTGACACCTGACCTGCTACCTCTGCAGATCAACCACGACGTTACGCCAGACTCCTGGCTCATCCTCCATGCCGCGGAGGAAGTTGTAAGTGAAGAAGGGTTCGATGACCTGCTGGATAGTGTCCGGGACAGAGTAGACGAGATTGAGAGCCTGCATCGCACTAGGGAGCTGACGGTAAGTGTTTTCTGCCCTTGGCCTCGCGCCATCCAGCACGCATACACAAGGCTCACTCGCCGGTACGCACTTTCACAGTTCAAAGATGTCGACGCAGGCGATCGCATCCGGCTCACGGTCGACAAAGGCGGCGCACGCGTTGTGTAGATGGCGAACGTATACCACGCTGATTCCCTGTTTCATACTTTGCCCCACTCGGCCTGGTTCGCGGCCGACCTCGCTTTCTTTCATCCTAGGAAGTGAAAGGTGGTGGGGCTCGCGGAGTGCACGGCCAACGTGCACTCAATGTGTCGAGGTCCAGATCCTGAGCGTGCCACTGGTGCCGCGAATCCCTAGGCAGAGAAAGGGGGTCTTTCCCATGCCTGATCTCCGTCGATCTGCCCGGGCTCGCTGCCGTCGCCCTGCCCAATGGCGTTCCCCGCTACGCATCAAGGGCCTTTCTCGTGCTGCGAACGCACGCGGGAGAACTCCCACACGTCTCCCCGAGCACCTTCGAAGACTGTTCGGCGCGGCCTATACTTTTCCGGCCCCGGCATGGCGACGACATTCACGATACGATATTGCACGGTCCGCACGGGCGCACGTCGGAACAGGGCGCCGGGGCTCGCGGAGTGCGCACTGCGATGCCACACCCATCGTCGCGCCACTCGCGACATAGGCTCGTGTGAGAACGGGTCCCCCGGTCCACTGGCGAGCACTCGCCCGGATAGTGCGATCACTGCAGATTCGTCCATCAGTCATCTGCACCAACTCAAAGCCACGCCGCGCTATGATGCACTTGAGTGGCCGGGCGTATCGCAAGGGGGGAAGCGTCCCGAAGGCCTATCGTCCACCGCACGGTTTGCCTCTCGCAGGGCCCGTCGGACACTGGCCCGACCTACGCCGCGATCTGCGACGGAAGTATGTGCCCTGAGTTCGAGGGTGCACGTTGTGAGCTACCTACTACATCGAAGTGTGTAGCGGCCCCCGTCGAAGATGTGTCCTGACCCGGACCCGGCTACTCCCATCTTAGTGAAGCCCGCCCGGGGGATGCCCTTCATCCCAGAGACGCAGCCTTCAAAACGAGCTTCTCCGTACGCGAGGTGGTAATTTCCTGAGTGGCCATTGATGCTGTAGCCCCTGGCGCCGCCGTCTACTGCGGCATGCGTCTACAAGCTTTCCGAAGGCACGCAGGCCTGGACAGGTGCCCACGCATCGTTTCTTCGAAAGCGGCTGACAGGACTCTGCCGTTCGATGCTAAGGCACTGCGGCATCCACCTTCGTCCACGACCATGGACTGCAACAATGGTAGCGCGATGGTCCGGGAACTCGTGCTGCAGGGCTCATAGCACGTTCTTTACAGATACGTGCGTCCGGAGCTCGCGTATGGTGCGGCCTTCACCGAGAAGGGACCCGTCGCTTCGCTAGCTTCGACGGCACGAAATGGGTCCCCGGCCCATTATCTACGTATACAGCGACGCTGATCATGCGACACGGCCAGCTGGCCTGGCCCTTCAGCCCCGAAGACGCTTCCGTAGCGCGTCGTCGCGGCTCCTGTGTCCGGAACGGAGGCCTATCTTCTGCGTCTGCGCCACTCAGCTGCCTGAGAGACTGGATGGTTCGTAGAGGGTGTCTGTCGACCGAAGCAGGCAAGACCGATTTCGCGGAGTTGGTCTCTCGGACCCCCGCGATTAGCCGAAATCCAAGTCCACGGATGGACCGAGTGGAGGACTCGAGGGTGTGTTAGTTGTACTGCTGCTCGCTTGAGTTCGAAAGGCCTTTGGCGCATCTATCGACATGTGCGGATCGAACATCGCATCTGTCCACCAACGTATTCCTATGTTCGATACATCAGGGACAGAAAGCGCCCGAGAAACCCCATAGGCACAGCTTGAGTGCCTCGCTCACGCAAGCGAAGTCCAGCAATCCTTTCTGAAGATTGTTCTGGTGCGAAAAGGATAGCTTTAGCGTACTCGTCTATAATCCTCAATACAAGGCAAGGTACAGAGCAGAGCGACGTACAACTTAAAAAGGCAGGTCCGTCTGGAGCAAATCTAAACCATATACAGCACAACACAGTCGCCTCGCCGCCGCGCTTCCATTCGACATACGAACAACTTCGGTAGTTCGGCGCATATGGGACACCCCGCTTCTCAGATCCAGGTCCCAGAGAGACAAGAACGACCACACCCGCCCATACTGCAGCACATCAACTTCGCTAGAGACGATCTGGGGGTGGTCGAGCGTTTCTCCCGCGACGGCCAACTTAGGGTCCCGTATACACAGAAAAAGTTCCCAACGGCTGAGCATCTGGACCGCAGCCGTTCTAAACCCAAGTATCACCCGTGTGCTGTGGACACACAAATGAGGACCCTGGGTGGCGGCGACATGGCATGCGATGCAGATGTCGGTAGACCCTGAGGCCGGAGGTCTTGAGATGTCAACACGTCAGCCGTCATCATGAAGTAGTGTCGCCGACGCACTAGAATACGATTCCCTACTTGGGCGTCCGAGTACGACGGCGGCAAGAGTAAATTGTGCGGATGACAGGGGGGTCTAGCGAGGGATGAGAATATCAACTCAGCGCTGGCAGTCGAGAGAAGTTCAAAGGAGGGACTTACGCTTAGTAGGGGTCCGTGCTCTACGTTCACCAGTAAGCCGCTGTGTCAAGTGGTGGGACGCGAAGGATACTATTAGTATCTGAGGAACTGTCAGTGCCACCGAACATACCGTGTAGACAGTGACGTCTGGATTCCCAACGCGAGCGGCGATTACGGTATTAATATAAGTACATCGGCTCAATCTCGTCGTCCATGTTCGGGCCCGATCTTGCTGGGCCGGTCCCGACGTCGACGCACAGGGGAATTATAGATAGATAGACCACGGACCACTGCGGGCCATGAACATTTGAACGTTGAACCGTGGACCCGCGCGGTTGCGCCAGGCACAAGAACGTTAACGTTAACGCTTCAAGATGATACACATCCAGTTGAGGGAGCGCGACATAACGGCGCCGGTTGGTGCCACAGCAATGATGAGGACCATCTGGAGTGCTTCAAGTTTGACGAGCAGAGCCACCCATGTCGGGAGGGCGCGTAGCACGGGACCTCTTGCGGTCTACGTTCAGCAAGAAGCGGTTCTGGCGTTGTACTAGGAATGATGCGGCGAGGCACCAATAGAAGGACCTCTTCTCGCTCTCAGAAACAAGGACAGAGAGTCTGATGAGGACCTTCGACATCATCGGCGCGCTCTCTCCCCGAGACGGGGCACCAGCAGCCAATCACCGCGCATTGGGCGGGCACAATTGCAGCAGCGTTCTAGTAGAGTCTGGATACGTAGTCCGGTGATCCTGCCTTCCGCTCCGACACCATTCATCGGAGATCGCAAACATCTCGGGGAGGGGAGAGAGATCTGCGCGGCACATGGGTGGAGTCCGTTCGGATAGGCAACTTTCAGAGTCGACGAGGCGAGACTGACTTACCTAGCACCATATGCGCAGCTTGTACGCATCGATGTCCCTTAGTGACGTCAACCAGGCCTCTGCGAGTCCTTGGGGGATGTGGCGAGTCCGAGCCTGGGATGCGACCAGATGCTGCTGTGGCAAGGATGGCGTCATCTACGCATTCTGCGCCCGCCGGGCGGGAACAAGTGGCTTGGAACGTCCTGAATGGGGCCTGAGAGGCCGGACGGGAGGGTCCTGCGCGCCGATTCCACTTCTGAGGGGGGACACTTGACTGGGTGCGAGAACTGCGCTATTCCGTAAGGATGACGCTGAGAGCGCGAAGCCCGTCGAGTGTGCGAGCGCGGGATTGTGCAGCACGCTAGGCGGGTGTATGGACTCGTTCTGATTGATGCTGCCAAAAACGGCTCTTAGGATGCTGTTTTGTCGGATGTCCCTGCGGTCGACGATAACGCGACGAAGGTGGTATGCCACCGCAAGGTCCACCGTTTAAGCCTGCCAGCGCGCGATTTGAAACGTGCAAAACCACGTTGATTCGGGCCGGACCAGGCTGAGATCACGCCCTCGCTGGGATGGAGCAGTCATTTGCGCCGAATGTAGGAATGGCGCAAACTTGGCAAGTGCGGTGGCGGCACAGGATATCTGATACAAGCGGGCGAACGGTTAGAATGATAGCACGGGGCTGATGGGAGCTCGAGTTTTGTCGCCCAGGGAGTACGGACCCGCCGCCATCGGGTTGAACGCCAGAGTCAAAAGCGCCAAATTGGGAGTTGTGAGGCTCCCACTGAGGGTTCACATTGGAATCTTCGGCCCAGGGACGGCGCTTATCAAGCGTCAAAATCGCTCAGGCGCTTGATTAGACGCTGACATTGGGCGTCAGAACCTGGCCTTGGACGCTCGGCCAGCGCCAAGCTGGAGGAGGTACGATGAAGCGTTGAATGGGGAAGCGTCGAGGGTGAAAATAACGGAAGCAATGGGTCAACGGATGTGAGATAACGAACGCCACAAGGAGGAAGCCACGCCGCGCAAGGCACCCACGAAGTCTACAGTCACCCACGCGTGAAACGTAGACCGGTCCCTTAACACCAGACCGATCTGTTTCAACACAGCGGGAGACCAGCAGATTCCACCAGCGAATATGTGGATCCATGGGTTTGAAAATTGTATCGACGGGGCACGATTCGCGGCCTAGCTGAACAAATAGGGTAGTGTGGACGAGTCAGCGGTAGTCAAACAGCTTGAATGCAGCGTGGCATTACCGGAATGGGAACGGATGGGAAACCGTCCGATCCGCCTTCTCCATGGGGCACACAGCTGGTCCAACGAAAACAAACATACGGAACGGGCCCACAGATGGACACAAGGGACTAGCGTGACTCTACGGCAGGTCCTGGAAGTACGGTGCAGCCGCAAGGCTTGCCCTTGAACTTACCCCACCACACAGCTTCCCGGGGACTCGAGGACAGCTGCGCGGCAAGATGAGTTCCCCCAAAGTTCCCCGCTCACGGAACATAATGACTCTGGGACGCGCGGCGTACGCTCAACCTTGGATTCACCGAAAGATGCGTTGTCTTATGCAATCCAGCAAAATTGTGCTCACGAGAACACGGAACAAGGACGGGCCCGGCCGGGATGTCTTTACCAGAAGTTTTGCATGGGCAGTCAGCAACGGTGAGAAGTGCTGAAGAAGAGAGGTCGAATTTCTTTCTCTCACCTCATGCCTGCGAGAAAGTAAGATCCGGCAGGTGAAAGCTAAGAAGCCGTGCTCGCCGTACACGCACACTGTACACACGACGTGGACGTGCACTGTGTACCTCCGAGGTCGCAAAACTCACCATGCGTTTCTTGAGTGTTTTGTGATGCTATTGAACATGTTCGTCAAGGTAAACTCACCACGTATTCGGCGCTTCGGAAGATCACCAGGTGGTGAAAACTTGAGTAACTTTACCATGTATTTGACCGATTTCACCATGTTCTCACACGACGGAAACTGCGATAAACAACATGTTTATCGAAGAATACTCCGAGCTTTATGTTGAGGGAGATCAGTAGTTTACACCAGGGTTTCCGCGAGATCGTTAGTAGGTGTTACTGCAAGGACTCATGTTGAATCTGACCAATACGAGGTCCTCCGAATGAAAATGATTTATGGTGAATTTCCTAGTGTATCAAACGGGTCTGGGGGCTCGCCGCTTTCCCGATTGGTAGCCAAAACGCTCAGAAATGGTGGCAGATAATAAAATCAGATTCGCACGCGCGCTACTGGAGTGTACGAATCGGGAAAGTACACGAGCGCTCAGCCGCAGCGCACTTCAGACGAGTCGGGCGGTACGCTGTCTACTGGATCTGCACCACCACTACGCCCTCGCATGCCTTCGAGCACCCCTCCTCGCTTGACTGCGTGCCTGCGCTTGTTTTGCAAGTACTGCTTCACTATCTCAGCGATAAACCAACTGTTCTGGAATCGCTTCAAGATAGGGTGGTCGTCGGATGCCTGCTGGAACAAGCGGTGAACACGAGTACTACGGTATGTCAAACAATCGACGAACGTACCGCACGATAAAGGCGCGCGAGGCTCTCGGGATCTGTGAGGGAGGGTCGACGGTACGTCCACTTACCTTAGTAGATGCCATGACGATTGACGGCGGCGGCGAACTTGAAGGCAGTAGCGGGTCACTCTGGGAGAGACGGTTGGGAGCGGAAAGTCGGAGGTGGATATACGTCGACGCTGTTGGCTTTTTATGTACGTCGGGCACCTATGCACTCAATTCTTCCTTTCTAGTCACTGTGCGGACAACCTAAGACATTGTGTGAGCCCCGTTCTGGACCCCGTGCGACGACGCGCACTAGCGCACTCGCGCGCGTTGCGCGGCTATACCCGAGGCAGCGCGGCCTTAGCGCATTCTGGATGTGTGCGCGCGAGACCATCTCTTCGCTTGCTCACGATCGACGGCCACTACACAACATCCACCACCTCTCTATCTGCTACTGCTACCTCAGCTATGGCGAAAGTCCGATGCTCTCACTGTGGCAAAGATGTCTCGCCATCCACTGAATTCCGCCATCTCACTGCCAAGGCACCTGCGACCCTTCAAGCTGCCGCACTTGCCAACGACCGGACGTGGTTCCAAGGTCCAAAAGCAGTCAAACGGCGACACGTTGAAGATCACTTGGCCGAGCAAGGAGAAAGAGAGGCAACGCCGGATGGCACGATAGATAGGATGGACGCAACCATTGGGTTCGAGAGTGGGGTAGTCGTTCCGGACGGTACGTCGCATAACATACATAAATCGTTGTTTTAATACTATTGTGTGCATACATCCAGACCACGAAGAGCCTGAGGCAAATGGCACGTCTCCTGATCTCGCTGAGGCTGCCATGCGTACTGCGGGTTACAGTGCTTGGTGGGTCGACTGCGGGACCGAGGACGGTGGGTAATAGTCGACCGCAGTGGGTCCCTCTCAAGCGCTCTGTATGCTGACGACGGTTCCGGAGAGGAGGGGGAGGACGCTGGTGGTGCAGCTTTGTAGTAGTACATGCATGCGACTCGGATATCTTGGTGCTCGCGTCGAGTCGTCGGAGTCTGTATACAATAGATGTCAAATGATATATTTTCAGTGCCGTAGCCCAATGTCAGTCTATGCACGCGCGCGCGGCCGCAACGTTAACTAGAACGAGCTCGCGATCGCCACGGCCGCGCGCGCGCGTGCATAGGGCATTATATGCCTCTCCCTTGTCACCTGCGGAATCACTCATGTTTTGCGGTGATATTTGCCTGCCGCGAGCGAGCGCTTTCGACGTGGTAAACTTCACCAAGATAAGCGGCGTCTCACGCGTTAGACATTTTTACCATGGCATTCACCACGCTCAACTAACCACCATAAAACATTGCAAAACGGGGTTTTCACCAAGCTTCTTCGACAGCCTACCGGTGTTTGGGGCGCACAGTGGTGAAACCACGGTGGTCGGCCGAAACTCAACGTGAAGTTTTGTGCTTCAGTCACTGAGCCCCACCCGACGGCGTCTTTCGGTCGGAGAAACGTGATAGACTTCAAGTAAAAGCGGGTCCCGGCGTCGGAGGAAGACCGTCTCTATACAAACTGCGAACAGACCGGGAGGAGTGGGTCGTCGGAAGCATTGCACGGAGGCGTCGTGGTCAGACTCCGGCACTCCGATATTCTCGGAGGCGCTGAAAGCTGGCGTGTTTTTCGGGCGGAGCTTCATGAGCCGCTGACTCAGCGTGTGGTGCCGAGTCTAGGCTGCTGGAGGCCGCTCTTCGAACCTCGTTTGCATCGACATGCATCGCTCTTTTTTTCGTACTTGGCCACAAAAAGCGTTCCCGGCATCGGAAATGCGACGCGTGCGGACGCCGAGACAATGTGTCGTGATATTAATTTCTCTCGATGCTACGAAGTCATTCTAACTCTGTACGACAGGACTCGAGGCGAGAGTCCAGCACTCATCCAGATGCACCGTGACCACCTAAACTTCAGTGTATCGCCCTTCGGGGCTCACAAAGACTCGCCTTGCGCAGCCACCCCGCGCCATCTTGGCTCCGAGACAGCACTGCGGAGTAAGCCCGCATACAGTACCAGCGGAAACCGAACATCGAGACATACGTAGGAGCAGCCGTATGATGGGTGCATGTGGGTCCACGCGCCGGGCGGAGTACGTGCGTGATCCCAACATGGAAAAAGCCTGCGCGAGATCTCCTACCGACGGCCGACGTGCACATGAGAGGAGGAATATCCTGGGATATCACACACGACGCCATGGTGCAGAGGATCGGGATCAGAAGAACTTGTCGAGGGGACATCTTGCTGGGCTCGAGGCGAAACGTGCTTGAGAACTTTTCGTCGGACGGCCTGATCGCAGGTCAGAGCGGTGCGGCACGTACTCATGGTCGCGTCGAGTTGTTGTACAGATCTCTCTTCTATGGACTGGCAGTCGCGAGGGGGAGACAATGCATCTGCAGCGTTGGATAGACGGTGTGTGGTAAGCGTCCAAGTCGTAAACGCAATGATGAACGCCAGTTTGCCAGACGTCCAAGTCGGATCGGTGACAGTCGGCGACGGGTGTAGACTTCAAACACTGGACGCTGGAGATCTTCAGGCGTCTCCTATGATATGTCCCCCCAGCGTTTGTCGCCGTCAGAGTCTGATGGACCCTGCACACGAGAAGTCGGAAGGTCAGTACATCCCCCGAGTTGAGGAACCCGCAGGAACCCCCCCCCCCCTCTGTTTGCCGCTCTACAGCCGCCCGCGCGCTTCCCCAAACACAAATATTGTAGCCGCTGCGCATCGGCGGGGCAAACGAGGGGCACAATGGTGCTGCGCGCACACAATCGCGTGTGTCGGACGAAGAATGGAGTGGAGGTAGGCAGAGACGGGGGGCGTACGTACGTACACGCGAACCACTCCGCTCTTCTCCTTTACAGCACGGCGGACACGTAGTATGCGGAACCCACATGTCGCGTGCCCCGCGACGTCGTCGTCCTCCTGCGGCCGAACAGCGTGTCCATCAGAAATAGTAACGTTCAGCAATGCGGTGTGGGGTTGCCTGTTCGGTAGACGGCTGGGTGGTTGACTCGGGTGGGAGCGTGCATGCGTGCGCGGTTCAGGGCGGGGTGGGGATAGGAACACCACGTCACGGGCTTTATAGCGGTGCGCATTAGTATCACCGCGTACTTACCCGCGGTCAAAGATGAGGAGCGACGGGGGCTTCTCTCGGTCGCGCTCGACGACTTGGAACGTAAGTTCGTGGTTGGTAGGCGGTGCGGGTCCTGCGTAATCATTATATTGACGTTACAGCCGGGCACGCTGGCGCCTTAGGCTCTTGACCGCGAGGACTTGGGCGGTGGGATGGGCAGACAGTGTTGGACACATGGCGTCCTCTCTATGTGTGATCCTGGGAAGCAGCGGTAAGCGCGTCGGCGAGCAAAGAAGCGGAGGAAGTGCGCGAGGGCCACCATGCCGGCGGCAAAGCCAATCGCCTCGGTAAGAAAGCCCAGCGTACCAGGTTGGTGTGGACCGGTGAATGGAGACCACAAGAGTGGTACAGGCGCCGCATGCGGTCCCAGAGACTCGATGGTAATGGAAAGTCGACATGGTGGGCCACCCACGGACGAGGGGAAGCGGCAGAAGTGACTCGCCCACGCACGTCCCAAACACTTGAATACGCGTTCCCGATCCCTTAGCGATTGGGAGCAATTAACGTGATACATAGCCAATAGAGGGTGAAGAGAGTCTGGTCTCACTCTCACTCACCGAAGTCTCTACCGGGCTAACCCTGGGCAATGCCTGGCGTACCGTATTGCCGTGGCTGCGAACTTGATGCCATGCATTCAATCGGGATCATCGCAAGGATGTGCGTGCTGCTCGTCTTCTTCAAGTCATGCCCGCTGCAACAGCGCTAGCCTTCCATTGGGCCTACGAATGGCGTACTGAACCCCACGGATTAGGTCGTGTGCTGAGGCCGCACTGTATGTGGCCGGGGTCAGATGCGCTCGCGAGACGCGGCCGTCGCTGTCAGCTGGTGCGATCATCTGCCGCCGGGATACAAGCATTGTGGTTTGCACGTTGCTCGAGTCGGGGGTCCAGGTTCTGCGGCCGCGGCGTATCGCGTACTTACGGCAAGGAGGGTGCGGGACTTGGAGGGGAGGGGGAAGGTCCGTGGAGTTGCGCGGGTAGACCGTAATGCTGTCAGTGGGACGCCGGCAATCTAGTACTAGGACGTGACGCGGACGTGCGAGCGAGGGTATCGGAGCATCAGCTTGGGAGGCACCAATATCGAGATGCGCAGGAGCTTCGACGTGACCATGTATGCCGATGTGTTCGAGGGGTGAGGGTACACTGCAAACCGCAGTGCAAACCTGCTTGACCGAAACGGCGAATCGAGATGAAACCGGTAGCTCGTGGCAAACACGTGGAGGACCGAACTCTATGTCCGAGGGCCGTCTGTCATCCAAGGGCTCTTCGGGGAACGGAGACATGACACAAGTCAAACAGTCAGGTAAGTCTTTGAATGAGCACATGCTCTTATCAAGTTGTTGGCAGACGGACAGTTCCATAATAACCAGGGCACATCCCACAATTGCATTCCGTCAGGCGTCGCTGAAGCAAGACAAACAGACAGACAAGCGGCGGACCCTCGTACAGAACTTGGCAACGCGAGACCGTACATCCCAGCCCTGAAGTCCCAAGGCGGTGAGATATACACATTTGCTCCCTCCCGCTAGATACGCCACACACGCACAGCGAGACATCCCGCCACGCCCAACACTCCGCGCTCGCACGCGAAGCCCCTCACTGACACAAGCGCATCCTAACGAGGCTGAGCGTGAGCAAAGCGGTCGGCGGGAGCGCGCAGCCCGCGAACACCGGCCGTAGAGACCATGGTCCCGCGCTGCACGGTCGCGCGCGCACGACGCGTCCGCGCATGGCCATGAGGCGAGGCGGAGTCCCTCGGGCGCGTCGTATATGGTTTCCGGGTGTGGTGGACCCCAAAGCGGAAGGTCTCGCGAGCGGGCCTCGGAGTTGTGCGGGCGGGCATAGGCCTGTCGCTGACATTGTGCCAGGTATGGGCGTTTGTCAGGGTAAGAAGCGCAGACGCGTCGGACGCAGCCACCTCGAGGAACGGTGGGCCATTTTCGACGACGTCATCGCATCGCAGACACGCGATGATGCTGAGGACCGCGTATGGCGCGCTGGAGTGCGGCTGTTTGTGGGCAAAGGTTTGGCTTTGGCCGCACTAGGAGGCGATGGCGGACGTCTGCCGCTCCGACGTGTCGAGGTCCTATGGCTGGCACTGGTCAGGCTGTGGTCCATGACGCCTGGGTGTATAGGCTCCTACGGCGCGGACGAGCAAGGTCCGGACGAGACGCCGCCTTGATGATCCGTGCTCGTATCGTATGGACCCGTCGAGTATGACGCGGGGACGAAGCAGCGCCGCGAGATTCGAACAGCTGAGCGACGACTTGATGCTCGAAGAATCGACGCGAGGGGAGGCTCCTGAGCTTGCAGCTTGGAGAAGGCGCGACGAGCACATGGGTGGAACTTCCACGGTGACGTCATGCGCATGGGCAGAGTCGCGCGCGCGCGCGGAGGAAAACCGCGTGAGATCTACTAGAGATACAGCTCGCGCGCGGTAAGTACTTGTTATTATCGAGTCGTGCGACGTCACCGGTGCGCGGCGTAATGTGAATGCACTGCTTGCTGTGATCTCGGGGACGAGAAATATCGCGAAAGTTCGCCTGCGCACATGCTGCCCGTGCGCAATGGGGTGCATACGATACGAACAGCGCCGGACGCGGGGAGGAGAGGAACCTGTCAGATAGGCCTGCAGGCAGTGCCAGCGAGGTGGAGGCAGAGGGTAGGGTTGACGTGGTGCCACGGTGGTGTGGCAGATCTACGGATCCAAGATTCTCGGGCGATTGAGAAGCGGGGCTCGGAGTCGGGCCCTCGGAGGAGCGACGTGCAACGGTGCGTAGCGGTAGCTAGCTAGCTGTGCACCCTTGACGCATTCGGATGTTAGCTGGAGCGTGGGTTGCGCCGCGGCGTGTGCAGTAGCCCTGCGTGGAATTGGCTGAGGCTGATAACCCTTCGCCTCGCAGACAGTGCCTCGGCCCTCGGATGGGGCCTTGCGATCGTGACTGAAACAGTAGTAAGTTTGTGTATTGTGGTGACGTCTGCGATTCAGAACCGTGAATTCGAATTTACAGAAGGAGATGGCTAGATGCGTACCGGGGTCACCGATTGGTCAGCAACACCCCCGGAGGAGATGCCTGTGACGAACTGCAGAGGCACGGGCTTCTGCATAACGAGGGCACCTTCGCCCACCATCATCGCCCAGTGCACGGGTCGGACGTGCCCAACGGTGGTGGTGCCTTGCCAGGCCCGTCCAACGTTCGCGGACGTATACGTCTCCCGATCGAAGGCTTCGAGCCGTGCGTCGCTATTGAAGAGCTCCGGCGGCTCGTGATGGGAAGGCTTGGGGTGAGCCAAGGTTGAGAGTGAGCAGTGAGTAATAGGGACAGCCGTGCGGCCCGAGTGCCAGAGAAGTGCGAAGTACTCTCCAGTGCAAAGTGCCGTGGCAGTGGCGCCAGCCATGGGCCCGGGCTTCGCGCGAGACCGCGGCGGCTGCCTGCCGCTGGCAGAGGCACTGGCAGTCGAAGCCGGGTCCGGGGTGAGTAGGTACCTCTAAAAGGTCGACGCGATGCGCGTGCGTGAGTGTGCGTTACGCGAGCGCGCCGCAGTTCAACTTGCTGTACAGCGGCACATCCTTGAGCTCGTTGAATGTTGAGCCTAAGAGGTAACACTAGCACTGATGGCGCGCGACGCGTGCGTGCACTGTGCACTGTACATGTGCACCGTGGCGCGAAGCACGTACGGCGCCAGTGGGACTCAAGGTCTCGCAGCCGGGCTCGCACGATGCATTGGGCGTGCGTGTATACATAAGTATGCGCGTACACGTACAACTCGACACATCGCGTCTGGGGCCCCGGACCACGCGGCCACTTCGTGGTTTATGGAAGTACTCATCTTGTGGCAAACGGTATATAGCTGGTATACGTACCGGTGCCGTGCAGGCCACATTGGCAAGCACTGCAGGCGTCGTGCGGCGGCGTCAGCCGCGGGTCGCGTCCGGTTCGGTGGGTATTAGGGCACTCACTGTGGCTTTTTGAACTTGATGGCTCGTGGATGAGAAGCGATGGGGAGTCCCTCCGCTGTGTAAGATAATCGCCGTGCGCTTGCGACAATTGGTCGACGTCGTCGCGGGCCCTGCGTACGCGCTGGAAGTACTACTTAACGGGCGACATTATAAACGCAGCCCCGCACGGCGATGACGACGACGACGACGACGGTGGTGATAACTAAACTACTACTGTCGCCCACCCGCGCGCGTAGGTTGCCGGGTCTCCGAGATTATTGCTAGCGAGCAAGCGAGGGAGGGCCACTTACGACACAAGCAGTAATGCACTTGGGTATTAGCGACCGCGAGTCGCGAGTCGCGAGGGGGGGGGCTGTGTTCGTTGTACGTATACGTACGTATGTAGCACAATAACACCTGTGAGCCTGTTGTTCTTTCTTACGCGACGGGAACCCCGTCCCGTGCGCCGTGCGCCGTGTTCCGTGCGCCGTGCTGTGCCCTCCGTGCTCCGTCTTCCGTCTTTCGTCTTTCGTCTTCCGTGCCCCGCGCCCCGCGCACGCTGCACGAGGAGTGGGTGGCGGTGCGCGGCCTCCGTCCGGTTACTTACTCCAGCGACGCGCCCTCGGATTGGTTGCTGCAGGTAAGCAACACGGCAGAACTGGCGACGCGATGCAAGCTGCCCCACGCGCGGGCGCGGGCGCGGAGAGAATGATCAATGTCGCTGGCTGAACGTGGCCCTGGGTCTTGAGTCTCGGGTCTTGGGTCTTGCTTGGGAGGCCTGTCCGTGACGGTGCTACGCTCTAGTGTGTGAGCGTAGGTGGTAGGCGCGGAAGAGCCCGAAGGGGTGGTGGTGAGGCGGACATGGAGGTGGTGTTGCTGGTTTCCGTTCTTGTGGTTTCGTGCTTTGGTCCTGCTTTGGGTTCGAGTTCGGGTTCGATGCGTGGCGCGGGGGTAAGAGGAGAGCAGAGGGGGGGGATAAAGGGTGGCGCTGCGGCGGGGGCACATGCCACATACGCCCACATAACCGCCTTCGGCCAGGCCGGCTTGCCGCTTGACAACGAAAGAGAGAATAGAGGGGGCAGGTCTGTGCGTAGAAGATCAGGAGAAGGGAGAAAGCGAGGCGGGCGAGTCTCAGTGAGCGAGTGAGCGAGTGAGAACGGTTTGAGCGCTGCGCGACACGCAGTGCTCGGGCCTGGCGCGTGCGCGACCTTGGTGAACTTAGGCATGAAGAGCTTGACAGTGAGGGTCACTCTGCTCGAGCCTCGTCACGGCGTCGTGGTCGGACGCGCGCCCGGCCCCAGGGTGGGGTCAGTCAGGCCCGGACGTCTGAACTGTTATTACGGCGCTGCGCTGGTATTGGGCGGAGGGGGGGGGCGCGGGGGAAGCGTAAGCGATGTAAGCGATGAGGTTAGGGGCCAGCTGCAGGGGGCGGGAAAGTCGGGCCCTGCAAGCAAAGCGTCGACGCTGATGCGCATTGCGGGCGGCGCTGAGACGGAAACGTCACGGCCCGCGCGCCGCGGCTGCTGTGTATCATTAGGTTACAGTGTATGCCACATGCGGCGTGCGGCGTGCGGTGTGCGGCCGCTGCGGTGGTAGTGCCGTCGATTTCGATTGGGGGAGGGGGGAGGGGAGGGGAGGAGGGACGTACATAATAGCGCGCACGGCGATGGATAGACGTAGACGGAGGAGCCAGAATTAATGGAGGAGACCGTGCGGCGGGAGACCTTCGATCGGCCGTGGTGGCGGCGCGTGCGCGATGGTGTCGACCGTTTGGGGGAGGGAGGGGGAGGGGGGGAGGGGGGGGAGTGGCAGCGGGACGGGTGGTCGTTCTTCTACGTAACGAGCCATAGCTAGTGACCATCGAAACGAAGAATTGGGCGGGCCCTCTCGGAACAATCGAATCTGGGGACTGCGTGGGCGTTAGTGCGGATTTGGGGACCCGGGGACGGTGAGATAGCTTGAACTCGACTTGGGTGGAGTTTTGGGTTCAAGAGAGGGTGCTTGCTTGCTCGGCGGGATATCCGACGCGACGATGGGTCGATGGGGACGTGCTGTGCGGTGTGCATACGGTGTCGTCCCCGGGCCCGGGTTGACGTACATTTGGTACTACGCCGGCGTACGTGTTTGTGCACGTTTTTGTTGCGTGAGGTGTACAGAGGTCCTTACAATCACTGTAACTTAGGGAAGCGGGGTGGTGGGGTTCCCGAATCGAGTCGAGTCACGAATCACGATGCGGGGACGAGAATGGGGACCGGGATGGGGATGTGGCAAGGGCTCCCATCAGTGAGTGCGCACAACAGGCTCTGCTTCCATGGAGCCAAGGCCTACTCTGAAAGAACCCCACTGCGCACGTAGGCGCACGTCCGAGGAGGACGTCGGCACAAATGGTATGTGGATGTCAATACGACTATTGACGTGTTGACGCGTGATGTGTGTGTGTATGTGCGCACTGCGGAGGGGTCGCTTTGTGGGGCACGAGTGGAGAGCGACGCAAATACGGTGGACAAACAGGGTGCCCGAACCGTAACGGGCAGGGAGCCTACCATGCCGGCGTTCAGCGCTCAGTGCTCAGTGCTAGTGAAGCGTTCCGGGTCGGCGTGCCTTGGAATTCGAGGCAGCGCTGGCGGCGAGGCTTAGGCTTAGGCTTGGACTTGAGCACTGGCAGAGAGCGGAGCCGGTATGGAGTGCGCGTGGCGCGCCCAGGAACGTTGACGCGCGCGAGCGAGCGTTCATGTACGGAACGGAATCGACGCTGGGAGGAATGACTTGGAACGTCCAAGCAAATGCTCCATCGTCTGGTTGCGGCGCTGGAGCGTGGCGTCGTGACGGCGGCCGCAGAGTCCTGACGAACGGACGGACGGGCGTGCGCATGCGCCACGGGCCACCGCCCCCGAGTCACCGACGCAGATCGGGACGGACGGCGGCGTGCGCAGTGCGGTACGTATAACGCACGAAAAAAGATGGGAGAGCGTCCGGTGATTGGAGGTGGGGGGTGGCAGGGACGGTGGCCGGAGACAGGAGGCGGATCCAGTGTTGTTGTCGGAGGGTGACGGACTGGGGCTCGGAGGGTCCGCGCGAACATGCTTCAGGATGACTTGAGACGGGCAAGGCGTCCGCGCCTGGGAGGGGCCAAGGTTCACGGACGGCGCCTGTGCGGGGTCCGAGCGCGCGCGGGGGCGGCTCGGGGTCGGGCGCGGGGGCGTGGTAGGCATAGGGCCGTTGTTGGCGGTGGGGCGGAAAGAGCGGTGGGACGCAGCTTGCGCGGCGGTCGCGGTCGCGGACGGCGGTGCTGTGCGCTGAGATTGGACGGTTGCTCCGTCGCGGCGGCAGGATTTTTGCGAGGCGCGGGCGTCGCGGGCGCTCGCGACGTTTGTGCAGGATAAACGGACGTCGGTGTGGTTACGGACAATGGGGGATGGTTGGTGGCCAGCTGATAGGTGTAATAGATGGATTGTCGAGGCGTTCAGTATTAGGGGAGGGGGGGTGCCCGATGGGGATCTGGTGACTCGTGGAGGAGGAGGACCGTCCGCTTGTGGGTCGGTCCAACCGCCGGCCCAAAGGGGAACGGGCGCCTGTGCTGGCCAATGCTATACAGCCCTATGGAGATCGATCGGGGAGTACCTGGCAGTTGCGGGTGCGAGTGTATGCGCTGGCAGGACATATATACCCTCGGCCCAGGGACGTTGGGCGTCCGTCCCTCGCCCCATCCGCGTCCGCGTCCGTGTCCGCATCGTCCGTCCTCCTCCGCCGTCGTCGTCGTCGTCGTCGTTGTCTCTCTTCCGACCCGCCACTTGCTCTGCACGCCCCCAGTCTTCGCATCAGGTCGCCCGCAGTGCCTCGAGGACACAAGCGAACGCGCCGCTGCCTCGTGCTCCCACGGTGAGTGTCGAATCGAACGTTCGTAGCGCGCGCGGGGTGGCTGCCGGGCGTCCGGATCAGAAGCGCGCGGGTTGAAACTCAGAAAGGGGATAAACGGGAAAATGGGGGCAGACGGCGCGGCTCCGGCTCGTCCGGCGTGATGGGCCGCGCAGGGCAGGTGCGAGCCCGCCGGGTTTTTATGATTATGATTTATATCGCCCCGTGCCCGTGGGCGAACGCGTGCGTGCCGGGCTCTGCGCCGTTCCCAGCGACTGCCCTGCCTTGCCCCCTCCCACTCCCACTCCCACCGCCCAGCCTCTCTGCCTCTGCCTCGCAGCGCTCCCGTTCCAGTTTAGATATCGCTCGTATGCTTATATCTCCCTCCCTCCTCCCAGCGTTTTCCCCACAAGGCTCCCATTGTCCCCGCCCTCCACCCGCCCCCGCCCTCGCCCCCGCGCCCGTCCCCCTCCCCGTCTCCCTCTCCGTCCACCTCGACGCCCATGGCCACAGTCTCTGGTCCCTCCGCTGCCCGCCACCCGTCCCCGTTTAGGAGACAGCCCAAGCTCGGCGCCCGTCCAGCAGCAGGCCCGCACCCCGGTGTGGTGAGTCCCCCGGCGCTCTCTTACTTTCCTTTTCCGACCCCCCCACTCATCCCGCTCCGCCCCCCTCCTCCCCCAGTCTGACCCGTATTACGGTCACGAAGAGACCGCAAAGCTCTGTGGCAAGTTCGTGACGCATTTATTTGCCTGTCCGGACCTCCCCCCGCTGTCCACCGCCGTCCCCCCAGCGCCTTCCCCTCCCCTTTCCAATTTCATCGCCTACGCCCTCCACCGCACAAGGCTACACACCTCCGTCACCTTCGCAGCCCTCTACCTCCTCCAACGCCTAAAAGCCCGCTTCCCCGCCGCGCGGGGCAGCTCCGGCCATCGATTATTTATCTCGGCGTTCATGATCGCGAGCAAGGTCATCTGCGACGACACCTACTCCAACAAGTCCTGGTCCATCGTCGGCCAGGGCATGTTCGCCCTCCGGGAGATCAACCAGATGGAGCGCGAGATGTGCAGCTATCTCGAGTGGCAGCTCAACATCGACCCCAACGCGCTCAAAGAGTTTGAGCAGAAGGTGCGCCGGGACTTCAAGGGCTCAGGCCCTTATCCCACCTACACCGTCACCTCCCCCGCGCCGTCCCCCGTGCCCTCGACGACGCCGTACGGGCAGGACAGCTCCAGCGCCCCCGCGCCGTCGTTCACAACACGCCCCACCCACGGCCCGTCGACGTCTCCCCCCAAACCCATCCCGCCGCCGGTCCCCGTGCACGCCGGAAACCCGTACGGCACCTCCGCGTCCACGTCCGCGTCCGCATCCGCGCGCCACGCCGGCTCCGCGCCGAGCACCCCAGACACGCCCGAGTCGTCGATGTCGATCTCGACGTCGCCCGCGAGCTCCGTGGCGCCGCCGACGCCGATCAGCTACGAGGACCGCACGGTGCGCGTCGCGGGCCCCGGCGGGATGCTCGGCACGCCGCCCAACGGCTCCCCCGACCGCGGCGCCGTCGTCGCGACGTCCCCCGCGCGCGCGCCCGTCTCGACGGCGACCGTCGCGGCGTCGCTCGCGTCGTACGCGCGGGGGGTGCCGAGCGCGGTTCCGGCCGTGCTCAAGAAGGCCAAGTGCGGCGATATCTTTGCGCGCGCGTCGCCGTGCGTGTGGTAGATCCGTCCGTTGCGTCGAAGAGCGGGCGAGCCGCGTGGCGCGACGGACGACAGGCGGCGAACGACGAGCAGGGGATGGGGCTGGGGCTGGGGTTGTGGCTTGCGCGAGGGCTCCCGGCGCGGTTGAGCGCAGGCGTGTCCTGGCCCCGGCCACTCCGCGCCCCTCGACTTGCACACGGCGAGCACTGCGCGCAGGCCCCCCTACCCCCCACTCTACCTACCGTACCTCGTACCCTACCCCTACCCCCTTCCACCACCCGACCGTGCTATGTTCATGTTATACCCCCCAGATCCCCTCCCACTTACCCACCATTGCATGTTCACGCCACGCACCCACACGCTCACCCAACCACTATGACGCTCCTTCCTTCCTTCCTTCACCACCCCTACCTACCACATTCGCTCTCGGGATCCGGGGGTCGTCCTCTGCATCGTCTGTGCTCGCTCCTGATTTTTTTTTCCTTTTTTTTCTGTTTTGTCGCTTCTTCTGCTCGACCCCGAGACTTCAGACTCTTTGCATCGTCCGCTCTCACCCACCCTCTCGCCTCGCCTCGCCTCTTGCACTCTTGCACTCTTGCACGCGCCCGCATCTCTTCATATACAGATCTCCGCACCGCATCGTAACGTTTATTCGCCACGACCTCCGCCACCGCCCCCGCCCCCGCCCCTGCTGCGCCCCCTCCCCTTCCCACCCCCGCACCCGCACCCACCCCCGCTGCTTGCTCACGACGCGCTCGCCCCGCCCGCGACCGCCTCTACCGCTACCTCTCCACCTCCACACTCCGGTCCCTCCTCTGCTCTCCCCGTAGGCCGCCGTCCCAATACCTCTTTTCTTTTTCTCTCTCTCTCTCTCGCTCTCACTCTCAGATCCCCACCCCACATGCATGTTGTATAATATCTCACCATACAAGGTTCGACTCGGTCCCTGCCCCCACCACCGTCGCCGCCCGGACTCCGGACTCACTGACGCACTGCCCCCGCGACCTCGCGACCCCCCCGCATTCCCCTCGGCTCGACGCTTAGGCTATCTATATCTAGGTGTACTTAGGCATACTTATGACGCGCGCGCACGTACGCTCGGGGACGGACGGACGATGATGGTCGGGATCCGCCTCACGTACGCACGCGCGCACAAAAGATTATCTACAGACGAACGTTAATAAAGCGAAGCATTCGAATACCCTATCCTGTTTTTTTGTTGCGGAGTGCGGAGTGCGGCTTGCTTTTTTTTTGAGATGAGATGGGAACGGATCCAGAGTCCTGAGTCTTGACGAGGTGCACCACGGTCCACCGTACGTGCGGGTTTGGAATCGGATCCGTAGGATGCATGTCGACGCGCGCGCGCCGGTAGTAACCGGTTGCTGTGAGGCTTTCTCCGACCTCCGACTTGAGCCTTCAGTACATACCTCTCTGCGCTTCGAAGCGTTCAATGCTCGCGCGTCGGCGTCGGCTTTTTCCTTACCGTGCTCCGTACGTATGCACATGTATTAGTAACATTGCACACGTCGCGCAATGTACTTGAAGGCGTTCGCCCAATTCGCTCGCCATCGCGACGGCCAGCCGCCATATACGGTGCATGGGCGCATCGATCAGAGCGAGAATTTTCGAACGTACGCGAGAGTCGCGAGTCGCGACATGCCATGGAGACCGAATCCGAATCCGACTGCGAAGCTTCCTCGAGCTCCTCGTCCTGACTCCCAGCCTTCCCTTCCGATGTGGCTAATTGCCTCTCCTGAAGCGAGGCTCGTGGCTCGGCGCCGGCCGCCCTCTTTTCGCGTCTTCCGAAGAGTGGTCTTAGTAGACTCTTATGCATATGCCTGGAGGGCTCAGGAGGGTGCTTCTGCAATTGATGCCGCCCCTGTGCTCACTGTTTAGATTTGAGCGCGGCTGCGCGATCAGGGCGGCCGTGAGTATTTGGGCGTGGTCGGGTTGATATTTTGCTTCCGTTCCGGCGACGGCGACGGGTGTCGGGCGTCGAACCGAGGGCGGAGGGCGGAGGGCGGAGGTCTGCGGAGGTCTGCGGAGGTCTGCAGAGGTGCGGCCGTTCTTGAGTGAGCCTGAGCTAAGATGAGTGTACGGCATTGACATTTGGGCTTGAGAAGGCCGGCGGGGGTTACATATAGGTTACATAGTCATTATGCGGTACGAGACATAGTGAGCCTCAGGATATCCTGGCGCGTCGAGTCGTCGTGGCTAAGACTCAAACTGTACATTCGCGATTAGCGACTTATCGAGGCACCTGCTACTAATACTGTGTAACTATCGCAAGTCGTCGCCATCCGAGTCAATCGACACGCACCCACCGCCTCGTCACTGGTAGCTTGTACTCAAGTGAGGC
Source organism: Trametes meyenii (assembly GCA_022606255.1). Lineage (NCBI taxonomy): Eukaryota > Fungi > Basidiomycota > Agaricomycetes > Polyporales > Polyporaceae > Trametes > Trametes meyenii. The sequence goes on from JABYQG010000008.1 coordinate 1,380,023, forward strand.
CTAGGACAGCTGCTACTAGTAGCTGGCTTCAACTTGTCAACTCGAAAAAGACCACCGTGCTTTCCCAATCGGCCCAAACGTTAAGGTCCCGGAATCGGCACCGGAAGTCCCGAGACGTCCCGGCGCGGAGTCCGGGCGGAAGGTGGCGGTCCCCGACGTCCTTCAAGGTCCCTCCGCCACCATCCGATAAATGTGGCGATTGCGGCGTTCGACCGTGTTGCTTATGGCCATCAGTAAGTGTTAACGGGTTCGTATTGACAGTCATGATACAGTACTGACTCTCAGTAAGTAATCGCGTTCGCTTGGCCGACGCCGGCGTGACCGGCCGCCAAGAGGGGGCGGCGCGCCACCGTGACGCCGCCGCCCCGCCGCGAACACGTTCAAGTTTTCGCGGTGAAATTCAAAGAGTACTTATCAGATATCCAGCACTTTTGTTCCCCCTTGGCGTCGGCACCTTTGGTCGGCGGCACGATCGACCGAGAGGCGTCGAAAATTAAAGCGGGCGTTGTGGCGCTGGACGAACGGTGGCCTGCCAGCGGGGAGGCGTCAGGGCGCACCGCGCAGTACGCACGAGGAAGGGTGGTGGGGCGGGGCACGATCGGAATATTTTGGAACGGACGCGGGCTCGGGGACTCGGCATTCGGGGGACGGGAAGCGGGATATGGATGGGGGGCAGGAGCGGGGCCGACGGTTCTTCCGGGTTGCCTGCAGTGACCGCCACCTGTGCTCATCCTCGCGATATCATATATGTGCCACGTTTGGCGCGCGCATTGCGCGCATGCTTGAGGCCTTGGGCTCGAGCCTGGACGCGAGTGCTGGCAGGACAACGCGAGCGACGATGGCCGAGGCTTGCACTTCACGCGTATACGCGGAGGCCTTGGTGAGTCGCGATTCGTTTGTCTAGACCGGCCAAGCACTGGGAGGGCGGCCGGCGTGTGCATGGAGGCGTTAACGTTCTGTTGATTCGCTGGCGACGGTGGCTCGAGTCGTATCGCGACTCTTTCCGGACGGCCATACGCTATCGCACAATATGTACGGCGGGCGAGGCACCGACTCGTGCACTGTGACTGTTGCTGTCCCCTCCGAGATTTTCCTAAGTGTAAGTCCCACCAACTCTCCGGAGCTAATAGAGCCCACGCATGGACGTACGTCTGATCCCATATTTCCCTGAGGTGCTCATGTTGGCCTCGCGATGATTATTAGGGACAGACCTGGCTACGCAATGCGAGACCTGCTAACCGTCTCGGGCGACCGCCGCAGCCACCTACTTCGTCAATGTCGGTCAGTCCGCGGGAGACACCCAACGCAGCCAAGTATAACAGCACTAATAGCTCGTGTCAGAACTGCTGCTACGGTATCAGAAGGTACTTGCCCCCATAGACCATTCCGAATGGCAGCCCATCTGACGTCGCTCGAAACCTCCGCGTTTATCCATCAAGCACGCAGGGCGCGAGCCTCGTGTCGGTCAGATGCACCCCCGCCATGTCGTCGCGGGCTTGGTCGCTTGTTCGTCCCTGCGCGAGGGGCTGGACGGGCTGGACCGGGACGGTGAGACAGCGCACGGCGGCCCAACGTGTGCGCGCGTTCCTGCAGCCACTGACGCGCCGCCGGCCGCGAGGGGCGCCGCGGAGTTGGGTGCGCAGGCGCGTGGGGACGGGGGAGAGAGACAAGGACGCTGGCTTAATTGAGGTGCACCGCTTGGGCGGTCTCTGGGGCGACTTCTTGTTGCCGCTAGGGGCTGTCGTGCTTGATTGCGGAGGTGTTCAGAAGGTGGGACGTCCAGGTCACCCGCGCCGTATGTCAATCTTGGGTCCTTTGGCAAGTACCCGGGCCGTTAATTCATATGTCCGCGTAGTGTGATGGCACATGCTTACTTCTGGGTAAGTGTTGCACGTCCGCCTGCCAATTGGCCTGTACCCCCGCGTCATACTGAATTGCCTCGAGTGTTTAGCGTCGACAGAGTCCGACATCGAGGAACACTCTTCGCAGATCAAACGACGTCCAGCATCACGACACACCAAGATGACCACTGCCAGATTTGCGTTCGTGATGGTCCCCCTCGAACTCACCTCGCGCACATCCCATCCGACGTGTTGCTTACCGCCGGGATCAGCAGCGCGCCATCATTCCAGGCTCCATATCCTGTCTCCATGGACATGCCAGCACCCCGGCTCGTGCACTGCGCACGGCGGCAGACGGCGGTCTTCTTGCAACCTGCGACGCGTTACGCGCTCCGCCAAATCGCCTGCGCCGCCTTCGGAAGTCGGGCTGCGACGTGTTCCGATGGGCACGAACAGATATCGCAGACGAGTATCTGATGCGGCCTTCGGCCAGCGACAGTTGTGAGCAGGTAAGTAAACTAGCAAAGCTCGCCTACAATTTTCGCGTACGCTTGAGTGTGCTCATGAGATTAGGTTGGTATCGCGCTTCGCCAGTTTGAGCGCACTTCGAACGTTAGAAGGAGGTACGTTAGTTGTGTTCGGATCCTTCTGGGGGCCTGCATAGCGGCAATTGTATGGCCATCTGCTTCCCGTGTTCGGATGCTGTTGTCGCCAATTCTGAGCGGCGTAAACGCGGTAAATGCGGGTGCCAGCAAAGCCCCTCGAACCGCTTTTGTTTGCCAATTGTAAAACCTGACGCCGCTGGTATGCATCGTTATAGTTTGGGGCCTCCCAATTGCAGGTGTCGTTAGGGCAGCAAGCATTCAACCATCCGTTTAAATGCCGTTCATACACAACAATATCTCGCGTTACTAAAGCCATGCATGCACTCGCGCGTTTAGCCACACCGCGCCGAGTTCCACGGCCGCAACTTTACAATTGAACAGCTCCCAGAAGTAGGCACTTCTAGACGCCACATGGATTCCATCGGAAACAGAGGCGGTGGTCAGAGGCGCGGGACGAATGGATAGAAGCCCCTCCGGACGGGCGGTTCGAGGCGACATACAGCACGTACGCAGGTACGAGCGGTTCTGTTCGATTTGATGGATCAGGAGGTCTCATGCATGCAGTCGATGTCGGCTTCGCTCAGGTCCCCCCGAGATTCGAACGACGACCTATCGGCAGTGCGGATTGGCTTTGAGGATTTGGGGGGCTCTTCCGACCCCATTCGCGGTACACGAAGTATGTACCGTGCTCGCGCCATCCGAGCCGACGGCATGTTTAAACACGGACGATCTCGGGGCGCCGAGCCGGTGTCTCAAAACTGCACTGTCAAGCATCGTGCAGACTCGGAAAGCGCACATCACTCAACGGTTATGCGCACCCGGCGGGACTTCGCGTCCTTCGCAGCGAATGGACGGTGGAGGTAAGTACGTGGTACTTTTCAAATGGACCGCCATACCCGCCGCCAGGTGTCCATCCCCTCTCAGGCGTGTCACGTACGGTACGTCCGTCCCGGTAGCATTGCGACCTGACGCAATGGTACGACAACTAAAACATTGTTGCTGAACGCCCTCTACTCCACAGACGCTGTCCATCATATGATAGAAAGCTGGATATCCTTGAACCGTGGACGCCCGCAGGCTCTCGCGTACACCAGCCACGACTTCAGGCGCTCCGCCGTCCTCATATGTCGATGCGCGCCAGGAAGAACGAATGATTGAGGCACGGTCAGCGCACCTCTGCGTGACAATGGACAGACGAGGATCCGTGCGGTGATCCCGTCATAGAAGTCCATCATCGGCCACATGCGCCTTCAGCACCGAGCCCTGGACAGGCGTGGGTCCCCCCTTGGACTCGAGCTCGTTGGCGCCCCGAAGGCCACCCACGGTAAGTACACACGGTCCCGGCGCCGGAGTGTGTGCATTTCCCCCGCCGTGGGCCGTGGGCCGTGGTACCGCCAACACTGATTTCCTCTCCGCCCGGAAACTCAATTGTTGGCCGCCCCGCCGTCCGGCGTTCAAGGCGTGCCGTGCCCGCCGCCGGGTCATCTTCCGCGCCCTGCGCTGGTTCTAGCGAGGGCAAGATGCGTTCGCGAAGGACGCGAGAACCTGAACTTGATAATACAAAGACAGTGCCTCCAGGCGATCGCGCAGGTGCCCTGGCGGAGCTCGGGCGAGTTCTATGACCTATGACAAGAGGGGACGCTTCCGGACGCTCCACGCACCACCACCGAGAGACTCCGCGGCACGACTCGACGTTCGACGTTCAGTATTCAAGGCTCGCCGGCCCGGCCGTGCAATGGGTCGCATGCATGTCCGACCTATTCGTCGGCATGGTTGGGCACACGGACATTGCACCTCCCCCACGCCGTTCTTCCTGAGGGAACAATGTCGCGCCCGATTGAGTTTGGTGCGGCACCCGTGACGCGCGGGACCTCTAGCGACTCGCTGGACCCGCGCTTTCCCTATTGCAGGTAATGCACTTGTTGTTGCGGCCGGCCGATTGGGTTTCCTGGGCACTGCGCCTGCTTAATTTTGTCAGGGCCGAGGTGAAGCCACGTTGTGGTCATGCGCCGTCCTCCATTCCGCGCCTTCGCGTCGCCCGCAGCAGGTCGTGCAACTTGTACTGAGTACTTCTAAGTCAGTAGTGTTCACACCACTGCTGCTCGCACCGCCTGTCTGTGCATCGCTGACAAGGTTGCTCCTTTACTGGTATAGCGAGTGGCAGAGGCAGATGCGAGGAACGTCGAACCCGGACTCCGTCCACTGACGGCCCACTCTGTTCAATCGTCACCCAAGTTCGCCGGCGCTACTACATGTGCAATGCCACTGGGCGGTTACGAACAGGAGGAACACGGCACCCGCCAACTGTCTTTGTTCTGCCACGGGCCCAACGCGGCATAGAAGGTGCGCCCTCGAAGTTCTGTTTGGTCGACTGATACACGCGCTTTGTGGGCGTCGCGCCTATTACTACCGCCCGCGCGGCGAAGCGGTCAATGTCGTTATCGAGGGAGGAGGGAACCTACTTTTGCCGCGATTGCGGCTCGCGTGGGGTGTCGCACGTTTACCATGATGACCGCAGGTGCGGCAGTTCTCGAACGCATAGCACCGGCGTGTCTAAAAGTTTTAGGCGTTCTGTGGTAGGAGCTGGACCACGACGTTACGTGCAGCCTCGGTGGGAGGACTTGACGAGACGCTGAAGTATAGATCTATCTGACGCTCGCCGCGCGTTTTGAATTCGGAGCTTGTGATAGACTCCCTTTGATGTTCTATCCATTCTCAAGGTATGTTAGGCCACGCCCCGCGTGTCGCCGTATAGATGGACTGTAGACTTGTGCAGTGGCGTACTCGGCGTAAGGGGGTCTCGTCCGCGTCATAGGACCAAGTTGTTGGACGTTCCCTGGGAGATTAGTTCGACTTGTTTAGACTGCACTCCCAGGGCAAGTCATTTGACGGTTGAACGAAGTTGAAGTTCCACCTCGAGGTAATCGATGATACTTCTCACTGCTTCCGTTATTATGAAGAAGATGTTGTTCCGTGCTTAATCGGACGAGATACGGGAAGAGCTTGGACAGTCAGCGTCACATCTCCAGCACACATGGACTTATCATCGTCTCGCACCCTTAAAGCTCGAATGTGGTTGCATATGGTCTCCAGCGTTCGATGCCCATGCAGTTGGCATCAGGTATATGGCAGTTATGACGGCAGTTTTATCCACCCTTTACGCTATGGCACACTGAAGCTCCTGAAGTCCGCCCCGCAATACCTACACTGACAACTCACAAGTACCACGTTGCCTACCAACTACCCCTACCGCAGGTCACATACCTCTTACTTAGAAGATTGTGGTTTTATTACTGCTTTGATGGCACCGGTAAGAGACAGGCCGCCGGGTGTGCTTCTCAGATTCCTAGATCACGTTGTGGCGTTATACTCCTCAAATGTAGCCGTCCATTCTATTTCTCCGCCTCGAGGCCGGCTGGCTTGACGGCGAAGGGGCGTATTACCGCGTTATTGCCTTCGTTCACTCTCAGGTCAGCACGCCGAAGGGAATCCGGCTGAGGGGATATTTGTAACTTCAACACTGAGCTAACGGCGCCCGGGACCATATAGGTATGGGATGTTGTGTATCTCAGCATATGCATGAGTTAATGGATGGATTGAGTATTCCTGCATCCCGGTATCACTATATCAGAGCAGCGCTGGAAGAGCGAGGTGACGCACCTCGCAGTCTCACTTCTCGGGCGTACCGAGCAAGCAGCTACATATGTGTTCTTTTACGTCGCAGAGCCAAGCGATGTACACTCACATGGAAATGGCCGGACGCCTCCACACGCCTGTTCTCTAACCCCGCGGCAATTCTGACGCCACCGCTGCGCGACGTCTCTCAAGGCGCGGCGAGGTGTACGATAGATACACTTCAGGCTTTCCCCCTACCTCGTGTTTGGGAGAAAGATGCCCACCCAGTTCTTCCGTGGCATAAGTGGCGCGTAGAATCACGTATAGGGCGGCGAATCGAGGTACGCTCGCCCAGGCCATCGCACGCGGTTCGCCGTCCCGCGATGGGGGCTGCCACCAAAGGCGTGTAGCGGGAGAAGAGTGTGCGCGCGGCGACACGGTTGCGGGGACTGTTTCTGTGAGCTGCCGTGTCGGTTCTTCAGGCCCGGTGCTGGGGTGGGGCACCAGTGGGGGACGGGCAGTCGTGCGATCGCGCCCATACTCGAGGTGATGGGACTTGGTGTGTGTAGGCGTGTGTGGTGTAAGTATGTGTTCGGTGCGCCGTTCATGTTCGCGTCCGCGACGAGCGAGGGGCGGACCCTACGTACGACGATCAAAGTATAAATTAAATAACGATCGACTTCTTCGGGCGTCGGGCGCTGTGGAGGTGGGGAAACTGCTCGCATAAGAAGGTTTGAAGTTGGGAGACCTCCCGTTAGGCAGGTCTTACGGCATCGGAGGCGCGTTGCGCTATCTCAGGGCGTTTCCCTGGCGAACCGATAGGTGTGTACGGTCGGTCCATGGACCAAGCTCGGTAGGCCCCGAGTCGGCGAGTTCTTCGAGGACGCGCTCGGCAGTCCCGCCCTCCACCGGAGCAGATCGTTTTGGGTTCCCGCTGCTGATCGGATACGTATGCGGGGTTAACAGGAGTGCGGCCAGTTGAGCGGTCGGCCACAGTCGGCGTCGACGAGTTCGGAATACGCTGAGGGGATGTTGTGTGTCCGTTCACAGTTACGGTGAGCCTGAGATGCGTAGTACGGCTACTCACCGGGCCAGCTGCCAGATCCCGCTGATCTAACTGTCTGTCGGGATGGTCCTCCGTCCGGAGGACATGTAAGGTGCTCTGCGTCATGCAGTGCAGCGCACTGGCGTCGGCAAGACCATACGCATAATGTGAGATACTCACAAGGACGTAACAGGGGGGTACACTGCGCAACCCAGGGCGCACCAGCCCTGCAGCGCAGGCGGGACAGCCCCCGCGCCCGCCTCTTGCCGCGCATGATATGTTTGCTTTCAGCCTCTGACATATCATGATGCATGCCGCCACAACGAAAGCCTCCAGAGAAGGGCCCCCGCGTTCTAGCGGTATGCGCGTTACGTGAAGGCGCGATGCGCTGCGCGGGTGCCTGTCTGTGCTAAGTGGTCCACTGCCGAAGGCCTGAACACGGCGACGCTACCGCCCACGCTGCACAGCGGGTTCTGCAGTGCGGAAGCCGGTACTGGAACTGGGGTGTGCGCGCCGGCGGCATACGTTCGTCTCCGAGGCCCCAACACGCGGTAGGCGAGGATATAATGGAAGGCGAAGCGGCCGCGCTTCCGCATCAGATGAAGGGGCGAATGCGGCAAGTACGGGCACCAAAGACAAGGAGACATGGCGGTCGGGCGCGTCATGCCTAACGCACGCTAGCAACCCATGTGGTCGACATACCAACTCGAACGCGGGGTGGGAGAGGGCCCGCGGGGGGCGTGCGCGCCAGTAATCCTACGTAGGATGACTCGACGCCTGCACGAGGCTCGGGTGTGAGTGGCATTCAGAGCGGGCCATGGGAGTGGGAGCATATGACGCGACTCGCGCTGCTTGCTTTGGGCAGAACGTCTCTGAGAAGGGGAACTCAGCGTACCTTCATCAGACTGTAGGTGCCGTTTCCGATGGCCCGGGCCCTTTGTATGCAGTAGGTCGGACAACGTTTCGTTCGTTGGGGGCGACTCTGGGCAGCTACACGTTCCGATATTATTGGAATGGGGAGGGCTGCCATGATAAGCCTTTGCCGGGAAGAACGAGTTGGGCGGTTCAGTGGCGTCGGATTCTTCGACCAGAAAATTGTACAATGACAGTTCAAACGGCTCGAGATGTTCACGTACTGTACATATCGCCTTCTTAGTGGCACGACTGGTGCCCGTGTTATACAGCGGGCGCGTCGAAACGGCGATAGAACACCCATGCGTCTACAAACTCTTCACCATCGCCGTCGGCTTTCCTCAGGCGTCCCGCACGAGGGATGCGGCCGGCCTTCGTGAACTCTAGTGCTTCCCACAGCCTACAAGGTTCGAAACGTGTTAGTAAAAGAAGTGGATAATGTAAGGTAGAAAGGGAGACCAACTTTACGCTTGCTATGTTATTTACATACACGAGGTTGAAGACGCTCGCTTCGTATCCTAGTCGTGGCCCGTAGTGAAGGTAGGAGCGGGCAAGCACGGTGCCGACACCACGTCCACGTTGCGTTAAAGGGACAAGGAAACCGGCATTGCAGATCTAGCGACGGTGACAGGTAAGCATACTGCTCAAAGCTTGGTAGAGGTCCGAAGCACGCTATCAAAAGTAACTCCGTGGCAGTCCGGGTTTTATCGGCGTACGCCAGAGGAACAGCGATGTCAGTCGCCATAGCATATTTGACCGACTCACGACGCTTCCATGTATCAACCCGAAGAAAAGAGCGGTATTGGCCTGCTTCCGCCAAGGAGGTGCGCCGGATGCTCTCAAAGGATATTCACCAAACGAACACATAGCGTCAACACCCGCGCACGACGTTCCTTTTTGGCCTCCCGAAGAGACGTTTCTTTCGTCGGATGGACCAGGTACGCATACTGCATCTCATATAGAGACGCTGTTCGTATGAACGTTACGCCAGGCGAAGTCGGTACGCCTTATGCAAGACTAATGTATCTCCGGAGACCGCCGTAATCGGTGTGGTCCCCGGGACCAGAGCATACACGAGCATGCACGTATCTCGGGACCTCTCACATAAAGGACGGCGGATATAGTTCTTCGCCACTCGCTGAGCAGATAGCGCCGGAAGGAGGTGGCTTCTGGGCGTCCAGACTGAACATTTGAACGTTCAGAAGCCGGCCTCCCCGCACGCTGAACCGTTTACACAGCACCGGACTACCCATCGCGTAGATCGCCGGTGGGGGAAGAAGAGCAGGATAGGATAACAAGGCGCGAGAAGGGGCGACTCACATGCGAGGACCGTCCTGGGTAGTTCGGCTTCACCTATACAACGAAGAGGCGTTGAGCGATAATGATCTTCGACGCGTCAGGGCCATACCCAGCCGATGCTCGACCTGCCCGGGACGCTTCATGTCCGCAGACGGGCGGCGAAGGGCAGGAAGAGAACGCTCTCGTAAAGGACGGGACTCACGTAGTAGCACCCGGCGATGCACTCTTCCCAAGTGCGGCCGCCTACGGCCTCTGCAAACCCGATTTGGACCGTGCTGCTGTCGGGTCCGTCGAGAGGATCTGCTGCGCCGTCCGCGGAGGGCTGGCCGAGTACCGCGACGAGGGCGTCGGCGGCAAAGAAGTAGCCGTCGAACTGTGCGCGGGTGTATGGCTTGCCGGGGAGGATCTCTTGCGGGTAGGTTAGGCCCCGTTCAAGTTCAGCGGCGAACACGCCATGGAGGTAGTCGACGAGCCCGGGGTACTTGTCTGCCGCTTCAAGGGTGAGATGGTGCAGTGTGAGGTACTTGGGCGTGTCGGGTCGTTTCAAGACGAGCTGCCATGTCGTGGAGGGGAGAGCGGAGGAGGAGGGGGAGTTGATGGCGCCGTAAGCAGACATGGCTGCGAGCAAGGGCGCTTGTCTCCTTTCGTCCCAACCTTCATCGTGTTTTGGGCATCCTACGCACCTTCGAATTCAACGTACGGTGTACAGTGAGCAGCGGGTCTTTCTGAGGCGTACCGTCGAGCACTAAATTGATCTCGCAGCATTACGTACATTCCCCTCTAAATAATTCTCATCCCGCTCGTCGTGCGCAGTATTATCGAGTCATCCGCGCTCGGGGGAAGCGCTGGGCCCTAGAATGCGGCCGAATCGTTCTCTCTCTCTCTCTCTCTCTCTCTCTCCGCTCAGAGTCTTCAGCAGCTCCTGGTCGGCACGCAGCGGCATCCCGCTCTGCTATCGGATTCACGGTTTTTCCCCTGGGCACCTCGGCTGGCTCGGAGAACTCTCGTCTCGACTCTTGATTCTCGATGCATCAATCGTGCATATCTTGTTTGTGGTAGTGGTCATCGATAATATGCACACCGTGATTCTCGCGGCGACGTGCTATCGTACGTCTTCGCAGAGTCTAGGCCTGCCACTTCTCTTGTCTGCTACATTCAAACTGTTCTCGTGAGCTCGAATTGCTCCTCTGAATCTCGCCCAGAACACTCAACATCTCGACGGACCCTTGGACAGAAGGCAGTTCAATTCTGGCGCTGCGTCCGAGACGGATGCTGCACAGAGCTACGCTGACCCTAGAGTCGAGGTGGATGCCTCTCTGCTCCGTTTGCTCACATTGCAGAATCCATATGAATATCGGGATATCGCGGCATGGCTTCCTCGAGGTGCCCTCTGAATCTTAAAATCGTGAAGATCACGAACATCCAGGTAGCCATGTCAAGCCCGTTCCACGGAGAGATGGGTTCTTCCCGAGCGTCGTCGTCTGCTCTCTTTCCCCGCAAGGTGCGTTTCCAGATGTCCCGACAGGGTCTATACACTGTGTCATAATTAACTAATAATGCATATGCTAGGTAACGAATGGCAGTCCGTGCTGCGGTCCTCACGGACAGTCGTTAGGGAGAGGTTCCTCCGTATGGTGTCGGAGACGGCTACTGCGTACGGATTCGGGTCTCGCGCACAGCTCGTTATAGGAGTCCGAGGACCGAGAGACCACCGGCTGTGGCGGCGCCCACAACTATTGCGCGGGATGCGGTCGTTAGGATCGGGGAGGTCGCAGAGTTTGACGAGGCGTCAATCGTGCCGTTGACCTGTTTGGAAGGTGAGCACGATCGTCATTAGTTCTGGATATTCTGGAAGCGTACCCCTGCACACCCTTGTGGCCCTGAGCAAGCGACGTTGTGGTTCTCTGCGATGACGTTTGCTTGTTGGGGGTCGATAGGGGCGGGGGTCGCGGAGACTGGGGCGGTGCATAAGTTCTGGTTACCGTCATGCGCCTCTGCCGAACAATGTTGACGTACCGAGGGAGAAAGAGACGGCGAGAAGGAGCGTGAGGGTCTGGATGGCGCGTGCGTACATCGTGACTTGGTGTATAGAGTTGGGCTGGTACGGGTTGTGGTATCTTAGATGCGAGGTATACGGATTCCGTCGGTCGGAATACAGCGGCGTGGTTGATACAGTGGATATGAGGACTTGGAGGCAGGAGACGAGTTCGGTCAACGAATGATGAGACGGCAACCTTGGCTGCGGCTTTTATTCCCCTGCTGCAGGTCCGAGGTTATCGATTCCCTTGTATTTAAGCTACGCGAAGACAAGGTTCGAGTGCGTACGCCGTTCGGCCTTTCCGCCGGGGGTGTAAAGGGACGTCCAAATGCGGAAGATGGCGTCGGTCCACGTGGGCTGGGTGTAAAGAGTAGGCGCTCACGTAGACGTCTTTGTTCGCCAGTATAACTTACGTCTTTGTTTCTTGTGTTTTAATAGTTATCATTGCCGCTACGATGTCCCATTCCACCGTGGATGTGGGCTCGAACGTCGAGTCAACAGAATCCCTACGCTGACATCGGTAGTAGTTCATGTATCGCCGTGGAATTCCAGGTGAGATACAACACGTTCACATGAATACAACAACTCTGAACGAAACAAATCCCGGAACCTGAAGAACTAAGCCTCTCCCTCTTGCGGACCTCATCGCCAGCTCGGGACGATGTGGGTGGGGATTTGTCCGGTTAGCGAAAAGTGCGGCGGAGGGAAGGCGAGCGCCTCCCACTCCTCGTTGAACAGCGTCGGGGTGCCGTCTAGGGCGCCCGCGTGCTTTCGCTCGTCCTCAGGCGGCGGTACTGCGCTTCGTCTGTGAGCGACGAGTCTATCGTCCGGGCCACGCCACTCACGGATGTCGAGCTGGAGCCCAAAGACGAAGTTGAACGCGGCCTTCATGACGTCAGTGATGGTCATCATCTCTGCGGCGAGTGCGTGAGGGGAAGTGGTAATGGGCTTCGAGGTGCGGTGGTGAGTTGGAGCATCTTCGCGCTGGGCGATGTGTTTTCTACGCCTTTTGCAGACAAAGCTGCTTTGCGCTGCCGCGCAGCATCCAGCCGTAGATCGACGGGCCCGGGGCTCGTGGTGTGCGCGTACTATGCGACACCATAGACATGCAGGCGCTAATGACCAAGAGACCTTTATGCCACACTACAGCCGTACACCTGGCGGCAAGACTAGTCATACTCTTCGTTGAACTTCTTGCTTTCTTCCCTTGGGCCTTTGTCATTCATGCTCATTCATGCGCCTGCACTGCATTTTATCTCTGCCGCGATATGAAGCCGGCGCCTCTATCGGACACCCGAACCCCTGGCCTCGCGATCAGGCCTCAGGCGCACGTTCTCAACGTCAATCTCTCTGAACACGGTCACGTTTTTTATCGTGAACGCGAACGCGGTCGCGGTGTCCCGACGCTGGCCGACGGCACGGTGTATATAGGGGGACGGATCGTTGCGCCGAAGATACCGCCCGCCACCCTCATGGTCGGGCAACGATAAGCACGGATATAGCTGCGCTGTGCCGCCCTATCTGCCCGCAATGCCGTACGTCGCTCCCTCGGCCGCTCGACATTGGCGGAGGCCCGCCAGGGGGTGGCTAGCGATGCTGCCGAGAGGACGAGGTGGCGGTCTCGAGACCGTTCTGCCGTTATGTCTCTGGCCGCAGATTGATAGGACGGACGATGATGCGAGTCAGACAACCTGGGCTCAGGAACCGGGCGTTGCTCCGGCCAGCGCTGCTCAATGATGCGGTGCTACGAACGCTATCGTATAAGTATGTGACGTGCGGCGGGCTCGTACCTTCTCGAGCCGTCTTGGTCGAAGATGAGGACGCTGTTCAGCACGCTCGCGCGCGCCGTCGTGGGCGCCGGCCTCGCGATCCAGTCTGTCGCAGCCGCTCAGGTCTCCATCCAGTCTACCGGGAGGACCCTTGTGCTGGGCAATGTCTCGTACTTTGTGCCGCCTTCCCCCGTCTCGACGCTGCACAACGCCGCTTTCCTCATTCAGCCGGCGTCTGGCGACTTGGTCCCCTTCTCGGTGATCCCGACATCAAAAAAGGTGTTCGACGGACAGGCTCTGGAAGAAACCGTCTCCGCGTGGTCCGCCAAGGATGACGTCTGGAGCGAGGCGTTCTTGACTGGTATGTGCTTTGAACTACACGCTCGATCCGAGTTCTTCTCTGATAGTTTGTGTCTCTGTAGGCGTGTACATCTCTTTCAACGGTTCGCACGGAATACCGTCTACCTCGCTTGGCTCAGCGCAGAAGAAGTTCGGCATCGAGTTCGTTCTTCGCTCGAAGGGCTTCCCCCTCGGGGTCAGCCTCACCAAGACGTTGCCCTCGGGCCCGTACTTCCTGGAACCCGCGACTGGACACATATACGAAGGTTTGTATCGACATTTCCCTCTAGCTCTCGCCCAGTTGCTAACATTCGCACAGCGTACCGCCTTTACAACGATGAGAACCAGTCGTTCCTTTACGGAACGATTTCTGACGGTCAAGGAGGTTACCAGATCCTCTCCGCGCACGTCCCCAGCGCCGCGACTGAGAGTATCGGTGTCCCCTCCCGTCTATACTTCACGCCCACTCCCGAGAAACCTCTCGCGGGCTACCGTCTCGCTGTGAAGGACATCTACGACATCAAGGGCCTGCGCACCGGGTGCGGCAACCGCGCCTACTATAGCTTCTACCCGCCAAAGGAGCGCACGGCCCCGGCGATCCAGCGTCTGCTCGACGGCGGGATGGTCCTCGTCGGCAAGGCGAAGACGTCGCAGTTCGCGAACGGTGAGGTCGCCACCGCCGACTGGGTCGACCTTCACGCGCCGTATAACCCGCGTGGAGACGGGTACCAGGACGGGAGCAGCTCGTCGACGGGCCCCGGAACGGCTCAGGCGGCGTACCCTTGGCTCGACTTTGCTGTCGGTAGCGACACGGGTGGGTCGATGCGTGGCCCGGCTGGTGCGAACGGCGTGTTTGGTAACCGGCCGTCGCATGGCGCGGTGAGCTTGGACGATGTCATGCCCCTGTCGCCTGAGTTGGACACTGCCGGGATCTTCTCGAGGGATGCGAAGCTGTGGGCGACTGCGGGTCACTGGTGGTACCAGAACTTCACTTCGGTAAGATACGACTCAAGCGTCTCGTGGGGAAGATACGTTTCTAACGAAGGGCGTAGTTCTCGAAGTTCCCGAAGAAGATCATCTTCCCTCTCGAGTATTGGGGCAGCAGCTACCTCCAGGATCCCCCTGCCGCGGGGACGCCTGACGCGACGCACAACGACTTCATCAAGAAGCTCGAGGGCTTCTTGAACACGACGCGGACGGAGGTCACGTTCGCCTCGCTGTGGAACGAGACGAAGCCCGCGAACTCTTCCGCGCCGACCCTCCAGACGCTCCTATCGACCACATACGCGGACCTGATCACCCTCGACCAGATTGCGCTCGTCGCGGATCCGTTCTTTGCGGACTATGCCGCAGCGAACGGTGGACGTACGCCCTTCATCAACCCTGCCCCCCTCGCACGGTGGAACTACGGCCGTGCGCTTCCCGCAGGACGTAAGGAAGAGGCGTTGGCGAACAAGACCACCTTCATGGACTGGTTCGCGGACTCAGTCATCAAGGGTGGGGACCCTGAGAGGTGTGCAGACGCGATCTTGCTCTACCCGCAGAGCTCGGGCGAGACCAGCTACAGGAACGAGTACTTCGGGTACGTAGGCTACAGTATCTCGTAGTGCTTTTGCTCACGAGTAGGCTTTAGTTCACCCCAGGCTCCGATTGGGTTCTCGGCCGGACGCATCGCCGTGCACGGAGAGACTCCCGATATGGTCGTACCCAGTAAGCGCTGTCTTCCCCTAGGTCTTTTTCTATTCGCTGACTATCTTCGTCGAAAAGTCGGTGAGGCGCCGTACAACTCTACCGTTTCTGGGAAGGAAGAGTTCCTCCCGGTGACAATCAGTTTCATAACTGCTAAGGGCTGCGTAAGTGTCTAGAGTTCATTTAGCGGAACACCGAACGTTAACGTTGCGCATCTTGGTAGGATCTCATGCTGTTTAACCTCTTCGCTGCTCTGCAGGACGCTGGGATTCTTACCCCAGTGCTGACGGGCTCGAAGATGTTTGCGTGATCAAAGTAGTAGCATCGAGTACGAATAAATGTACGATTCGGCCATTGCTCCAGGAATCTAACACTCTGAGTGGCTTTGATGTAGAATTGCTGTAGGAGTCAAGTTGCTACTCGAGACTCAAGCAATCACGATCGGTAGCTACGACCAGGGGTTCTTTTGAAGTGGATATGATGTAGACTTAGTTAATGGATGGACGGCAGGGGGCGCTGTTGCTTGACTACGACCGTAGTAACAAGTTTAGCCCCCTACTGAAACCTCCTTGAAATCATGCCCCATCGACATCCTCGCGTTGTGAGGGGTCAACAAAAAAGAAAAAGAATTCCCACTAACCGACTCGAACGATTGACCTCATCATCAGCAATTTTTGTATCAGGAGATAATACTAGTGATGCGCTCTACCAGCTGAGCTAAGCGGGAAACATCACCAGGGTTTTACAATTAAATATTATTGTAACCTTACCCGGCGCCTGACGCTTGGCGCATCCAAGGCCAGCCACTGTCCGAGCCACAGTTTGGACTTTGCATCTCTCCACTGACTGCCGGAACACTGCTCGCAAACGACTCCCAAGTCATCGCGTAACATGCCATAAGAAAGTCGCACAATACTAGAAGTGAGCCTCTGTTCTGCTGTCTCAGCCCGCACGACCAAAAATGGACTCGGAGAAGATTGGCACCTGTATTCCATACAACGAGTTTATAGCGCACTTCCTTCAACCAGGCTCCCACAAGAAAGTCGAACCTGTTGCGGGTCATCAAATTTTAGACGGACCCTCCGCAATTACGCACCAGGCTGTTCACGATTTGAATATGTTCCAGTCAGGCGGGGGAGACTGTGGGGGTGTCGAGAAGTATGTTCGTCCCCCACCGTCCTACAACATGTTCAAGGATATGCCGCGCGTTCATAGCATGCAAGACATGTGCCAGAACGTCGTATGTCAATTACCATTCCAATGAATATATGTCCTGCCGTTTGCTGATAGTGTGTACTACTTCAGTCGAACGCCCTTATGAAAACATTCCTCGCTCAGCGTGGTGACCACTTCGTCTCTGCAACGCACTATAGCAACGACACGGTAGGGCAGTCATATGGACCTGCGGGTACCGATGCAGCTTTTTGTGGGGTTTACCCCTCGTCTGTCGTGTCTGTAGATCAGCAAGCACAACGTCAACTTGGGCTCGGACTCAACCTTGGCCATGTGGACTGGTCCCGGATTGAAATGGCCATCTTGTGCGAGCCCAACTCCCAAGCTGACTCTGACCCTTGGAATGAGTCAGTTTGTGAAGACCCGAACCACGCGCGCATCGTAGCAGCACAGCGCGCAAGGGCCCTCGAGCAGATACTTGACTACGCTCGACTGATTTTCCAGTACCAACAGCGGACGTATCAGTTCATGGTCCTCTTCTGTGGGGACATGGCTCGGATCATCCGCATTGACCGCTCGTGGATCTTCACGACCCACAGGTGCAACTACAGGGACGAGGCAGCGGGTTTGAAGCTAACTCACTTCTTCTGGGATTACGCGCTGCTTTCTGCCTCCGAGCGCGGCCACGACACCACGGCGACTCGCCTCGATCGCAGCGGGCCCGACGCCGAGGTCATGCGAAAGCAGGTGAAGGACTTGGACCCCGACGATCACGTGAGGGCGATGCTCGCGGACACACTCGACGAGCAATGGCCGTGGTGGAAACTTGAGGTTCCCGATATGGAGCGTGGCGAGTCTCGTTCTTTCCTCGTCGGTAAACCTCACTTCGCGGCATCAGGTGTCGCCGGTCAGGCCACTCGTGGCTACATAGCTCTGGACGTAAGCAACCCGGACGGCCCTCCAGTGTACCTGAAGGACGCTTGGCGTGTGGTCAGCGATGACATTGAGCAAGAGGGCTCTGTGCTGAAGACGCTACACAAACACAACGTGCAATTTATCCCTACGCCCGTTTGTCATGGGGACCTCGTTGGCCAGCAAACGCAGACGCAGGTGGTGTGGCCAGCGTATCATCCGGAGCAGGAGGGCCCTTTGAAGACACATCAGCATTATCGGCTTGTCGTCAAGGAGGTTGGGAAGCCGTTGGAACGGTTCGAACATAGCTTCCAGCTTGTGGGAGCGCTGCGGTGTTGTGTGCTAGGTAAGAATCGCGTTCTAGGCCTCCGAGTCTCACATGCACACAAAGGCTAACTATGCGCATATTCCCTTCCTTATAGCGCATGCTCAAGCATACGAAGATGCTAATATCATTCATCGGGACATCAGCACGGGCAACATGCTCTTGTTCAAGAACGAAGAGGGTACCTGGATAGGCTTGTTGAACGACTGGGAGCTATCAAAGAGGCGTGATCAGCAGGACAAAAAAGAACGTCAGCCCGACCGTACGGTATGGCCCTACTTTTACGTACTAAACGGTGTTCGAACACTCACTGTTTCCTCCGCGCTAGGGTACATGGCAGTTCATGTCTGCTCTCGCACTCAACGACCACAAGAAGTCGATCCGCATCGAGGACGAATTGGAATCCTTCCTGCACGTCATCCTCCACATTTCTGTACGGTTCCTACCGCATAACCTCGCAGACGCGCACGTCCCCCAGTTCCTGCACGATTACTTCGATGACTACTCCTCCGCGGGGACGGACCATCATTGTGGGACGGCCAAGTTCGCGGCGATGCAACTTGGATTCGTTGGCATATCGCAATACAACAACGAATCCGACGGACCCGACCAGTTGAGATTCTTCTGCCCCACCGACCATGCCAGTGACGACCCCCCCGAATCTGCCGACACCGTCAAGGCTAGTACTCATTCGGCCATAGCGCATCCCCTCAATGACATTGTCGAGCCTTTGCTATCCTGGCTCAGCGCACACTACATCTTGCGCCGACTGGAGCGGGAGTCCCGTGCTAGCTTGACGACTCTCGTGGACGGCGATGTCTCTCAGGTGCTCGACAGCGGATTCATGTGTCTCATGGCGAAGGCCAGGCGCCCTCACAAAGCACAGGATCGTGAGGTTTCTTCGGCTGCGGAGGCCCCTCGCAAAGTCTCCACCAGCAGCGTTGCGCCCGACCGCACCGTTTTGGCCGAACGCGCGTGGAAGCTGGGCTCGCATACCGCAACACTAGAGCTATTTGAATCTGTCCTCTCCAAGGGCAGGTGGCCGCCGCTGCCCGACCGTGTAGCAGAGAGGAAACCTGCGAAGGGATGGATTCCTAGGATGAACGACCAAGTCCCGAAGGTGTCGTTCATCTCAGGTTCCCGAAAGCGCAGTAACCTTGAATCGGTATCGGAGGATCTCCCTTCGCCCTCATTCAAGAAGAGCAAGACTTGAAGCTTGAATGATCAGATCGCCTTTTGAGTGGTTCAACTCAGAGTTCAGACGCTTACGGACCCGCTTCCTGCTACCCTCACCTCAAGAACCCAATCCAAGCTCTCGCACTCTCCCTTCTCAGGCCTTC
This sequence comes from Trametes meyenii, assembly GCA_022606255.1. NCBI lineage: Eukaryota > Fungi > Basidiomycota > Agaricomycetes > Polyporales > Polyporaceae > Trametes > Trametes meyenii. The sequence goes on from JABYQG010000008.1 coordinate 1,398,925, forward strand.
TCCTTTGTCCATTCTTTGTATCTAGCACCAATAGATATTCAACCCTCGTCGTCTACCTATACCACACTGGTGATTTCGCATCATGGCTGGGCTCGATTAAATGAGATAGGATATCATGTCAGCTTTGTACTAGCAGCCTGTATTTCTGACTCTCCGAATGTACACGTTGTCATATGTACATGATGAGTATTGTCTTCCACTTCGGCTTAGTGTCAGTGACAGTTCTCAGGTTGCGATAGCAGGTACTAGTCGGCGCATGCTTCGCCGGGAGCCTGGTGTTCGAGTTCTGTACTAGTCAGTCTGAGTAGTAGTCAACTCTTCGTACCATTGCGTGGAACTTGTTGGCATTTACTCTGACTGCCTTGGTGGCGTGAAATATTGACCGGACTAGTACCATGTAAGTACCGTGATTTACGGAGTCTGTAACGTTTGTTACCACGTAGTAGTTGAGATCTCGCATTTGTGGCTATTTGTGGCTGACTCAGAGTTTAGCCACGCGAACTTCCAAGGTCACCTCGATCAAGCGCGTGACTCATGAACACCCTCAGGCACTCGGAATAACGTTCATTGATCACCCACCACCATTCCGGTTCCTTTGTCTGTTCGAGTATGGCCTTCAATAGCTACGTGCCAACAATTAGACAATTAGACTGGCAAGGTGACCGCTTCCTCGTGTTTGTGGCTAAGTTCAATAACATATTGTACTATCCGACCAGCCACATGAACTCCCCTCACTCAGCACTATAACTTCCGAGCCCACAGTACATCACCGCCAGTTGACGGCAGGAGAGAAAGAAAGAGCTCTGCTTCAGTATGCTCGAGAATGTCACTTGCATCTCTTTCGACGACTTCATCACTCGATTCGTCCAGGATGCCCTCGCGTCGCGTTCCTCCTCCTCGGCGACAGGCTGGCAGCCCAAGCCTGGACCATCAAACAAACACGATGCGGAGAGGCTTGAGGTCCGAGTCCCATCCTGGAATCCTTTTAAGGACATGCCTCGGGCAACTGTCGAGAAGGACATGTACCAGAACATCGTACGTCCATCCTGCCTAGCGTGAATGACGCGTTTCCGGCATACTTACGACCAACTGTTTAGACAGACGCTCTCTCTGGGGCAGGCCTTACGACGGAGTTCCAGTTCGTGTCGAACCCCTACAAAGGCGACTCATCCGGACGGTCTGGCCAGGCCGTCGACTGCGGTATGTGCCCCAAACAGGGCGCTAGTCGCCTTGACCCGGCGAATGACGAGGGACACACTGGGCGTGTTAATTGGTCGTGGATCGACATCGTCATCGAGTGCAAGATGAACTCGACTGACGACGACCCATTCGACGAGGCGCACGAAACGCACGAACCTGTAGCTGCCGGGCGGCGTGAAGTCCTCGGACAAGTGCTCGACTACGCACGGCTGATCTTTCAATACCAGCAACGGACGTTTCAGTTCATGGTCCTCTTCCTCGGGGACATGGCACGGATACTCCGAATTGACCACGCGGGTATCTTCGCGACGGCAAAGTTCAAGTACAGGGACGAGGCCGCGGGGCTGAAACTCGCCCACTTCTTCTGGAATCACGCTCTACTATCTTCCGCTGAGCGGGGTCACGATACCACCGCGACTCGACTCGACCCCAACGGGCCCGACGCGGAACGCATGCGAGAGCAGGTGAAGAATGTAGGCCCCGACGACTACGTGAGGGCGATGCTCGTGGGCACGCTCGACGAGGGGTGGCCTTGGTGGAAAATGGAGGTTCCTGATGAAGAGCGAGGTGGCTCTCGGACTTTCCTCGTCGGCAAGCCCCACTTCATGGCCCCGGGTGTCGCCGGCCGGGCGACTCGTGGTTACATCGCGCTCGATGCGAACAACCCGGACGGCCCTCCCGTGTTCCTTAAGGACGCTTGGCGAGTAGTCAGCGACGACATTGAGCAAGAGGGTTCTGTCCTCAAGACCCTACACGAGAATCAAGTACAGTGCGTTCCCACGCCGGTTTGCCACGGCGATCTGGCTGGTCAGGAGACGCGGACACAGGCGGTATGGCCGGAGTATCACCCGGGGATGGAGTGCCCTTTGAAGACGCATCAGCACTACCGGCTCGTCGTCAAGGAAGTCGGGAAGCCGCTGGAGCAATTTGAAAACAGCTCTCAGCTGGTTAGTGCATTATGGTGCTGCGTCACTGGTGAGTGTCTCGTCCGCGCTTCGACCGCAATAGATGTGTGAATGCTCATGCTTCGCATATTCTCGTTTACTCCTAGCCCACGCCGAAGCATACACAAACGCGAACATTATCCACCATGACATCAGTACGGGCAATATGCTCCTGTTCCGGAATGAAGAAGGCACCTGGGAAGGTATGTTGAACGACTGGGAGCTTTCGAAGAGGCGTGACCAACAGGACAAGAAGGAGCGTCAGCCTGACCGCACAGTACGTTTTTGTTTTCACGTATCAAATGGTATTTGAACGCTCATCGTCTCTTATCCGGCAGGGGACGTGGCAGTTCTTGTCGGCGAACGCACTCAACGACCACAAGAAGTTGATCCGTATCGAGGACGAGCTCGAGTCATTCTTTCACGTCCTCCTGCACATTTCAGTGCGATTCCTGCCTCATAATCTCGGGGATGCACATGTGCCCCAGTTCCTACACGACTACTTCGATGACTATTCCACCGCGGGGACGGACCATCACTGTGGTATGGCTAAGCTCGCGGCGATGCAGGCTGGATTTGTCAGCATATCGCAATACAAGGCGCAACACGAGGGCCCCGACCGGTTGAAAATCCTTTTCCCAGCTTCTGCGTGCCCCACCTCCCCTCCTACTGCCCCTTCCACCGCCGCTAAGACCGCTGACTCGACCGTAGATCATCCCCTCAACGGTGTGATCGAGACTTTGCTATCCTGGTTCAGTGCGTACTACACGTTGGACCGTCTCGAACGGGAGGCCCGCGCTGCAACGAACAAGGAGAATCCTGCACCCGTTTCCCGCAACATTTCCCAGCAATTCAGACGCATGAAGGCCGCTATCAACGCTCGTGCCAAGAGGGGCATCAAAGAGCCCTCTCCCGCGGCGCCATCGAAGGTCACGGTTGCCACCAGTAAAGCCAAAGTCGATCGTGCCGCTCTGGAAGAACACGCGAACAAGCTAGCTTCGCATACCGCTCTGCTGGAGCTGCTGGAAGATGTGCTTGACAAGGATGTGTGGCCACTGCAGCCCGATCGCGTAGCGGACAGAAAGCCCGAGAAAGGATGGGTTTCTAAGACGAACGACCAAGTCCCGAAGGCGTCGTTCATATCTGGCTCTCGCAAGCGCACCCTCGAATCGGTCCCGGAAAATCCCCCTTCGCCCTGTATCAGGAGCAAGGCTTGAATGATCATCTTCCCGCCACGCTCCGACTCCGACTCAAGCAGGCTTCGTGCCCATGGCTTCCACTCTTCGACGCCACCAGAACGATGTCCATCCCAGTTTCTCCCAGCGACGCGGTCGCACCGGTCGCATATGTTACATTTCGTGGCGCGAAAGGCTCGATCGGTGATCTCCCAGCGCTACTGATAAAGAGGTATAAGATCTGAATACTCGTGTAAATTTATATTGCCTCTAGCGTTGAACAGGCACTCCCTCGAGCACTCGTGCCTTCTCCAATGCCATTCGAAAGATGTTTGACCGTAGCCCTTCCTCTTCGCCTGGTTATTTTACCCGAATCAAGTTATACATCCTTTAGAAATTCAACATACCGGAGGTTCACGTACTAGATTCCAATGCTGGATTGGGAGCTACAACTCTACGTACCACTAGTGAACGTCCGCAGATATATGACAGTCCGCGGAACGGCTCGATTATGACCGAGAAACATGTTGTAGTTATAACTGCACGGTACTTCCTCATCGCGTCTGACGACGTTGAAAACACATTACCTTCTTCCCTAGGCTATTATCATTTTCTCGAGGTTACAAGTCCTCCTAGGCGAGTGGCACTAGCTTGACAAAGCTGGCGTAGGGCGTACTTCATGCGTTCCTCGATTTACGTGAGGTGCTAATAGTAGATACTGCTACTCATCTTGGAGTTCGATTCCTTGAAGAAGGACCAACGCTGAGCTAAATAGCGTGAACTCTTGCCAAAGAGCGTACTGTCCCTGTTGCCGCCTACCGTCTGACACATTCATGAAAGACTCCCCACATCATTCGGTCTGAGGAGTCGCAGGGTGTATTATAGGACTAGGGTATGATACAAATGATACAAGCAAACACACTATCGGACTCGAACTTGAACTTGACGGCGGTAAGACGGGCCTCAATGTTTGCGCCGCTTCGTAGAGGGACCGGCCTCAGCGTTGCCCGCAGTCTGTGAGCTTCGCTTCGACCCGGTCGGAACCTTCGACCGCGACAACGCCTTCGTGCCTTTATTCGGAGTCTTCGAGCCTTTGGCCTCCTTCGTCGAGTTCTTAGGAGCCTTCACGCTCTTCCCGACTCGGACTTGACCGACCTTGGCCTTCCAATTCTTCGGCCTTAGGTCTGCAGAACGACGGTCGGATTCGGGCCATCGCATGCGGAGTAGTGCCTTGAGCAGCAACTGGACCATCGGCTGGTGCGTGTCCAGGTTGGCAGCGAGCTGCTGCAGCTCCTCTCGCGACATGTGCCGAGTGTCTTCCTTGGGAGCTTCGGTAGGAGACGGTGATAGCCTATTGTCCGAGTTTGTAGCGTCTCGCTTCCCTGTTTGAGCCTCGTCCGCAACGATCCACGCTATAGCAGGGTTCAATTCGAGAGGATCGGCCCCGTCTGCAGTCGGTTCACGCGGAACCTCTGATTGCTGAACCGGCCGTGCAAGCGAATAGTAGGCGCTGAACCAAGACAGAAGGGCGGCGACGACTTCGTCTAACGGATGCATCTGCGAGGGAGGGGAGTCGCCAGGCTTGGAAGGCCAAAGAAAATGCAGGCACTCTTTCGCTTTTTTGTTATAGCCTGACAGATCGAGAGTACCTGACGTAATGACCTTGTCCTTCCGTGCCCCACAGTGGTACCCGGTCACGTTGGGAGTGAAGTCATCGAAGTAGTCGCGCATGAAGTGAGGGACACTCTTATCGTCGAGGTTGTGGTGGAGGAACCGAATGCAGATGTACAGAAGGACGTGGAGGAACGACTCGAGCTCGTCTTGAATCACAATAGGTTTCGTGTGGTCGTTGAGCGCGTTCACCGATAAGAACTGCCACGTCCCCTGTTTCTGCGTGAGTTACGTGCGACTATAAGGCAGTGAATTGATCTTACGGTGCGATCCGGTTGCCGTCCACCTTCTTCCCGTTGTTCCACATGCTTTGATAACTCCCAGTCGTTCAGAAGTCCCGTCCAAGCAGAGTCGCCCGGACGCTTGTACAATAGCATATTACCCGCACTGATGTCACGGTGTATGATGTCGTGCTGGTACGCTTGAGAGTGGGCTGATGTCGACGAGAAGTGAGAATGGTTCAGTATAGAGAGCGAGAATGCACACATGCCTTTGACACAACACAGAAACGCTTCGACCAGCTCGCGCCCGTTCGAAAACTCCTCAAGCGGCTTCCCTACCTCTGCCACCACAAGACGGTAGTGTCGATGCGTCTTCAGAGCACACTCCTACCCCTTGTGGTACTTCGGCCAGACCTCTTGCGTTCGCGTTTGTTGTCCCAAGATGTCGCCGTGGCAGACAAGAGTGGGGACGAATCTGATCGCGTGCTGACCCAGCTCTTGTAACACCGCACCCTCCTTGTCGATATCATCGCTCACCACCCGCCATGAGTCCTTCAGGTAGACAAACCGGGCCTCTTGTCCTTCCTCCGGGTCCGCCTCCAGTGCGACGTACCCCCGCGTTGCCCGACCCGCAACCCCAGGCGCTTGGAAATGCGGCTTTCCAACCAAGTACCGCTGCGTCTGCCCCGTCAGCTCGTCCGCCACTTCCAGCTTCCACCATGGCCAGTCTTCCCTCAGCTGCTTCTTGAAGAGTGCCGCTGCGTAGTCGTCGTCGTCCACGTCCCTCACACGCGCGAGCATCATCTTCGCGTCATCCGACTTCCGGTCGAGGCGTACCGCGGTGGGGTCGTGGCCGCGACCGGTCGGGGAGAGGGCGGCGTAGCGTTGTAGAAACTGAGCAATCCTGCCACCGTACAGCTTCTTGTAGCTGAACTTCTTCGTCGCAAAAATCCCTGCCCGGTCGATGCGGACAATGCGCGCACAGTCGCCCAGGAAGAGAAGCATGTACTGGAACATGCGCTGCTGATGGTTGAAGACGTACTCTGCGTATGAAAGGATCTGACCGAGCACATGCCGCCGGGTCTCGGCATTGGGCTCATCGCCCTCGAGGTCTTCGTCGAACGGGTCGTCGTTCACGGCGTTCATCTTGCATTCGATCGCTATCTCAACCCACGACCACGCCGTCCGCCCGAACGTATCCGACTCCTCGATCTTCAGCTTTTTCGCCGCCTCAGTGGGATACATCCCGCAGTCGACCGCCTGCTTCGTGTCCGCGGAGTGGTCGCCCTTGTGAGGTGTTGGGACGAATCGGAACCCAGGACAAGGACCCGCTGCGTTCAGTGCCTCTGTCTGTTATATATAAATCTCAGCAAAAAGCAATTCATGCAGATAAGGGGTGCGCTCACGATCTTCGTGTACATATCCTTCTCCGTGGTGGCCGCCCGCATGCCCTTGAATGGGCTCGGTGGAAGCGGTGGCTCTGCTTTCGGGACGGACGCCGCTGAGCGTGCAGCAGCCTTGTTTCGTAGCCTCAGACGAGACTTGATCGAGGATACGACCGTCTTTGTCGGCCCCTCGGGCAGCGGGCGGGGTGGTTGAACTTCGGGGAGGAACTCGTCCATGAAGTCTTTGTACGGGATGCAGGTGATCTTGTTATGCATGGTGAAACGGAGCTCTTCGCGTCGCGCTTTGAGATCTCCGGGTGAGGTCGCGTATAGCGAGGCGGTGATGTATGCCTTGCGGGGAGTGTCAGCATTTCCGGAGGCCATAGTACTGTGCGGAGACGACTGGGGGATCGGGAAGGGGAGCAGAACATACCGATAGAACGCGCACGCGTAGATTATATCTTGTTGAGATTTAGACACAACACGAGGCGTCGATATGGACGAAAAGCGTGAACAATGAGAGGCACGCTGGCCGGTGGAAGATGTGGCTAAGGTCAAGTTGAGAAGCGCCCGAGCGGAGTGTGCGGCGAACTTGGGAAGGGCGCTCACGAGCACAGCCACAAAGTATCCGAGCTCGACGCTCGTCGGCCACTGAGCTCCTCGTTGCATAAGATACTCTCTCTGTATGATATTTAAGCATGAAAGTTCTTGAATGACGAACAATATAGTTGAGATAACTGGAGGCAAGAGGCTTAGAGGAGTCGCCGTTAACACAAGAAAGTCCCCGGCCTCAGCGTGACAGTCCGTCACGGCGGCATACGGCCCGGTCCCAATGTGTCCCAATATGGGTCTGTTTGGGCGCTTCTTCGCTCTGCACTTCCTGAACGTTAACGTTCATTCACCATCACTCTCCTCTCCTTTGTCCCAATCCGGCCTTCAATAGCTACGCGTCAACAACTGGTCTTACAACGTGACCTCCACCTCGTGTTGTGGCTAAGTCCAACCGCGTATAAACGGTTGACCTCGGTATGTTCTTGCTTCGCCTCTTTTCCTCTGAACCACCAGCTCGAGGGCTGGCTCGCCGCTACGTCGCCATGTCTAACGCTCCCTCCCTCGCAGACTCCCCTAATAGAGCGCTTCGCTCGCAATTCATTACCACTGGACAACGGCAGGAGAGACGGCAAGAGCTCCGCTTCGGCATGCACAAGAAGATCACCTGCATCCCCTTCGATGACTTCATCGCTCGATTCGTCCCGGACGCCCTCACGTCGCGTTGCTCACCCGACTCTGACGGAGACCATTCTAAGCACGGACCTTCGACTGAGCGCGATCCAGGGAGGCCCGAGGCCCCATCCTCAAATCCATTTCAAGACATGCCTCAGGCAAGCGTCGAGAAGGACATGTATAGGAACATCGTACGTCCATCCCACTGGCATCCTCGCGTGAATGACGCGTTGCTGGAATATTGACGTCCAATCTCCTAGACCGAGGCTCTCTCTGGGGCGGGTCTCACGACGGAGTTCGAGTTCGTATCGACCCCGTATAAAGGCGACTCTTCGGAGCGGTCTGGTCAGGCGGTCGACTGCGGAATGTACCCCAAAGAGGGCGTGGATTACCTCGGTCCGGCAGACGATGAGGGGCACAGACGGATGAATTGGACGTGGATCGACATCGCGATCGAGTGCAAGATGAACTCGACGGACGACGATCCGTTTGACGAGGCGCGGGACATGCACGAGCCGGTGGCCGTCGGGCGGCGTGAGGTGCTTGGGCAGGTGCTCGACTACGCCCGGTTGATCTTCCTGTACCAGCAGCGGACGTTCCAGTTCATGGTCCTCTTCCTCGGGGACATGGCACGGATTATCCGGATTGACCACTCAGGTATTTTCGTGACCAAAAAGTTCAAGTACAGGGACGAGGCCGCGGGGCTGAAGCTCGCGCACTTCTTCTGGAACCACGCTCTGCTTTCCGCTTCGGACCGGGGTCACGATACAACGGCAACCCGTCTCGATCCTCGTGGGCCTGACGCCGAGCGCATGCGAGATCAGGTGAAGAATTTGGACCCCAACGATTACGTGAGGGAGATGCTTGCGGGGACACTCAATGAGAAGTGGCCATGGTGGAAGCTTGAAGTCCCAGATGACGAGCGTGGCGGCTCCTGTGCTTTCCTTGTTGGGAAACCTCATTTCGCAGCCCCGGGCGTCGCCGGTCGGTCCACTCGCGGCTACATTGCTCTCGATGCGGACAACCCGGACCGTCCTCCTGTGTTCCTGAAGGATGCCTGGCGAGTGGTCAGTGACGACATCGAGAAAGAAGGATCCATACTCAAGAGCCTGCACGAACACAAAGTGCGGTGCACCCCTACGCCTGTTTGCCACGGCGATTTGGCTGGTCAGGAGACGAGGACGCAGGCGGTGTGGCCGGAGTATCACCCGGGGAAGGAGTGTCCTTTGAAGACGCATCAGCACTACCGGCTCGTCGTCAAGGAGGTCGGGAGGCCCCTGGAGCAGTTTCAAAGTAGCTTCCAGCTAGTCAGCGCGTTATGGTGTTGTGTCAATGGTGAGCCTCTCGTCCATTCTTCGCCCTATGGTGTCAGTGTACAGATACTCATGCTCCGCTTACTCCTAGCGCATGCACAAGCATACAGCAGAGCAAACATCATTCATCGTGACATAAGCACTGGGAACATGCTTCTGTACCGGAATTCTCGGGGTACATGGCAGGGTATGTTGACCGACTGGGAACTTTCAAAGAGGCGGGATCAACAGGATAAGAAAGAACGTCAGCCTGATCGTACGGTACGATCACCTGCTTCCATCTCTAATAACCTTCCAATGTTCATCATTCCTCATGAAACAGGGCACGTGGCAGTTCCTGTCTGCAAACGCACTCAACGACCACAAGAAATCGATCCTTATCGAGGATGAGCTGGAGTCATTCTTTCATGTCCTCATCCACATTTCGGTGCGATTTCTGCCTCATAACCTTGGAGATGCGCATGTGCCCCAGTTCCTACATGACTACTTCGACGACTACTCCGCTTCGGGGACAGACCATCACTGTGGCATGGCTAAGCTCGCGGCGATGCAGGTTGGATTCATCAACATCTTGCAATATACGGGGAAACACGAGGGCCCTGACCGGTTGAAGTTCCTCTACCCAACTCCTACTGCCCCTGCACCCCCTTCCACTGCTTCTTCTAGCGCCGGAGAAACCCACAAAATAGTCATAGGTCATCCCCTCAATGATATTATCGTGACTTGGCTATCCTGGCTCAGCGCCTACTACACCTTGGGCGGGGCGCAGCGGGAAGCACTGGCTGGCGAGACGAAGGATATCCACAGCACCATTTCCCGAAACCTTACCCTGGAATTCCAGCTCATGAAGGCTGATATCGACGCTGGTGACGAGGACGACGAAGGCACCTCTCCCGTGGTACCTGTAGAAGTCACGCCGATCCACGTCGTCACTGGAGCGGCCAAAGTGGACCACGCTGCTTTGACCGAACGCGCTAGCAAGCTAGCTTCGCATACCGCTCTGCTGGAGCTTCTCGAAGCCGCCCTCACCAAGGATACGTGGCCGCCGCCTCCCGATCGCGTAGCGGAAAGGAAGCCCGCGAAAGGGTGGGTTCCTAAGACGAATGACCAAGTCCCGAAGGCATCGTTCATCTCGGGCTCCCGCAAGCGCACCCTTGAATCGGTGCCGGAGGATCTCCCTTCTCCCTTTATAAAGAGGAGCAAGGCTTGAAAAATCCTATCTATTGTCTTGCCGTCATCCGCGGTCTAAAGAGTCTTTATCTAGGTTCTCGTGCTTTCCCTCGCACTATCCCTCTTCATTCAGTTCAAGTTTACCCATCCCTGTCACATAGATGTCCATCTCTCGCCGCCTGCACTTACAATACTGATTTCGCTTTGCGGAGACGCTCGGCTTGATGGGATAAGATGTTTATCGCGTCAATGTAGCCGCAATTGTCTCTCAGAGGACGCTCAAAGCGTTCAAGTTGTCACATTGATATCGTCAAGTTCTACCCTATCTATCGATAGTCCTGCGAATACTACCAGATAGTTGATCCATCTGTACTTCAAAGCTCGTGTCTGAGTTTTAGTTCGTTTGACGATGGATGTGAGTTACGGAGGGGAGACATACTAGCTAAGCCGCCAGTGTAGCTACTACTACAGGCTCCGGCTGAGGCTTACGCTTCGGCGCTTATCTGTACCTTGTGGCTACCTCTGCCCTTCGCCTACAACCATTCCAGTCGCTGGCTCCTTGCACTCTGCGCTATCATTCTCTACGTGTCGTTGTAGCATCTGTCTACGGAGATTCTGTCTTACTGCGAGCTCGAGGTTGGCTTGTGAGCACCTTCGTGGCTCTCGGGTTTAAAGCTGAAAGCTTGGGGCTCTTCTATCTTGCCCGGATTCCCGACGAAATCCCATTCTTGCCGAGGCATTCACAATAACGAGCATGAACTCGTATCCACCGGAGCTGCTTGTGCAGCTTGCTCCTGTGATGTTTGTTGCAGGGTTGGACCCGCAGCCACCTGCGAGCGCACCTCCTACTACTCCCTCCACTCCCCAAACGCCCCGGCAAGACCCGTTTCAAATTTTGTCCCTGCGACTCAGGGATGCTCTCGTAGCTCAGCGCAAGGTCGCAATATGGCAACCGGAGAAGTCGAAGACGTTCCAGGTCGTGCTCGTGGACAAGGTGCGTACTGCTTCCCATCAAGTGCAGCCGGTATGTGACAACACCGTAGGACGTCCCATTTCCCCCACGCCGAATCAATCGTCCAGAAGAACCGCAATACAACTCCGCTCACTCACCCTTGTCTCCATTGACTCCTACTTCTCCCCTATACCCGGACGGTATCATCGCGCCGATATGGGTTCGCAAACACACGACTCTCGTTCCTTCCGTGTTTGTCATGTTCATGCGTATATACGAGTCGCCACCTCTCCAGACTGGACAAGACGAACGCGAACGAGAAGCAGAGGAGAAGCGACGCGACACGGACCTATCTGCCGAAATTGCCCAGCGGAAGAAGAGCACAAACGAGCGGGGACTAAAGCTTACTGTGGTGTTGATGGCTAGTCGCCGTATGTTAGGTAGGTACCTGCCGTCAGGTGAGTGCACGCGCGGAGCTGATTAACCAGTAGATGACCCAACGCTGGACGGACGACTCACGTACATACGACGCCAAAGTGGACTAGACCCACGTGCTGCCCTCTTCGTTCTAAGCCCCGTATCTCAAACGGAGATCGGGGATTTTGTACGAAGGTGTGTTCTCCGTTTCACTTCGCCAAGTCCCTCCGTCGATGATCAGCAGTTTGCAAGACGCGTTATGGGAGCCGGCATTAGAGTACTACACCAACCATTCGAAACGCGTTCGACGGAAACGTAATCGGCACTCTCAAGCGGCGTCGTACCAGCTGCCTCTCTCTCCTATGGCCAGTGCGGGTATCGTGCGTCCACTTCGACCCGAGGGTTGGACAGTAAGGTACGAGTACAAGATGGCCTGTTTTGCGGAGTTCCGAAGTGAGGACCAGGTAGCGCTAAAGTAGGTTTGTCAAGCCGTCGAGTGAGCCTGATCTGACCGTCGTGCAGGCACTATCAGGACGCTTACTCGACGCTCATAATCATGTTCGGGTCCACCGCAATACTACCACCCCGCACAAAACGCTGGGCGGAGGCCAAAGTGCTTGCAGACTGTATTAATGTCAAGGTATGTTCGAATACCAAAAAGAAAATCCGGGTCCTTAATCTCCTGTACATTTTGTAGATAGTGAAGTTATACCTGTACAACAACGAACATTCACTCGCATTATCGCACCAGAACAGTCACATGCGCAAGTTTGCAGACTTCTCACGCGGCTGGGGCATTGGCGAGGAGACGTTTGAGTTCTGGAGCTGGCTCGCACGGCAGTACGTACACTTCCTTGGTCCGATCTACCATCGGGTTGCATTTACCAGCGATACTGGCAGACACCGGGTGTTCGCGGAGCTGCTCGAACAGGGGACTCGGTCGAACCTAAAGATTCCTTCTGCCTACCCGACGCCCACGCCTTCTGCTGCAATACTGGCTGCCCAGTCCTTAGAGGCGTCGCAGATGGGTTTAGACGCGATGCGTATACTGGGCCTCAATCCCAATCAGGCGCTGCAGCATCCTGGGTTCTACTACTACATGGCCGCACGATGCACAGAGCGTCGCCGAGAGCGATTCATGTCAATGCTGGATTCGGAGGTATGTCCCAGCCAAATGGGTTCGAGGCGACGCAGCATGTTGATAATTGGGATAGGGTGATGGGCAGCAGGCGAATTCGCCGGGCTTCGTGAATGAGAAGAAAGTCGACCACTTAGCCATTGTTTTAGAGGTACGTTTGACCTATCATCCTGCGTCAGTCTAATTAATTAAGCCACTCATAGCTATACACTCGCTCATACGAGCTATTCAAGAAGTGGAGTCCGCAGAGTGCGCAGAACCCAGGGCGTCTTACATTGTGGATCGCGTACCGCATAGCGCAAACGTACTACGAGTCTGGCAAGTTCGACATGGCCGTTCGGTGTGTACGCCTCCCCCCGGTGTCGAACTGTACAGGCTGAAATCCGTCGGGCATCAGTTTCTTTGAGCGCATTGCGAAGACCTACCGCAGGGAAAGCTGGGAGTCCCTACTGCACCCGTTACTTTCTCAATGGTATGCATGCGCTCAACAATTGGGCGACGTCGACCTCAGTGTGAAGCTGCTCGTTGAGATGTTGGGCTATGGTGCGCGGAACTACCAGGATACATTGTCGTTCTCCTAATGGTACTGTTTCAAGGTGAGAACGCATCAGCGGACGACCCAGATGCACTACAAGACGACTTGTTGGCCGTACTTCAGGCGAGTGCAATTCAGCAGGATTGTTTGGCTTGGTCTCAAGGGTCAAGAGTACAGAGCACTGTCCCATCCGCTACGGATGAGCCTCTTGTTGTCGACCTATCCGACTCGAAATCTATCCGTAGGTGATTACATGGATGGATTTATTGCCTATGCTCATGATGCGGCCTCCAGTCGACGCATCCGTGGTGTTCTGGGATTCCGAAACCAATGTCGGGGAACATGCACCATTCCAGATTCTCCTCTCCTCCCAGTCCAACGTCTCTCTATCCTCAATACCGTTCACATCGCTTGCTGTCCATTTCAGTGTAGACGTACCTCCTGTAATCATCAAGCACGCCCAGTCGGATCCCGATGAGGAAATTCCCTTAGTGCAGCGGTTTGACCTGGGTCAGATCCAGGTAACGCCCGGTGCGATCGACTCAACTGAGTCTGAGATGTCCTTACGCTGGGGTCCCGGGACGACGCTCGTATTCAGCGGCAGTGTCTTGTCGGCCATCCCGATGCAGCTCTCAGTACGCCCTACCTGTCTGTTTTGTCGGTCGTTGCATTGATTGCATGTGTATTCTAGGTATCGAAACTTGTATTTACTATCAAGCAGAGCAGCTGGTGGATCGAGGTGCCCGTCATTCCAGCGGTCTCTTCCCTCGAACACGCTCTTACGGCACCCCGCTGGTTATGCTCTGTCGATCCGCCGCGGTTCGTGCCTATTCGTCGAGAGGACCACTCCGCGGTACACATACACTATCGCAGCCACCAAGTGCAAGTGGCAATCTCACACGAAGGGCCTGCGTACATTGGGGAGGAGTTCCCGATTGAAATCAACATTACAAATGCGGATGACCGCGAGTTGGACGTCGTGTTGGACGTGCTGCTGCAACCGACCGAGATTGACGAAGCGGGTGCGGTATCTTATACTCCACCCACACATCCCGCTTGATGCTGATCGAAGTGGGAGAAACAGTCAACTACATCGCAATGGACGACCAGCGCTCGACGAGCCTGCTCAAGGCTATCGCGTGCGGCGTTCTCAAGCCAGGCGCGAGTATCCTCAAGAGGCTGCACCTCACCAACACCGGCGCCCCCGGCGAGCGCGTCGTCGACATTTCAGTGCAGTCGCACGCCACTGCTCGGATACCCGTCTCGCCGAAGTCACCCACGTCACCCGTCAGCCCGGGTGGACCATCGCTCGTCGATAAGACTGAGACGCTGCGCACGCTCGCTGTTGCCGTCGTGCAGCCCGTTGAGGCCGCGCACGCGGTGGTATACAGGCGCTTGACGAAGCTACTGCCGGGCCTGCTGGACCTGGCTATGTTCGAGGGAAGCGTCAGGGACGAGGCGGCAGCGGTGGAGGCTGTTGTAACGAGCACGGTCACGGTCGTCGCGCCTGCGGGTCTGGTCATCGATAGCGTCGTGCTCCATCGCAAGGTGGGTCCCACGCCGTGTCGCGTCGCGTTACGATGGCATTGTCATTAAGCTCGAGCTAACGCCTGCTGTGCAGGACACGGAGGGTGCAGAGGTCGTGGATTGTTCTGTGGACGGAGACGACTTCGGCGGAGGTGAGGCCTGCTGTGCGCTCTGTGTTGCGATGGCTGTTGACAGGAACAGAGTGGCTCGCCGGGGACGAATTCAGCGACCAGTGCAGGATCAACGTCATCCCAGACGAAGAGCACCCTGAAAAGCCGATTCCAGGCCCCGGCGAGTACGAAGTGACCTGGCGAAGGTAGACTCCCTCCTTCCCTCTCCTTCACTGACTAATAGTAAGCGCCTACCTACAGACTTCTCCCTGCCGGCGGACACGGCCCACGGTCAACGACCCGCCTCTCACTCCCGCCTCTCCTTCCGCCTTCGGACGGGCTCGTCGCGCTTCTCGACGCGCCGACGACCGCACGCCTGCACTCTCCCATCGCACTCCGGCTCACTATCCGCAACCGCCACCCCACACGCTCAGCCGCTGCCACAGTGCAGCTCGAGCCGGACGGGGCTGCCGGTAAGGATGCGTTCGTCGTCGCGGGCCCACGCAACGCGCGCGTGCCAGTGCTCCTCCCGGGGCAGGACGTGTGCGTCGTGTGGAACTTGATCCCCATCGAGTGCGGGCCCGTGCGGGTCCCCCGCGTGAGGGTCCTCGATCGGCGGAGCGTCGTGCCGGCTGCCACCGCGGGCGGACAAGGGGGGGCAGGTGCAGGTGCAAGCGTGGGTGTGGGTGTTGGAGGGGCGGCTGAGGGGCAGGGGCAGAACGAAGGCGACGAGGTCGAGGTTGTGGATACGCGATGGGAGGCACGTCCGGAGCGGGTGGAGGACGAGGACGGGAGAGAGGTTGTAGTGACAACTACACGAGACGCTTATGTGCTGGTCGTCCCTTGAGGAGCAGCGGCGTGACACACGTTGCTACTGCTCCTATACCTTATTCTGTGGTGGTGCGTTTTCCTGCCTACCTTATACGGCGGTTGCCTGGGTGGATGACTGGCTGACCGGCACGCTGCAGTCTTAGATACGGCGTGAAACCCGCCCAAATAGACACTCGTTTCCGTCTTTGGCCTATTTGTTCGCCGATCACTGCTCTCGTTTGGTACGTTCGCTCTTGGGACTGAGCACGCTTGAAGCGCTGGTCGTCGCCGTCCTAAGCCCTAGCAACCATTTCGCCAGCTTTCAGAATAGGTACTGCTGGCTATGCCGTGCATTCGGACCGCAGATAGGACACACGTCCCACTCTTCCACTGCGTGGCGCGCCAACCCACTCGGATGGACGGTCGCAGGAAATGAAGGCATACCTTTTCTCTGTTTACATGACAGCCATATTGAGATACAAAGAAAAGTTAAAGCCACCGTCGCCGCCTGATCCCCTTCACCGTATCCCAGGCCGTTCCTGTCACTTCCAGCAGTTCGCCAGGGCCGATGTCGAGTTCGCGTGTGTGAAGTGTGACACGCACCTCCGGGTATATTTCCGCTGAACTGGCTGACATACCTGTAGCGCCTCCTGGAGAAACTAGCATGAGATTGAACGCAAGTATCAAAGTCAGATGAGAATGCGCACTGTGTATCTCTTGTCGTCGATACCACGACGCGGGCGCTCGATGAATACGAAGACGAAAAGCCCAGTGGCTGTTCGCGTTGCTTGGACTGAGTTCGATCACGATGGACACAAAAGAACCTTTGCCGAGGTGAGGAGGAACGAGGGGGCAACTGGGAGCAATCTTCTTGCGGCGATGGTAGATGGATACTAGCAGGGGCCCCAGGCGAACCTCAACGGCGCGGCGATACGGAGATTACGCCATAGCTTCGACGGGCCCAGGGTCCCCGGAGAAATCCTACGATCCATCGTTTCGGCACCTTGGACGACCGCTCCTCAGCCTCCTCGTCGTTGTCGTCGTCATTCGCACGTTTCAGAGATGGCCGGGCATCACGCCCTACCCGTCGCGGGATGCTCATCCCAGCGCACACTAGCTGGCGAGCGTTTTGTCGTGCGACTATGGCTAGTCGAGATTCGGGAGCAGGAAGCGGGGTGTATAGGTTGGCGTGCTCGCGGTAGTGCTGCTCCAAGAGTCCGATGGCCATGCGGAACTCGTCGTACAGTCCGACATACGTAGCGAGATTGGCGATGTCGAACTCCCGCTCCATGTAGAACGAATGTAACGTGATTCCGAGGTAATGGAAGGTGCGAGCGATGAGCACACAGTCTCTAGGGAAGATCGGAGAGATGAGGTCGAAGAGCTCACCGCGGCCGTTCGCGAGGGCTCGTTCGCGTTGAAGAAGGTATTCGGAGGTGTTTCGGAACAGTGACCGAATGGTGGCTCTTTCGTTCGGCCGTGAGCCAGACGTGTTCCGCAGAGCAGAAGTGCCGACATCTGCTTGCGCACGATCACTATGCATGTCGTCGTCTGACTGCGAGACCCGGGCGTCCTCAGGCGAACATAGCCAAGGATGTGGTAAACGGGCCAGGTATGTCCACAGCAGCACCCAGAACATGGACTCGAGGTCGTGCTGGAAATTGTGGATAACAGGAGGAGCCCGCCAGGCGATCTCCGGGGTACCGGTGTCAAAGAGTGCGGCGCGGGCGTCGGTTCTCGTACGAGAGTTCGAAGGCCTGTTGTACAGCATGAGCTGCTTCTGGATCTCGACGGCCATGAGGGAAGCAGTTCCCTACACCGTCATCGGCACCGCATCCCTATTCGCAAGTATCCTGATAACTTACCGTCTTTGAACCTGCACTACCCCGCGCCGTAGGGTCAAATTTCCGCGCATATTCCAGATCGGCTAGCAGACCACGATCGTTGAACCAAATCAGGTTTCCAGGACTGATATCTCGGTGAACCCATCCTGCGAAGAAGAGGAGCTGGGGCGCTAGTAGTGATCGTCAGAGATCGGTCTTGGGCAAAATAAACTTGGAACACTCACCGAATATGCAGTGCTGCGCGGTTCTTAACACGATGGAGATGTCGTCGACGTCGTACAACGCCGTGCCGACCTCATTAAACACCACCCGATATTGAAACTTTGAAGGAAACGCTTTACGGGCGACAGGTTGAGCGATAGTGGGCGCAGTAGCAAGCGGCATAGTTTTCAACCTGGTAGACTCGGCACGCGAGTCGGCGGAAGGAACCTGCTCCGATACAGAAGATGTCAGGGACGGGGACCGCGCTCGGGGCTAGCGGCTTCGATATAGATCCCTGCCAGTCGTGGTCAATGGTCAAGAAGTATTGGCTGTAGAGGTGGCGGTCGGCGATGCAGCGCCGCAGCTGCTCTCGTGTCTTCTCGTCGAAGCCATCCAGCAGCTGCAGCGTCTCCGGGTCAGACTCCTCGATACGCTTCGCCACAGCGTCTATGTCGGCGAAGAGCGCCTGCTGGATAACGAGCTCGGTGCGCGCGTCTTCGTCGAGCCGTACGTCTTTCAGCGCGTAATGTTTCTCTCCGATTGGTTTGAGGCTCTCGAAGTCTTCGACTAGAACGACCTCCCAGACGCGCGTGCCTCGGTCGGTGATGCGGGTGCCGTCGTGCTCGAAGATGCATCGCGTCGACCTGTAGAGGCGGTCGCCGACTGCGTAGCCGTAGTATTGCTTCTCGTCATGCTCGACGACCTGAACGGTCCCGTCGTATCCAAGCTCTGCTTTCGATGCGAATATGAACGCGATGAAGGTCTGGATGCAGCGTTGGCTGTTCTACGGAGGATTGAGAATAGATGTCTCCTGTTATGCGTACTGAAAGCATACGTACGGTGCCCATGTCGAACGAAGAAGACATGCACGAGTGCGACCGGGAGAAATACCAGACGGTCATCGTCGTATCCACAATGGAGGTCTGAACGGAACCGGGTCCGTTAATAACTACAACCATGCGTGGGCAGGAAACGCACATTGTACATGTGCTTTCGCCTAGGGCCCACATTGACGGTGTACGCAACGCCGCTGACAAGCTGTTTCCGGTTCTAGCAAGGATGAGTGTGGCGGTTCTGCTCGAAATAACGGCTCAGACACTGACTTCTAATGCGTCCTCGCAATGTAGTCTGTATCCCACGGTAACAGCCACATCATCGAACATCGGGTCCGCCGAGGGCTGCGACAGCGCTGGCTGAAGGAGCGCGAAAACAGCGTCGATTTTGAAAACGGCGTCAGGCTTTTGCGAGAGGATGGATCGATCCGGAAAGTGCACCAGCTGGCAGCTCGCCGTTCGGGGCAATGTTTGCAGATCCCGCAGCGTCTCCGAGACCTCGGTGAGGAACCCGTACTTCTCGAGCTCGCGTTCGTTGTTCTCAGTCATCCAAAGCTAGTCGTTGCCGTCGTCCCTCAGGAGATTCTTTTCCTGGAGCAGGCGGACGGCCTCGTCGACTGTTTTCCGAGTCTCCTGGGTGACGAAAGGCATGTAGCACGACATGAAGTCGTTCCAGTTGGGACAGACGAAGTTCATCTCGGCGTCGGACGTTTTCTTGGGTACCTCGTCGCGCCGAAGACTGGTCTGCAGGTTCTGGGCGTTGTAGTGGGAGGGCCGTCCTTCCTGAAGTCCGTTCACCGTTGGTCTGTGGTGGCAGCCATAGACTGTAGTATGCGTGCGGAGTTCAAGGTGCCTTGATGTAGTAAGTAACGTTCGTAAGCGCCTGCAGTGGAGGGCGTAAAAGTTTAGAACAGCCCGCGAGGGGTGCTGTGTTGGTGTGAGGTATTAGACGTTTTGGCTTCCGATACAAATCGCAGCACGGTGGACGACCAGGATTACCGAATATCCGGTACAGACTCGACACCGTAGCTGAAGGCACTCAAGCAATCATTGGGAACTTGTTGACTAAGAAAAGCCTCGTTGAGAGAGAGAGCGGAACCCTCGGAACGAGAAAAGTACTTTGCAACCGCCCTGCAGTTCCCGGCTATACCCGGCTTTCCAATTTCGTCCAAGTTGAAGAGTGGTAAGTTCGCGCGGCGGTGCCTTCCGTCCTTCCTTTCTTCGACCTCCGCCGCCGCTCACTCTTCCGTAGGTGCAAGGGTGGCGACACCTACACATCGTGGCCCTCGCGGCGAGGCTCGGCGAAACAGCAACTAATAGATATTTACGGAAGCTCGATACTCTTAGGGTTCGCGCTGCCTCCGCACCTGGGACGCGGGGTTCGCGCGCAAAATTGTGTGAAAACTGAATAGAAGCTGTGGACGTTTGAACATCGTCGCGTTCGTGCGCTTCGAGCAACCGCGTCAAGATATCCATAGCCCGGTAGTGGTACACCGGTGTACATCATACTGCAACGATCATACAAGCCTCGCCGAGTTACAGCGCCGCTCAAAGAAAAACGCCTCCGGTCATACATCGATATCAAAACATACACGAACATGGCGCATACAGGGACCTCCAGGTTCTCGGCCGACACCTCTCCACAGTGAAGTCGCGTGTCGCGGGGTTGTGATGCTGAGGAAGGAAAGGTGCGATCCTTCGTCGATCGTCTACTTGCCGCAGGAGCACGCCTTGCCCTGCTTGGCGCACGCACACTCGCTCGCGCCCGCGCAGGCGTCGCACTGCGCGTCCGGTCCCGTCAGCACGCGTCGGTTGGCAATAGGGTAAAAAGGTAGGTAGGGGAGGGGGACACTCACGGAGTTCGCCTTGTTCACGCAGTTCTGGCACTGGCACTGGCCAGAGGGGCACGCGCACCCGGTACCGCTGGGGCCGCACGCGCTGTAGGGTAAGAGAGAACAGAGGAGACGGGACGGTCAGCTCTGCGGATTGCTTCGACGCGGTGCGAGCGTCGAGGAGAGGAAAGGGGGCGCGCTCACCTGCAGGCGCTCTGGCAGGTGCAGGAGTTGGCCATTGTGTTGATAGTGAGTGGTTGGTGCAGTGGGTGTGCGGGTGGTGGAGAGGAGTGAAGAGAGGGGCTCGGCGGAGCGGGGGTGTTATATACGGAACGGCCAGCCTCGGGGTCCCCAAGCCGGGCTTGTGGCGGGAACGCGTGCATGACGTCGGCGTGACGCTCCCGTCGCGACAGGCGCGCGTTCCCGCTCTCGTTCTCGTCTTGGCCCTCGCCTTCGCGCGCCCAGCTGGAGCAGCGTTCGAGTCTAGAGTCCCATGACGTTGGCATTGAATACTGAGCGTTGTATATCGAACGACGGCGTGTGATCGCTGGGGCAGCCTCTCTGTCTACGACCCTGCCTCCGGAGTCTCGAGCTTGGAAGTCGGGGTGGTACCATTCAGAATTTCGGATATCCGCCGCCGTTGCACGGGCTTCGTACGTCAGACATCCGATGGTCGTCGTGCGCAGCTGGACCGATGGGGCCCGACAATGCAACCTTGATAGACTGAACCTAAGCAAGAGACCCTGACCGGCTGACCCGACAGAAGCTGATCCACAATAACGGCGGAGGGGAGGAGAGGCAGGAGTGGTGTGAGGGGCGGCGTGTCCGAGGCTTCGAGGAGGAGCTCGGAGTGAACAAGGAGGAAGGAAAAGCCTGTTTTGAGCGGACCCGCGTCACGAGATACTTGCATTAGCATGCTCCCCTGCCCGAACGGCGGAGCGGCCATACGATGGGAGGGCGGCGGCGGCGGCGGCAACGCAGCGTGCAGCTGAGGGAAGGAAGCGCGGCATGTTGGGTTCCTCTGCCAAGTACTGTTGGGTTTGATTGTCAGATTGTCAGATAGAGCTCGACAGGAGTGCGGGTGCTGAAGCCTGGATAGGGCCAGGGCGCCGCGCGGCGACGGCGTGGACGCGAAGTGCGCAGCCCGTGGGGGCGTTCCATGCAGTTGAGGGAGCGGGGAGACTGTCTTGGGCGGCCTGGGGAGTCATATGCGCTGGGAGGATGTTGACGAGGTCAAGGTAGGCAGGGATGCTACAGGAACCGGGGAGAGGGAAGATGGACACGTCGTGGTAGGTTTGTTCAGGACATTCATAAGGTGATGGGACGAAGAGAGAACGCACCCGTGACCTGCCAGCGGGACTCATCATATTCGTACATGACCAAGAGTGCGCCCTCGTCGGCGAGGAGTCCTGGAGTGTATGTATCATCAGCGTACGTTCGTGTGTTGTAAAGGTGGGCGATTACGGACCTTTTTGCGACGGCGGTGCGGGTTATCGAAGCCGAAGCTGAGAACACATGGTATGCCTATGTAAAACGGTGATGGTGCCCAGTGGAGACCTTTGAGATTCTAGTAGTACTCCGCCGTGCTAGTTGATACGAGCGACAGACAGACGATCTGGCCAAGATAGCTCGCGCAAGTCTCTCCAACAGGGAAGTTTTACGCTTGCCGCAGAGAGTCCAACGCCAAGAACGGCGCGAGCGACTGCCAGCGTGTTCGTCAAAGCTGAGAGCGTGAAGTCGAGGCGGAGGAGCAGTGCCGAGCGGGCGGGGGGAAAGAGAGCAAGAGATGGACGAGGGCGAGAGTTCAAGTACGCATTGTCGTGTGGGGGAGTACCGCCGCGGACTAGACGGGTACCGTCCCAGTCGGTGTATGTCGATGACGACGACACGCCACCCAATCGCGCACTACATACTCACAAATCAAAATGTGCTATATCGGACTCCAGCGTGCTCTAAGCCATGTAGTACGTCACCGCGGGGCTATATGGTATTGCACAAGCTGAAAAATATTCATGTTATGGACCGACGCGTACGGTTACTTAGCAGTATAATGTGAAACTGAACATTCAGCAAGCCTGAGTCGTATGATACCAATACATTGACATTCAGCGAAACTTGAAGTTAACAACCCATGAAATCCAGTCTCTCGCGCCACGAACTGTAATACCTATGGCATCTGCACGCCGCAAGAGTCTAACACGGACGGGCGGGGAGAGGAGGAATGGCCAGCGCGAGTGCGAGAACTAGGGCTAAGTACCATTCTGGACTCGGAGGTGTCAGAAAGCGGAAGGTCATTAGGGTCCCGGGGACGCGGGGTGCATTTCGGAGGATTCGTGTTGGGGTAGTAGAGAGCGTCGTTCAAGCTTTGCTCTTCTTGATCGACGGCGAAGGAAGATCCTCTGGCACCGACTCAACGGTGCGCTTTCGGGAACCCGAGATGAACGACGCTTTCGGGACTTGATCGTCTGTCCTGGGAACCCATCCCTTCGCGGGCTTCCTTTCTGCTACGCGATCGGGCAGCCGCGGCCACTTACTCTTGAAGAGAACAGTTTCCAGTAGCTCTAGCATTGCAGCATGTGAGCTGATTTTCTGTGCGCGTTCGGTCAAAGCGGCATGGTCGGCCGTGGTCGTCTCAACAGCGACAACCTTTTCAGCCTCCGCGGCAGGAGGTGTAGCCCCGGTACTCTTGGTTTTTTGAGAGCGCCGGATCTTGGCCACGACACGCATCATTCCATCGGTGAAGTCTGGGGAGGCGTCACCGTCATCGGCCTCCGTCTCCGTATCAGCACGGGACTCGTGCTCTAGTCGATCCAAGGTGTAGTATGCACTGAACCAGGAGAGCAAAGGCTTGAAGATGCCGTTGATGGGATGCTCTACGGCCGAATTGGCACTGGCAGCCTTCTCGGAGGGGTTGGTAGAACCGGGAGTAGAGGGACTATTGGAGTTGGTGGGGATAAGAAATTTCAACCGGTCAGGGCCCTCGTGTTGCGCCTTGTATTGCGATATGCTGACGAATCCAGCCTGCATCGCCGCGAGCTTAGACATACCACAGTGATGGTCCGTCCCCGCGGTGGAATAGTCGTCGAAGTAGTCGTGCAGGAACTGGGGGACGTGTGCATCTGCGAGGTTATGCGGCAAGAACCGCACAGAAAGATGAAGGAGTGCATGAAAGAAGGATTCGAGCTCGTCCTCGATACAGATCGACTTCTTGTGGTCGTTGAGTGCGTTCGCCGACAAGAACTGCCACGTGCCCTGCCGGATAAGAGACGATGAGCGTTCAAATACCATTTGATACGTGAAAACAAAAACGTACCGTGCGATCAGGCTGTCGCTCCTTCTTGTCCTGTTGATCACGCCTCTTTGAGAGCTCCCAGTCGTTTAATAGACCTTCCCAAGTACCCTCTTCATTCCGGAACAGGAGCATGTTGCCCGTACTGATATCACGGTGAATGATATTGGCTTCCTCGTACGCTTGGAAATGTGCTGTCAAGGGGAGGGAAACCAGGAATGATCAGGGTTCACATGAATGCAGGAAAGGGAAGGAATGTGGAGCTCACCGTAGACACAGCACCATATGGCGCCCACCAGGTCGAAGCTACGTTTGAATTGCTCCAGGGGCTTCCCAACCTCCTTGACGACAAGCCGGTAGTGCTGATGCGTCTTCAAAGGGCACTCCTTCCCCGGGTGATACTTTGGCCATACCGCCTGAGTCTGCGTCTCCTGACCAGCCAGATCACCGTGGCAAACCGGCGTGGGAGTGAACCGAACTTGATGCTCGCGTAAGGTCTTGAGGACAGAACCCTCTTGTTCAATGTCGTCACTGACTACACGCCAAGCGTCCTTAAGGAACACGGGAGGGCCGTCCGGGTTGTCCGCATCGAGCGCGATGTAACCACGAGTCGCTCGACCTGCGACACCCGGGGCGATGAAATGGGGTTTGCCGACGAGGAAAGCCCGAGATCCGCCACCGTGCTTCTTGTTGGGGACCTCCAGTTTCCACCACGGCCACTCCTCGTCGAGCGTGTCCGCGAACATCTTCCTCACATAGTCGTCAAGTTCCACCGTCTTCACCTGCTCTCGCATGCGTTCCGCGTCGGGCCCGTTGGGGTCGAGTCGAGTCGCGGTGGTATCGTGACCCCGCTCAGCGGAAGACAGTAGAGCGTGATTCCAGAAGAAGTGGGCGAGCTTCAGCCCCGCGGCCTCGTCCCTGTACTTGAACTTTGCTGTCGCGAAGATGCCCGCGTGGTCAATTCGGAGTATCCGCGCCATGTCCCCGAGGAAGAGGACCATGAACTGGAACGTCCGTTGTTGGTACTGAAAGATCAGCCGTGCGTAGTCGAGCACCTGTCCGAGGACTTCGCGCCGCCCGACGGCCACCGGCTCGTGCGTGTCGCGCGCCTCGTCGAACGGGTCGTCGTCCGTCGAGTTCATCTTGCACTCAATGGCGATGTCGATCCACGACCAATTGACGCGCCTATGCCCCTCGTCGTTCGCAGGGCCGAGGCGACTAGCGCCCTCTTTGGGGTACATACCGCAGTCGACGGCCTGGCCGGACCTCTCGGACGAGTCGCCTTTGTACGGGGTCGACACGAAGTGGAACTCGTCCGTCGTAAGACTTGCCCTAGAGAGAGCATCGATCTGAAGCATCGGTCGTAAGTATACCGAAATATGGCATCGTCCTTGTGAGACGCAGGGTACGTACGATGTTCTTGTACATGTCCTTCTCGACGGTTGGCCGAGGCATGTCCTTGAACGGATTTGAGGACGGGGGATCGGGCCTCTCGACATCGTGTCCAGTCGGCGACTCGCACTCTGGCTTTCCGGACGCAGAGTCGGAAGAGGAACGCGGAGCTCGCGCGTCCGGGACGAATCGGGCGATGAAGTCGTCGAAAGGGATGCAGGTGATCTTCTTGTGCATGCCGAACCGGAGCTCCTTCCGTCTCTGTTGCCGTTGACCGGTGGTGATGAAATGTGAGCGCAACGCCCTGTTAGGGGAGTCTGTTGGTGCGGGAGGATTAGACATGGCGACGTAGCGGCGAGTGAGCCCTCAGGCTCGAGCTGGTGGTCCGGAGGAAAAGAGGTGAAGCAGGAACATACCGAGGTCAACCGTTTATACGCTGTTAGACTTAGCCACGGCACGAGGCAGGAGCCACGTTGTAAGACCAATTGTTGACGCGTAGCTATTGAAGGCCGGATTGGGACAAAGGAGAGGAGAGTGATGGTGGGCGAACACGGTTAACGTTGAAGTGCAGAGCGAAGAAGCGCCCAAACAGACCCATATTGGGACACATTGGGACCGGACCGTATGCCGCTGTGACGGACTGTCACGCCAACACCCGGGGACTTTCTTGGATCGATGACGACCTCTAACTTGCCTACAAGTATCTCAACTATACTGTGGGTCATAAAAGAAATTGAATCCGTGTTCAAATATTATACAGGGAGAGTATCTTATGCAACGAGGAGCTTGGCCGACGAGCGTCGACTCGGAAGCTCGGATACTTTGTGGCTGTGCTCGTGAGCGCCCTTCCCAAGTTCGTCGCACACCGCTCGGGCGCTTCTCAACTTGACCTTAGCCACATCTTCCGCCGGCCAGCGTGCCTCTCATTGTCCCCACTTTTCGTCCATATCGACGCCTCGTGTCGTGGCTAGTTCTCAACAAGATATAATCTACGCGTGCACGTTTTATCGGTATGTTCTGCTCCCCTTCCCGATCCCCCAGTCGTCTCCGCACAGTACTATGGCCTCCGGAAATGCTGACACTCCCCGCAAGGCATACATCACCGCCTCGCTATACGCGACCTCACCCGGAGATCTCAAAGCGCGACGCGAAGAGCTTCGGTTTACGATGCATAACAAGATCACCTGCATCCCGTACAAAGACTTCATGGACGAGTTCCTCCCCGAAGTTCAACCACCCCGCCCGCTGCCCGAGGGGCCGACAAAGACGGTCGTATCCTCGATCAAGTCTCGTCTGAGGCTACGAAACAAGGCTGGTGCGCGTCCAGCGGCGTCCATCGCGAAAGCTGAGCCACCGCTCCCACCGAGCCCATTCAAGGGCATGCGGGCGGCCACCACGGAGAAGGATATGTACACAAAGATTGTGAGTGCATCCCTTATCTACATGAATTACTTTTCGCTGAGATATATATCCCAGACAGAGGCATTGAACGCAACGGATCCTTGTCCTGGATTCCGATTCGTCCCGACACCTCACAAGGGCGACCACTCCGCAGACACGAAGCAGGCCGTCGACTGTGGGATGTATCCCACTGAGGCGGCGAAAAAGCTGAAGATCGAGGAGTCGGATACGTTCGGGTGGACGGCGTGGTCGTGGGTTGAGATCGCGATCGAATGCAAGATGAACGCCGTGAACGACGACCCGTTCGACGAAGACCTCGAGGGCCATGAGCCCAATGCCGAGACCCGGCGGCATGTGCTCGGTCAGATCCTTTCATATGCGGAGTACGTCTTCAACCATCAGCAGCGCATGTTTCAGTACATGCTTCTCTTCCTCGGCGACTGTGCGCGCATTGTCCGCATCGACCGGGCGGGGATTTTTGCGACGAAGAAGTTCAGCTACAAGAAGCTGTACGGCGGCAGGATTGCTCAGTTTCTACAACGCTACGCCGCCCTCTTCCCGACCGGTCGCGGCCACGACCCGACGGCGGTACGCCTCGACTGGAAGTCGGACGACGCGAAGATGATGCTCGCGCGTGTGAGGGACGTGGACGACGACGACTACGCAGCGGCGCTCTTCAAGAAGCAGCTGAGGGAAGACTGGCCATGGTGGAAGCTGGAAGTGGCGGACGAGCTGACGGGGCAGACGCAGCGGTACTTGGTTGGAAAGCCGCATTTCCAAGCGCCTGGGGTTGCGGGTCGGGCAACGCGGGGGTACGTCGCACTGGAGGCGGACCCGGAGGAAGGACAAGAGGCCCGGTTTGTCTACCTGAAGGACTCATGGCGGGCGGTGAGCGATGATATTGACAAGGAGGGCGCGGTGTTACAAGAGCTGGGTCAACACGCGATCAGATTCGTCCCCACTCTTGTCTGCCACGGCGACATCTTGGGACAACAAACGCGAACGCAAGAGGTCTGGCCGAAGTACCACAAGGGCCAGGAGTGTGCTCTGAAGACGCATCGACACTACCGTCTTGTGGTGGCAGAGGTAGGGAAGCCGCTTGAGGAGTTCTCGAACGGGCGCGAGCTGGTCGAAGCGTTTCTGTGTTGTGTCAAAGGCATGTGTGCATTCTCGCTCTCTATACTGAACCATTCTCACTTCTCGTCGACATCAGCCCACTCTCAAGCGTACCAGCACGACATCATACATCGTGACATCAGTGCGGGTAATATGCTACTGTACAAGCGTCCGGGCGACTCTGCTTGGACGGGACTCCTGAACGACTGGGAGTTATCAAAGCATGTGGAACAACGGGAAGAAGGTGGACGGCAACCGGATCGCACCGTAAGATCAATTCACTGCCTTATAGTCGCACGTAACTCACGCAGAAACAGGGGACGTGGCAGTTCTTATCGGTGAACGCGCTCAACGACCACACGAAACCCATTGACATCCAAGACGAGCTCGAGTCGTTCTTCCACGTCCTTCTGTACATCTGCATCCGTTTCCTCCACCACAACCTCGACGATAAGAGTGTCCCTCAATTCATGCGGGACTACTTTGATGACTTCACTCCCAACGTCGCCGGATACCGCTGTGGATCACGGAAGCACCAAGTCATCACGTCAGGTGCTCTCGATCTGTGGGCATATCACAAGAAAGCGAAAGAGCGCCTACATTTCCTTTGGGCTCCCAAGTCTAATGACTCCTCCCCCTCGCTGATGCATCCGTTGGATGAAGTCATCACCACCCTTTTATCTTGGTTCGGCGCCTACTATACGCTTACGGAACAGCAATCAGAGCTTCCGCACGAACCGCCTGAAGACAGGGGCGAACCTCTCGAATTAAGCCCTGCTATAGCATGGATCATCGAGGACGAGGCTCGAAAGGAGAAGCAAGACGCTATGGCAGACTTGGACAATAGGCTATCATCTCTTTCTACCGAAGCTCCCAAGGAAGACACCCGGCACGCGTCACGGGAGGAGCTGAAGCAGCTCGCTGCCAGCCTAGACACGCACCAGCCGATGGTCCAGTTGCTGCTCAAGGCACTACTCCGCATGCGATGGCCTGAATCCGATCGTTGCTCTAAAGACCTAGAGCCGAAGAATTGGAAGGCCAAAGTCGGTCAAGTCGGGAAGAGTGTGCAGGCTGCGAAGGCTGCGAAGGGCTCCACAAAACGGTCTAAAGGCTCGAAGACTCCGGGTCAGAGCCTGAAGGTATCAGCGTCGACGGAGACGAAGGTTTCAACCGGGTCGAAACGGCGCTCACGGGCTGCGGGCAACACCGAGGCTGGCCTTTCCACAAAGCGGCGCAAGTGTTGACTCTATTTATCCTACTGATCTTGTACCATTTTTGGAGCTGCCAGGATTCACGTCCCTCCGGCCTACCATGGTTTACATCCTTAAATTAATTGTGTACTCTTGTTCTCTCGCTACTACGTGCTACTTAGTTTCGTGCGTTGACCTGTAATATTACCAGATGTGGATTGACGTTCCCTTGTGCATCGTCGCCCCGGGCCGCCAGCCTTCTCTTCAGCGACTTGCAATGTGGGTCGCCGCTGTCGCCGAGTCGTCTTGCCCTCGCGACTCCGCCATTGGGCACCAGTTCTTGCCTCCTCTTGGCAATGCCGCCACCGCTGGCAACTAGTACCAAGAGCCTACTGGTGATCTTCTTGTGCATACTGAAGCGGAGCTCCTTCCGCCTCTCTTACCATTGACTGATGGTAATCAACTATGAGCGCAGCGCCCTATGTAGGCAGGCGGGAGCGTCAGACGTGGCGATGTAACAGCGAGCGAGCCGTTACTCAAGCGGGCGGTTAACGTTCGAAGGAAGACGAATAATGAAGAAGCGCCCAAACAGACCTATTAATATGATTACTGTTATCCCTCTTGATCCCCCTATCAAACGTCTCTCTCTTATATATATGCAGTACTCCCTAACGCGTAGTAGTACGAGGCTCCTCTGTAGTATTCTCTCCTCGATTCGCCCAGCACGTCTATCCTTTTCAACTTCGTCAATTTCCCTCTCCTCCCACATCTCTAGGCTGTATTTGCCACGTCGTGCATTATCGAGCACGTCAGGTCCTCCCAACAATCTCTTCAATTACACGTCAGGGTTATGGCTGCAAGTCGCATTTACATTGTTGCTCTCCTGGCCTGCGTTATATGTCTCTAAAGCCACGCAATTTCTAGCATCAATAACGATCTCCGTCACACAGAGCGTAAGCATGAGTTCAACGACAGCGAGCTCCGTCGACTTGCGGCACAGTCAGTCGGACGAACGCTTCAGGACGTCGACACCATGGAGAAGCTCGACGAGGGAGGCTTCAACCGCATCTTCCTCATCACCATGAATGACGGGTTCCAGATGATCGCTCGCATTCCGTACCCTGTTACGCAACCCAAGTTCTACGCCGTTGCCAGTGAAGTAGCCACGATGGCTTTTCTCCGTGCCCATGGTCTGCCCGTCCCCAAGGTTTACGACTACTCACCTATTTCCAATAACGCTGCGAAGACAGAGTACATCTTCATGGAGTTCGTGAAGGGTACGAAGCTCACCGACGTTTGGATGCAGTTGAAGGAAGCGGATCTCATCTCTGTCTTGCGTCAACTTGTCAAGCTCGAGTCCCTCATCATGTCGATCCCTTTCGAGGCCGGTGGAAGCCTCTACTACGTTGACGACTTGGAAAGGGTAGCAGGAGGGAGGACGAGTACTCCGTTTTCGCTCAATGGCGAGCACTTCTGCATCGGTCCGGATGTCAGGTTGCATATGTGGTATGGGAGGAGGTCGGATCTCGATGTGAATCGAGGACCGTGTACGTCGCTCTCTCTTCTTCCTATCTCTCTCCCGTGTCATTATTGAATTTTCTGGAACTACTCGATATTGTTATATAGACAAAAATGCGGAGGAAGTGCTCGCAGCAGCCGCACTCAAGGAGATTGCCTATCTAGAACGCTTTGGTCAACCTCTGCTCCCATTTCAGCGTGGGAGAAGGGAAGCGTACGAGTACAAGGAGCAGTCGCCTCTGGACCACATCAAGAATCTCCAAAGGTACCTTCTCTTGGTCTCCTCGCTCATTCCCGACGACCCGTCTCTACGAGAATTCTGCATCCGACATCCTGACCTTCAGCCAAGCAACGTTATGGTGTCGACCTCGCCAGACTCTGGCCAGCTGGAGATTGTTAGCCTGATCGACTGGCAGCATGCTTCCATCCTCCCCCGCTTCCTCCTCGCTGGTATACCAGATCGTCTTCAGAACTACGATGACCCGGACTCGCAGAACCTCGTCCCACCTTCGTTTCCACCGAACGCGGACAAGATGGGAGAATCCGAGTTGGTGGAGGCCATCGGACTCCACCACGCCCGTCTCGTCCACTTCCACTATGCCAAGGGCACGGAGGAGCTTAACAAGCTCCACCATGATGCCCTGTCGGACCCGGTCTCTGTCTTCACACATCGTCTCTTCTGCGAAGCCGGTGCTCCCTGGGAGGCTGAGACCCACGACCTCAAGGTTCTCCTGGTCAAGGCGACGGAGGAGTGGGAGAAGCTTGCGGGGTCTGGCGTTCCGTGTCCCGTCGAGTTCGAGCCCGACGACGTGAGCAAGACGAAAGCGCTTAGCGAGAGGCTGCAACTGGCTGACGAGAACGTCGATAACATACGAGCCATGATCGGTTTCGGGACGGAGACGTGGGTCCCTGTTGACGACTATAGGAAGGCCAAGGCCCTCGCCGAGCTGGTGAAACTGAAGGTGTTGATGGCGATGCCGAAGGGGGAGCTCCGAGACAAGTTTGAGGTGAACTGGTTTTTGGACGATATGGACGAAAAGGATTACATGTAGTTTGATGGATTGCATCGGTTTCGAGCACATGTCGTGGTATTACAGTCGTCACGCTATTACTGGGGGTTTCTCAGAGGTCGATGGCGCCCTCTGGTTTGCCACCTGAGAAAGCTCTTTACTGGACTAGAACGTCTTTATAGGATCTTAACCTGATTTACATGGTTTAAATGGAGAAATTATGGAAACAGGGAACGGCCTGCTCTGAAAGCAGTGCTCGTGTTTGGCGCACGCCACGTGGTCCCATCAGGGACCCGAGGGACCGCGCCAATGGATTGTGTGCTTCTACTTAGCGCGCAACCACTGACGCGTTGCGCCTCCTCTCGTCGTGCACCTGCTGCTGGCAACACCTTCAAATCACAACGATTCGGGACCTCCAGTGCGAGCTCTAAGCTGGGCCTGGACTACCGCGTCGTCGTGCAAACAAATCTTAGTCGCCGCTCTAAGCGAGACTGAGTATTCCCACTCACCCACTCGCGACCCGGAACTGTGACTACGACTACTAGTACTACTAAGGGGACCCGGCCTGCCTTGCTACTCCGAGTCGCGGCTGCCCCCTTGTGCGCGCCGACTTGTGCAACCCGTTGGCCTACTCCTATCATTTCGTGGAGATTATATAGGCATTAGAAGCCTTTTCTATCGTGTTCGCTCGATCACACGTAGCCAAGGCTAGTAGTTGCCCTACGTTAGTGTACAGGATAAATATTCATTTAACTTGCAAGTAGGTTTTACACTGAGATGGCCCCGGCTGATGGGCATCCTACAAGCCGCCCTCCTACAAGAGATTCCTCTTTCATCAGGAGACGGAGGCGGTCGGCGACACCTAGCGAAGATGTTCAGCGTGTCGATGGTATGCCAAGCACATTGGTCGACCCCCGCATTGGTGCAAATGTACCCATCTCCGAATCCGGTACTGGGGCAACTCCAGATCCTCACGACTACGCGGCCCTTATGAAGTCGTATGAGCAATGCCCGGAACTACTACCCGATCCACCGTCCACAGAGCCTATTACGATACTGAAAGAGAATATGTCCCACGTGTTCAGTGAGTGGCACGATATTCTCGTTTGTGATCTATCTAACATTGGTGTAACTCCACTCCAGTTCATACGCTAGCGAGGCATCCATTCCAAGGCCTCGTTGGCTCTCAAGATGGCCTCGCGCACGGGCAGTTCTCGACCATGTGTATCACAAGCCCCAACCAGCTATTCATCCCGGAATTTCCGGTCGAACGGGGTGTGATCAAAACATACGCGGACGGACGATGGGGTGTTCACGAGTATTCGCGCTGGCCTCAAATGTTGACTGAAGGCGCTTGGCACTTCGCGTGCATACCCCGTCGTGATGAGGCACTTTCCGCTGGCATGCGGGAAGTGCTGTGGCGTACACTACATACCCGGGATTGGCAGGCAGATCCATGGACTGGTGCGGTGGGACTGGGGTTTCTCAAGTGTTCTCTGGTCAACGATCTGGTTAGCGCGGCTGAGGAAGCCATTACGGCATATACTCGCTTGAAGGACATACCTCATCGGCGGCTTGTATACGGGTCACACCTTATCATCGTCCTACGGCAAACTATCGATCGGATGAAGTTGCTTCCGTCAAGCGCAGGAATCGCAGTCGTTGTTGCTGCACATGTACAACGCTTGGCTTTGGAGCTTCATGGCCTATGCACGTACTTCCAAGTTCTCTGTCCTCGTCTCGAAAGCACAGAAGACTACCGCTACCACATCATGGGTGTCGTTGGGGCATTTGTAAAAGAGGGCAATGCCGTTGCAACCCTCTTCCGTAAGGGTGTCCCTGTATTCTTCCTTCAACCCCTTACTCGCCGGGTGGAAGTTTGGTCTGTTGCAACAGCCAAAAGAGCATCATCCGAACTCTCAAACGTGCCAAGTAGCGCGCCCGTTTTTCAGCGGCCCCATGAACTTCCCGGCTATATGACATTGACAGGAAACTGGTCGTCTCAAATGATGGTGTCAATCAGCTCGGAGGTTTGCTCGTCTAAGCTTCCGTCCCTCCCTCCTGCTACTCCAAACACCACACAACCGAATGTTTCTCCCGGTCACGTTGCACTCCCATCCGAACACACCCCCACTTCAAGGGAGACCAAAAGACCCCGTACGCAAGCTATGCCTGTTGTGAACCACCAGCCTCCAGAGCTACCATCCAAACCTCGTCCAGAAGGACAGTCAGCTACGATCTCTGGCCCTAAGAAAGTTCATCGTTCTGGCAAAATGCGCAACTTGCGTAAGGTACGGAATTTCAGAGTTGTACATCCATGTGTATGGTATTCTGATATTCTCGTTCATAATAATGTTCAACAGGGCGTCCATACCACTGGAGACGTTGCCTCTACAGAAAGGTTGCGACAGCCTTCGAAGGAATTCGTTCCGTCTGCATTTGTGGCTCTTCCTCCTGCTTGGATTAATGCCTTGGAGGATATAGGCATCGTACGACAGCCTTCAACTTCGACACTCTACTTCTATCCGCCTCCCTTCCTCTTGGATACCATCTCGTCAAACTCTCCTCCTCCCTTAATTCCAGTGGCCCCACGTATCGATGAGAAGATTGAGCGATATCTTCACAATTTCACACGTATCCGACAGTTCTGTCGTATGCGCCTGCTCGATGGCACCATTGATGGCCGCCCTATGTCAATTGCGGACTGGCGCACAGCTCTGTGGGGAGATTATGAGGTTAAGGAGGAGCCAAAGATGAAGGAGGACACCCCTGCAGCTGATCAACGCCTGGTCAAGAAACGCTACAGAGAAAAGAATCTTGTGGCATCGATCTTTGCCGGCCCGTTCGGATCATACAAGGCAAACGATGTGGGCTATGTTGGAGACCTCAAGGTCACTGTTGACGTCGCAACATCAGATCTACGGCTACGCATGCTACTTCTATGGGAGTCCCATGAGATCAACTTTCGCTGCGAGTTGATCGCCCTGGACCGTGCGCTTGTTCCCCGCAAGGAGTGGTCAGTCTTGCAGCTCTGGGAACGTGACACCAACATATCCCGAGTATGGGGTAAAGCATCTGGGGTTGTCGGAATTCTTCCCACTATCCCAGAAGACTTGAGCACGTTCCATTGGCGCTCTTCGGAGGATCCACTGTGGCCACAAGCTGTACCTGCACTGAAAGCTCTGACTGCGCTGATGACACGTTGGCCTGGGTGTCCTAATGTACTCTTTCAACTGCCGCATGATCCGGAGGAGGAGTGGGATTCTGCTTTGTTCAATCTTGCACAACAGGAAGCCACAAAGTTTTACATACACCAATTTGTCGAGCAGTATCATCGTCTCCCTATTGTACCCTTCTGTTTTCCGTCCAGTATGTACGTAGTATAGTAGACTCAAATGTTGCGATATCGAGTACAGGTCATTTGTATGTACTTAGGGAACGAGCAGCTTCGTAAACTTGTTCAAATATCGAACAATATTCTGCAGTGGTCCATTGCAATGTGAGTTGACTAAACCTGACAGTGGCCGTATTTGACAAATATATGGTACGGTACAGGGCGAACAGCTACATAATCTGAGCGTCAGCCTCCGCAGCTTCAGAGAACTCTCCAAACACGAGTCCGTCCATGCCCTCTGGTGCATCCACATCTGGTTCGTTGTCATCGATATCTTCTTCGTCAGAGAAGTCTACTATTAACCGAAGGTCTTCACTGTTCGGAGCAACGTCCCCCTCCTCTGGACCTCCCAACTCAGGTGCAACGTCAAGTCCTCCCACATACACTGGTCCGGGAAGGTCATCGGGAACTGCTTCTCCATACCGGAGGTTCTGCATCCCGGCAAGGAGGTCCAAGGTCTCTTCTGCGGCTGCATTGCGGCTTGCCATGGCCTCGGTCAAGTCAGGCTCATCAGGAAGCTGGCGAAACGCTTGTAGCATCTGTAGGTAGACTGCCCAGGCGGTTTGTGAAGATATCACAGGTGAGCCAATCGTCCCATAGAGATGTTCAGCGATGTCGCTGAACTGTGCCGGAACTAGCTGAAACACGGCATGATCAGGTGGTGCCCAGCGTGCGGCCATTTCATCGAAGAGTTCCTCTGGCACACCGACCTAAGTGTTGATAAGTGCACATTAGCATGATATTTAGTGGGGACAGCGACTAACTGGAGGCCTCGAAGATTACGTACTTTGAAATCAAGTACATTGAACCTCTCAGGCTTTGCTGCAATGATGTCGGGAATACCATGTGGAAGGATCTTGTTCTTGTCGGCCCGTCGCGCAGTGCTGTTGAACTGGCTGACCCACGTGTCGAGCTCAGCTTGCAACCATGGTACCATTACCCAGAGAAAGACGAGTCTATGTCAATGTCCGAGTCGATGTCAGTATTCACAGCTCAACGTTTCTGTCCTAAGACTTGGACGTTCACAACGCTTACTTCTCTAGTGGATTTGCTGGATCGTACCATCCAGCATGAAGGCCTTGTTCAAGAATGCTTTCGAATGCTGGTGACCAGTTACGTCTCATGACAGACCATATAATCTCTGGCTTGACATTCGTCTTCTTCCGCATCCAACGGTGTTGCAGTGTGCCTTCCAATGACGCATCCAAGCGCTGACGAATTTCGGTGTGACAGTTTGCAATACCATAATTTTCGGAGCCAGGATCGCTTTGGGTAACAAGAGGAACACCTTCAAGGTACGTGCTTATGATAAATGATGAATCAAATAATAAGCTATATCACATACCTTGGATTGCGCGCCCTGAATTGATATAGTAGCTTGTTATCAATCGAGGATTGTGGTTCGTCCACCATAGCTTAACGTAAAGGACACGGCCAGCGCAGGGCTCAACTCCCAGGTGAAAAAACAGTCCGAAGCGTAACCACTTGTCATGCTGATCGAAGCACCAGACATCGTTTACACCAGCAGTGTAATATTGTTTTCGCACAAACTTGCGTGCCTTGCGTCTTTGGACAGCCCCGGGCTCGACGACATGAAAGTATTGCAACAGTAAGGCCCTGTGGGGTACAATAATTCACGTACATCAATATTGTAATAACAGGTGAGCATTTATACCGTGTAGCACCAGCAGGGATAATAGGGACGTACTCAGGGACACGGATTTGATAGTTTTTTCTCAGATGTGCAACCATCCCACGAGCTCCCATGTTTGGAAATCGCTGCCGCACCTCCTGCACTGTATTGTGGATACTTTCCATTGTGTGCCTTTGAACTCGGACTCCATCCAAACCCCATGCTTTGCGAAGCCTTCGGATGGAGCGGGAGCTGTAACGTTAATGAGAGTTGTCGTAAGTCGGTGCCTATTTGACATGTTCTACTCACTAACCTTATGCCGTATTGCTCACTATCAATGTGATCACGAACATGATCAGCAATTTGGTTATCATTCATCCCCAAATCCCAGTATCTCTCAATCAATGGGCGAAGCAATGCCTCCGGAGCTGAAGTATAACCGTTACGGTGGTTATCGACTATGGCACTTGCACAGGTGATGGGCAAACTTACGCAATGGTTTATGCTGATTTTTTCCCATCTAGTTTGCGTACGGAAGCAAATGATAGCCGGTTGGGTGCTAATAAAACAGTGGTAGTAAAGAAGGAGAGCTTCCAGGGGTTTGGCTGTATGCAGGTCATACACTGACGTTGTTTTGGCTGGGCTGATCTAAAATGGCAAGTAGGTTGGTCAGCCGACACTTGCGTGGACATTGCCCTTTTTGGTAAACGTTAAGTCTGCAGGTATATAATCGCAAAAGCAAGTTACGTGTTGACTCACAGTGTGCGTTGAGCTGCAGAGTAATATTATTAATTTGTCCAACATTTTCTAGGTCAACCGTGTCTCTAAATTTCTGTTAGAAACCAAGTCACGTCCTCTGGTGCCTCTTGACCTTCTTCGCTGTAGCTCCCCTATTCTGACCTTTCCCGCTTGCCATAGCTCTACTCTGATATCATCAATGAATCCGCCGCCAGATCCTCCTCCGAGTCGGGTCCCTGTCTTTCACGCACCTGAAGATCTTAACCAGCATGAGACCATCACTCCGGTCTCATTCACCAAGGATATACAGGAAGCCGCAGCAGTGACATGTCAACGTCCAAACTGCGAAAGCGGCCGCCATTTTCCTCCTGGTACGCAACTATGGTTTGTGGCAAGCAAGGGGACAGGCGAAGGACGCTATGTATGCCGCGGATGCCATGAGTATTATGCTGGCAAACAGCGTGCCTCCAGTCGTGGCATTGCATTTACTCAGGGTGCGTAATACCGAGCTTTAAGTCCTTCAGCTTATATAGCTTACTTCTAATACAGCCAATGTGTCTGGCACCAGTCATATGGCTCACCCTCAAAGTGGCTACTCGGTTCAAAAGCTAGTCGCTGCCGGTCAACGTGGAGGTAATTATTTTGCGGAGTCAGAGTGAAGCGACTTTCTACTAACCACTATGTATGCATTCAAG
Source organism: Trametes meyenii (assembly GCA_022606255.1). Taxonomy (NCBI): domain Eukaryota; kingdom Fungi; phylum Basidiomycota; class Agaricomycetes; order Polyporales; family Polyporaceae; genus Trametes; species Trametes meyenii. The sequence continues at coordinate 1,436,803 of JABYQG010000008.1, forward strand.
ACAAGTCCCTTGCCCATGTTCAAGCCATAGGATCCAATTTCTTTGGGTCACAGTTCCAGGGCCAGAGCAGTTCAAACGGCTATAGTGGTGGTCCTATAGTTCGTATCCCTGGACGCGGTGGAGTGGGTATTGGCCAACTGGCAAACAGTGAGTGACACAATTTATTATGACAACGTCTAAGATTCTCAGCATTACGGTATGCATTTAAACTAGCCTTCCCTCCTCCTATGCCCGGTATCACTCCACCGTTGCAGCGACATGCCAATGAGACCGGTGCTCGTTGTGCGGTGCCTGCCAACATTGGGTATAACATCCAACATATGCTCTATCACGACAGGCGTGAGCAGGCTGCGAAGCTAGTGTATGCTGGAGGTCAGGGAAACAGCGGACATCTTGTCGTCATTAGGTTCTGGATTGCTCTGCAGCCTGCTAAGCCCAATGGATCGCCGCAGCCTGTTGAGGTAGGGCATGGCTGAACGTTGTGCCATGTGTATCCTTACTAATTTGTTGTTACATGCTACTAGGGTATCACCGAAACCATCTCTGATGTTGACGTACACATCGGAGCAAATGCGTTGAAGGCACTTGCCTGGGAGCAACTGCGTCCTGTGTGGGAGCGCTATGCAGATGGATTCCCTCTCTCCCCTGACTTGCTCACTCTGCGCGATCAACACTGGGCCAGGATTGATCCCAAAACTCCAGATGTCGATGCTATAGCTGCACCATTCTTCAAGCAGGATAAAAAAAAGCCCACTCCACCTGGTCAGGACCCTGTAAAGAAGTTTGATGCAGGTAAAGGTGCGACGGTGTACCTTCACCTACCCCCGGAGATCCATAGAGCACTGGAGGATTATCTTGAAGAGCGTGCCCTCCAGCGACTTCAGGGGCCCTCCAGCACCTCTTCAGTTTCTTCCGTGTTCAACGTCCAGATGCGTCATAAGCCTGAGTGCCATCAGGTATGTCACCGCAATGTATTATATCTTTTGCAACTTGTATGACCTTCAGTAACAATGTTATACCATGCTGATCTAACGACTTATACAGACAAACAGCCAGACCAATGGCAGCTTTGCCAAAGTCATCAGTAGTGTGCGTGAACCCAAGGTATGTCGAGTGATAGCCTAGATGCAGTACCTCTACTGATGCCATGGTTTTTAAAGAGTATAGCATCTATGGTGCCCTCTAAACGATCTCATGGAACGCCGGGTTTGGGGGATGTTGGTGACAACTCGGAAAGCTCAGATCAGCATTCTACGGTGAATTTCAAAGTTGACGTTCAATAATCAGTCTTAATCTAACTTTGAATGACCATAATTGTTGTACATCCAGGGACGTAAAGTCGCTCGGTTGAACACAGAAGAGGTGTCAAAGCCCATGGATGCAAGTGCGGAACATCTAGGACCACCCACCATCAAGAAGACATCAGAGCGTCATCCACTTCCGTCGAAGTCAGCTAACAACGGGTCAGTTCCAAATCCACTGGCAGATCCCTTAAAGTCGAGTCACACGCACTCCCATGTCAATCACGATGCACTCTTTCTTGCTCTTCTCAAGCAGCAGATGCCATCTGCAGCGGGAGTAAAGCCTTTATGTGAGTGATATTGTTAACTATTCACTGCAGACGAAGAGAATTTCTAATCCTTCTTAGTCAACCTAAAGACGATTGTCGTGCAAGCACGCGCTGTGCTTCACTTCCCCGATGTTGATGCTTTAGCAGAACTCTCAACAAGCATTGCCAGTCTTGACTATCTAGGGGAGCCCATCTCTGGGCAACTCATGCTCGACACCTCTGCCTCTGCAACAAAGCACGGTGCATTCAAGCGCGCACAGTTCGGCAAGCTGTACACCGATGAACCTCTATTTGAGTCTTTGCCAGCTTCGTCCAATCGTGTCGCATCACAAGGCACAGATATAGGGTTACCAACCACTGCGTCGCTGTCTAGTATCAACATCCCAGCGATCTCTGTGTGTGCCAAGCAGGCCGTATATCCGACACCTCATGGAAATTCTGAACATCCTATCCCTCACATCGCACAACAGCAAGGCAAGCTACTCATGACGGAAGTCCAATGTCTTGTCTGGGCCCAGGCTCTCCTTAAGCTTGCATACGATTTCGTCGAAGAACAGGACAACCTTCTGGGATCCATAGCCATGGTGGTCCCCAAGATGCACTTCGTAGATGCTGCTCTCGCTATCGTTGATGGTACCGATTCAAAGCACCCAACAGCGTACCTGATAGAGCAAAGTATTCCCGTCCCCACCAGTGGTGTGAAGTGGCGCAAGTACATCAATAACGACTCACCGAAGCCTATACCACAGTATGATGTCATGGAGAACGAGCGAGCCCAGTTTCTTGCGTTTACTCAGCATGTACAAATGTGGAAGACGCGTGGCTTAGCAATTGTGACAGACTATCAAGGTAGGTTCCAAGCATCTCCGATTACCGTCCAGCCCGCTGGACATTAGTCATGGTGTAGTTTCGAAAAAGACTTACATCCCCTCTCCCAGGCTATGGGGCATTGCTCAGTGATCCGCAGATCAACACCAACCCGTAAGTGGACGTACAGCACCCACAAAAATCATATTCTAAACCCTCAGTCTTGTAGAAGGCTTGGAAACCTCTTTGCCTCCGGAAACCTCCCGAATTTGCACCATACATTTGTCGACAAACACAAGTGCACAAAATTTTGCAATGCGTACAAACTACCCAGCATCCCAAAGCTTAGCAAGCTGCTCGACGAGTGGAATGCAGAGCTAGACCCACCTCCCCCCTCTGTGGAGTCTGACTTGTCTCCTATCCCGTCTACTCAAGATCAGGATGAAGCACCGTGAGCACCGTTGTGTACTTGATACAGCCACCCCTCATCTGACAACTTATGATGTTGCGCTCTGATTTCAGTTAAATGATCCCCGATAGTAGTCACTCCTTACTTCATACATTCATTTCTGACCATAGTCGCTCCTTACTTTATATGTCCGTTTTCGACCATAGTCGTTCCTTACACCTACACCGATTTCTAACTATAGTCACTCCTTACCCCAGCATACATTGCTTATATATCTGACCAACGTCGCTCATTACACAACTTCAAGCTCAAGGCCTAACTCAGCCGCCGCACGCGCGCCCAACTAGAAGACGTCGCCCCCAACTCACCTTGCGGAACTTGTCCAGCTTGCCCGCCACGAAGATCACGCTCCCCAGCTTGTCCATCAGCACATGCCCAACCTCCGCCCACACGACATTCGCCATGATCTCGAACCCTGGGGCCTGCCCGTCCTCCGCACCGCCGGGCGCCTGGCGCGTGCGTGAGCCTGATTTCACGCACACGGCCTCGGCGATCTCCATGACGCGCTGCACGTCGCGGTCGATGAAGCGCAGGACGGTGTTGTACAGTGCTGCGAGCACGTCGGAGCACGTCATCCATCTCGTCGAGGATTGCGGCAGATGCGAGCGAGGTGGCGGACGCGTTGACGCAGAGTGTGAACTCGAACGGGTTTTGCTTGGACGCGAACGCAGTGAAGGGCTTGTAGGGCGCGCGGGGCGGGAGCGAGGCTGTTTGTGGGGGTGCGGAGGACGATGCATGCCCAGAGACGGGGAGCGGGGTGTGAGGTACAATGGGAGAACGCGGTGCCGAGAGTGCGCCTGGGTATATCATCTAGGTACGAATGAGTTAGAGCTATAAGATGATACGGGTAAACGGTGCGCACCTTCTTGATGAACTCGCGCAGGACCTCGCAGCGGATGACGTCCTCGGCGTCGCGCTAGAGTCCAAGGACGTCGTAAGTGCACAGACATTCTGTGACGTCTGCATACAGTTTTGACTTCTTGATCTCGCTCACTTTGATCGGTCGCCCACTCTGCTCCTTCCTGCCCATGAGAGCCCCGAGCGTTGTCGCAAATAAATGGTCGAGGTCAGACGACAGGGTGGACTTGATGCGGTCGATGCGCCACAGGGGTAGTTGGTTGTCACGTCAGCGGGGGAGAGCGGCCATGCTGAGAGGGACAGCTCACAAACCCATTGCGACTCGTCTATAAACGCGCAGGGCTCTGTGTACACGCGCGAGACATGGCATAGTAGCTGTGTGTACTCGGCAGCTACACGGGCTATGTGTTTTGCGCGGTTACCCTGTGATCTGAGCCGGGAGATGAAGCGGTAACGTTAACTAGAGGTGCGCATGCACTTGCCTGTCGTCAGCGTCTGTGTCCGCCTGGGTCGAGAGAGGCATGGTGACTACGGTGGAAGGCTCCTTGTCCTCATCCTCCGGAGACGATATTAGGAGCAGAGACTCCAGTCGGGTGATGCTCTCCGAGATCTTTGAAAGTAAGTGCAAGAAAGCTTTCTCCTCGCGAATGGCTACGTGCCGGTCGAGCTTCTGCTTGGTCTCGTCCTGTATCTCTTGCAGTGTATGCCGTGACTCCTATTAAACGTGCCATGATATGGATTATGAATATGTTTGGTATAACACTATGGATGCGGCGACGTACAAGGACCTTCGCCTTTAAATCCGTCAACGGCCGTTGCAGAGCCTCCAACCCCGTATCCTCTCCCCGAAGATCCGTGCTCAAACTAATGAAGGCCTCGTAGTCATTGTTGATGAGCCGCACGAGTTCCTCCTTGAGCGCGGCGAGGTAATCGCATAGCTCCATACGCAGGTCCGGCAGCGAGGTGTATGCGCGAGACAGGAGGAACTGCTCGACGTCAAACGTTTCCGCGGAGAGGTGGAGGTCATCATGAGACAACGGCGTGTACAGACTCAGTAGGTCGTGCTGTGTGGTTGAAAGCTCGTCCTTGTCGGCACTGTTCAGCTGCTTCAGCTTGTGCTGGGACTCACGCCCAGCCAGCTCCTCCGTGAGTCTGTCCAGTTTGAAGGGGTTGCACGAGGTGGGATCAGGGCTCCTGACGGTAGTCACTAGTGGTCGCCTAGTCCTCCCAGGTCGATGAGCAGCGGTCGGTCCTCGAGGTGTAGTGTGTTGTCGACGTTGCGGAAGTGCCCAGCGCACATCGAGCTGAACACGGGGAACAGTGAACACTGCCGCCACCCATAAACCAATATGATGGTAAGGGGAATGTACGGGGTCCCTGCGTGAGCAACGTGGGCGCATTGGCCAGTATCGCCCGGCTTGTGGCGGCATGACATCGTTTATTTGTGGCTGATGGGCGCTTCAGAGCAGGCCGTTCCCTGTTTCCATAAGAAATGACTTTAGTACGCAACGATTCTGACTCCTGAGTGAGCCTGTCGGACTCCGACTCGGACTCGGAGTCGGCGACTCCCAGTGCTTTGTGGCTGTGCAGGCATCACCATGATTGTCAAGTTCGTCGTGCACCGCGGTTGGGCGCTTCTCAACTTGATCTTGGCCACATCTTCGACCGGCCAGCGTGCCTCCCATTGTTCCCTCTTTCGCCCACAGTGGCTACATCAGGCGGTAAGATATTTCTGAGTCTCGTGTTGTGGCTAAACTTCGACAAGATATAATCTGCGCGTGCGTGTTCAGCCGGTAAGTGCTATTCTCCATCTCGACTCTGAGTCCAGTCGCCTCCGCACAACATGGCCTCTGGAAATGCTGACACTCCACGCAAGGCGTACATCACCGCCTCTATTTTTGCGACATCACCTGGGGATCTCAAAGCGCGACGCGAAGAGCTCCGGTTCACCATGCATAAGAAGATCACCTGCATCTCGTTCACGGAATTCATGGACGAGTTCCTCCCCGACTCGACCAACCATTCAGAGGTCCAAGCTCAACCGATAAAATCACTTGTTTTGTCTCTCAGGTCCTCAGGTCCCGTTTGCGGCCGAGGAAGAAGTCTTCTGAACCTCCTCAAGATTCCGTCGAGAAGCCACACATACTACAGAATCCGTTCAAAGGCATGCAGCCCTCAGCCACGGAGAGGAGTATGTACACGAAGATCGTGAGTCCCGTACTCTCCGGTGCTCCATGTTGAACTGAATGTGTAATACACAGACGGAGGCATTGAACGCGGCCAATCCCTGCCCCGGCTATCAATTCGTGCCAACACCTCACAAGGGCGACCAGTCTGCGGACACGAAGCAGGCCGTCGATTGCGGGATGTATCCTATAGAAGCCGCGAAGAAACTGAAACTCGAAGAAGGCGACCGCTTTGGACGCATGGCGTGGTCGTGGGTTGAGATCGCCATCGAGTGCAAGATGAATTCTGTTAGTGACGACCCATTTGACGAAGACCTCGAGGGTCATGAGCCCAATGCCGAAACCCGGCGCCATGTCCTCGGCCAGATTCTGTCATACGCTGAGTACGTCTTCAACCATCAGCAACGTATGTTTCAGTACATGCTTCTCTTCCTCGGCAACTGTGCGCGCATTGTGCGCATCGACCGGGCGGGGATCTTTGCGACGGAGAAGTTCATCTACAGGAGTACTCACGGCGACAGGATCGTCCAGTTCTTGCGCCGCTATGCAGCTCTCTCCCTCGCCGAACGCGGCCACGATACGACGGCATTACGTCTCGATCCCAAGTCCGACGACGCGGAGACGATGCGAGCGCGTGTGAAGGATTTAGGCGAGGACGACTACGTCGGGGCACTATTCAAGAAGCAGTTGAGGGAAGACTGGCCGTGGTGGAAGCTGGAAGTGCCGGACGAGTTGACTGGGCACACCCGGCGGTACCTGGTGGGGAAACCACACTTCCAAGCGCCTGGGGTTGCGGGTCGGGCGACGCGGGGGTATGTCGCGCTGGAGGCGGATCCCGCGGAGGGGCAGAAGGCTCGATTCTTCTACTTGAAGGATGCGTGGCGTGTTGTAAGCGACGATATCACAAAGGAGGGCGTGGTGTTACAAGAGCTACGTAAACACGAGGTCGAATGTGTCCCCACGTTCGTCTGCCATGGCGACATGCTTGGCCAGCGGACACGGACCCAAGAGGTGTGGCCGAAGTGCCATAAGGGGAAAGAATGTGCTCTCAAGACACATCAACACTACCGTCTTGTTGTGAAGGAGGTTGGGAAGCCATTGGAGGAATTCTCCAATGGTATGGAGCTCGTCATGGCATTACTATGCTGCCTTACAGGTATGTCCTTACTACGTAGGGTCTGGATTCCTTTCTTACCCGGGTGAACGGCATAGCTCATTCCGACGCGTACTCTCATGGCATCATTCATCGCGATATTAGTTCGGGGAATATGTTGCTTTACAAGCAACCTGACGGTACCTGGACGGGGCTCTTAAACGACTGGGAGCTATCAAAGGAACTTGAACAGCAAGAGAAAGAGGGGCGCCAGCCTGATCGCACAGTGTGTCCGACTACACCCTTCTGCATATCGTTGACACTTACACAGTTTTCGATATAGGGGACCTGGCAATTTATGTCCGCAAACGCTCTTGATGATCATTCAAAAGTCATCGACGTTCCTGACGAGCTAGAGTCGTTTTTCCATGTCTTGATCTATTTGGCCGTCCGCTTCCTCCCACACAACCTCACGAACTCCAGCGTTCCCCAATTTCTTCGGGACTATTTCGACGACTATACGCCTCATGCCCAAGGGTTTCGCTGCGGGCGCACGAAAGCGGCAGCTATGGAGAACGGACGAATAAGCTTGTCGGCATACAACGCAAAGAAGGAAGACCAACCGGTCGAGAAGTACCTTCGTTTTACTTGGCCCACAAAGTCGAGTGACTCCGCCCCGTCAGGCCCATTGGACAACATCGTCACGACGCTGCTTTCCTGGTTCAAGGCCTATTACACGTACCATCCGAATAAGGAAGCACCAGTCAGGAGTAACGAAGGCATCACCGCAGTGAAACTGGAATTTACCGGAGTTATGGGACGCATACGGGCAAAGCGCAAGGGCGACTCAGAAGCCACGCCGAATGCTGAGGGCGTGCATCGGCCCACCGAGGCTGCTTCAGCCGCCGGCACGTCTACCGAGGCGACGAGCTCAGTAATGATCAAGGACCCACTCGGAGAAGCGCCTGGAAGACTCGCCAACAAAGTGAAGACGCACGAGGCAATGATCAACCTGTTGCTATCCGCCCTTGAGCACGAATGGCCAGAAACGGATCGTCATAAGGAGTTGAAACCTACCACGAAGTGGAAGCCCCCTGTAGACCAGGTCCCAAAGGGTTCTAAGCTTGCCAAGGACTCGGCGGAAGGCTCGAAAAGCTTAAAGAGTCCGAAGGCTCCTAGAAAAGGCTCGAAGGTATCGTCGCGGTCAAAGGTTTCGACGGGATCGAAACGGACTTCGCGAGACGCGGGTGACATTGAAGCAGGGCCTTCGAGTAAGCGGCGCAAGCATTGACGTTGATCCTACTCTTTTTGTGCGGTTATATGATGTACGAATTGACGTTCCGCTGGCCTGCTGTGATGTCATAGCGGAGGATCATTGCACCTACGAAATCTCCTGCGCTACCCCTCGGACATCACCCCTGCTACCAGTATTTACCTCCTCTCGATATCATACATCAGTATAGTAGAGCATTCTATCATTACTATCATGAACAGGGGATCGTAGAACACACGAGTGTTTAGTCCTTCGGTTGCCAGTGAGAGCAAGACATTCACCGACGATCTGCCGTGCCCTGGGTCTACAGGAACGAGTGCCGTGATCCTAACTACATACTACCTGGACGTTGAGCTGTGTCCTAAAACGTTCATCTACGATTGTGTAACTCGTCGATCTCTTAGACGACTGTGGAGTCGGTGACACGTTGGTCGGGTGCTCGCTCGGAGAGCCCAACCATCGCTGAACGCATCATGGGTAGCACGGCCGCGTGAGCGATGACAGTACCTACAAGACGACGTATTGCGCACCTCTAACGCACTAATAGGCACAAGCAGCTACCTACCGTGAAGGCAAGAGGCCCGTCAGGTCGCAGTGTAGAATTCAAGCCCTCGGTTATGATTCTACTAGTAACTGCGGCACTCGAAATGACACCATCGGATCTTCAGTGTGATTGCTCAACTTGGAGGCGATACTTGGGTCGCTTAGGCTCGCGCTCCGGGTATACCCTTCTGCAGTTAGAGAGCGGGCAAGTTGATGAAGCATGGTGCATAGATTGCGAGCGCACTATGCGTCCGGCAGGAGATGCTCTTAAGGGTTCATTGCGGGGCAGTTGCCCACCCCTGAGCAGAACTTGAGATCCAAGGCGTACTAAACTTCGCAAGGAGCATGGTCTCTGGCTCCGGTATCGCGAGAGAGCACGAGAGTTGCAACCCTACGAAATATCGTATACTGCCAGCCCATAGAACAAGAAATAAGTAAAGACAAACAGACGAGAGGCCTATCTATCAAGTTGAACCAGCCGAGCCGCAGGGCGATAGAAAACCATGGAAGTTACATGAGTCCGCGAAGATGAAATGCGTTGGAGTTCAAGCTATAAGAACCAGAGTTGACGTTAACGAGGTTGAAGGAACGTTGATCTTAAACGTCGGCGTAAAGCGACAATGATAATAAGCGCCCGTCGCGCACTTCGTCCACGACGATCACCAGTAGCCGCCTTTAGCAACCTCTTACTCGCCCATAGCTCCGTCAACCCCCCGCCCAACGGAGGACAAGAAGCTGATACCAAACATCGAAATGGCTCTTTGCCGCCTACTATGGATGACCTGCGAGAGATTCGCCTGGCCCTGGTCGGCACGCAGAGTGGAAATGGCGACAGCTTTCGACCGCGAAGTTAACAATGTTCTACAAACTACAACCGGTAAGGTACAAATACATCTGAGCACACATGCAGAAAGGTGCACAATATGTCCTGGACTGGAGAAAACGCGCTAGGCTACTATTGCTGCACCTTCGACCTCCGCAACCGCTTTGGAACTGGAGACCCATCGCCGAAGATAATCTCCTCCGCACAACGCTTCCCCTTGCCCTTCTCCATCCTGTCCCTGAATATGAAGGTGAGCACAGTCTCGGCTTCATATATCAAAAGCGCACACACCTCGCGACGGGCTTCTCCGCAACGTCCGGAAGGTCAGAGGGCGAGATCTCCCGAGACGTCAACTCCTCTACCTCCACCATATCCTCCTCATCCGCCGAGCCCGTCTGCTCCTCAAATGGAGCCCACGCCCCATTCAGGAGCCGCGGGTCGTCCTTGAACTGCGAGAAGTAGCACTCAAGGGCGAGTCGCAGCTTTTGCATCTCACGCGCGCGCATCTTGAGGCTCGCGGTGCGCTCCTCGACGTAGTCGATGAGCATGCCGAGCTCGCGGACCTCGGCTTTTGCCCTCTCGTCGCGGTCCGCGAGGGGTGTGATCTCCTGGAGGGCGCGGCGGACCTCGCTCATAGGACGGGGGAAGACCCAGGGCGGGAGGGGCGAGCGCGTGACCTCGTCCCACGCAGGCTCTGTCGATGCTGAGCGGCTTCGTGCGGGTGCGGGTGCAGGTGCGGGCTTGGCGGGCTCTGGGAGTTGTTTCTGAGGAGGCAAGCTGAATACGGGTGGGCGAGGGGGAAGGGTGACGGCGGGCTCGCGTGCGGCCCGTTCGCGCATTGCGGCGCGCTCGCTGTCGGTAGGGGGATAGAAGACACGGCTACCGACACCACGGAAGGGGGATCGATCTGGACGGTCGAGTGGCCCTGCGATGTGTGGTCAGTCGCTGCGAAAGGCTAGGTGCAGTGATTAAGGACTTACAAAGACGTGGCTCGACGCCCGTCGGGTTGGCTGTGGACTGTGGCGGCCTCCACATGAATTGGGCGAGGGAGGGTTGAACGACGGCAGGCTCGACAGTATCTGCGGGAACAGACTTGTCGCCGACCTGATGTGGTCCGACTACGACGCTGGCGGCGGCATTTGAGCCGTTGTCTGCAGTCGTAGCGTTGTCAAGTCTGGCCGATGGTGGTCGGGTCTCGCAGGGGCGAGGCGACACCGCACTGGACTTCGGGCTCCCGTTGCGGCCTGACTGCAGGCGAGGATCGTTTGAAGGCTGATTGCGGCGGCCTGAAGCCTCTTTCGGCGAACTGGATGGGCATTGGACGTCCTGTGAGGCAGCAGGAGGGGCAGCTTCAGGGTTCGGGGCTGGCGCATCGTTCGCGCTGCTCTTGCGTGGGCTGCGACGGAGCGAGCTCGACTCTGCCTGGGGAACTGTCTGCTTCCTCGCTCCTCCGAAGGCCGTCCCCCTTAGCACCTTTCGGGAGATTGCCTCGAGCTCGGACGTCGGGGGGATCGAGTACATGCTTGGTGTGGCTTGAGCTCGCATGGCCACAGTGAGGATCACGACGAGGGACTCACTATGGGACAGGGTCGTTCTTTTGGAGGAGCCCGTCGATGATGGCGTCTGTCTTCTGGTTTGCCCTGACTCCGTCGCGCTGAGCGGGAGAAGAGAGGACGCAGGATGGGGGCTTAGCCACAGTGGTTGGAGACGCGCGGGCCGCAGAAGTTGACGTACCTTTGCGAGCTTCTGGAGGTCGGTGCGCTTGAGCTTCTTGAGTGCTTCTCTGTCCATGTCTGCTGGTACAATGCTGTCGCGCTGCGAGTGGTGGTGGTTGTGGTGGTGGGCAGAGGATGGAGGGTGGTTGTGGCTGAAGCGCGAGGCGCCTTGTATAGCGGGCGTCTCGGCCCGGGACAACAGCCCAAATAGTGCCCGCGGTAGGCGGCGTTTGCACTGTCCTTCAAATGGTTACCACCACCTCGTTTGATCTACCTACGCATAATGCATGCCTTATTGTCTACCCGTCCAAGCTTAATCATTCAGTGGCACACTCCCCATGCCGCCTCGCTACAAGCTTGTACGTTATTCGTTATGCTTGTCACTTCGTAACATTAAGCTGTTTAAAGCTTGTATCACTGTTGTTAACTATCTGCATATCTGCCGCGAGCTGTGGTGCACGCCGGACCTACGAAAGTATCCCACTAGGGGGCTCGACCCGCACCCAGACCAATATGACAAGCTCGTGGACGTCCCGGGCTCAGTTAGGGACTCCTTTGAGCTCTGGGGCCGGGACGCCCACCTACACGCTAGTGTCGGCCGTGCATAGTCATATTTCAGTTGAGTCTCCTTGTAAACCAGCTAAGCCGCAAGACAGCTGGACGGGCAGCCAGATGTACACAAGACACACAGGTTTAAATCTCATCATCTGTTCCGGATGGTTTAATATATACAGTCTTAATATACAGCAAGACGGCGATACCATACGAGTGTACGTAAATATTCTGATTATGAAGGAACGTATTAATACCAAAAGTGCAAGACCGAGGTTATTGGTCGTTCCTGGTCTTTGCAGCTTGACTTGCACCACGAGACTTTCTATGCTCCGCCACGATCCGCGCGAACCGCGACACAAACTTCTCTCTCCTCGACTTGCCCTCCTCCCCTTCCCCTGTCTTCTCATGCTCCGACGCGGTATGCTGCGGGCCTGTCTTATCCCCTTCATGTGCGTGCTGACGATGATTGAAACGATGCCAATGCTCGTGCTCGTGCTCGTGCTCATGTCGGTGCTTGTGCTCGTCGCGGTCCGGGGTGACGGTCAGGAAGTTGACGATGAGCGACCACAGGTTGTTCCCGCTCACGGAATGCTCGTCCATGAGCACCGCCTGGTCCGCGATCTTCGCCAGCCGCCGCGCCTCCTCCGTGTCTCTGCGCGACACGATGCTGCTCGGCGGCGGGTTCTCGTCCGCGTCCAGCGCCCAGGCCCACGACCAGCTCCCCGACGCCGCCAAACCGTCCTTCACGCCCTGAGCCGTGTTCGCGCGCACAGCTCGCGCCGAGCGCCCCTCCCCATCCTGCTTCGGGCGCGTCGACACCGGCGCGCGCACGCTCTCCTGTCTTTCCTCCTCGGGTTCCGGGTTGAGGAACGTGTGCAGCTGCGCCATGTTGCGCACCGTGTCCTGCTTCGCACGCTCGAGGTTGCGCCGGCGCGCCTTCTCGATTGCCTTCGCCGTCTTGGCGAACTTCTTCCCGAACTTGGCCATCCCGTCCATGTACCGCCGCGCGGCGAGCTCCGAAATCTCGCCGATGAGCTCGGGTGGGAGCCGGAACGCGCTCAGCTCGCTTTCGGGCTCGAGCGCGCGGATGACACCACGCGTCGACACGCGCTCACGGATGATAGTGTCCTGAGGGTCAGTTAGCAAACGTCGACGAGCGTCGTTCGGTGTACGGAGAGGGATCGTACGAACCAGGCCGTGATCGTAGACGGATGCTTCGCCTGCATATCGTACACCCTCGGGTCCGCCCGACTTCTCGCGGAACCGCGGTCCCGCTACGTCCGACGAGCCCGTCGATCCTCTTCCGCGACCGCTCGTGGAGGAAGAGGGGCCCGACATAGCCTTGACGGGCTCTCGGCGCAGGAAGCTGCTAGCGCGATTGACGCTGGCACTGAACGCCCTACGGACGGATTTGTGGTGCTCGACACCCGGGGCCTGTAACGACGATCCGCCGGCTTGAGGAGTGCCGCCGTTACCAGAGTTAGATTTCCCCGCCTCTTTGGAGGCTAATACTGGATCTGAATGCGAGGTAGGTACACCGGGCGCTGGAGTGGACGTCGCGCCCTGCCCGGCATCGGCGTCCTTGATGCCGCTCATGAGGTCCGTCTGGGTACTCGCGGGGGACGCGGTCGTGGTTCCCTTCTCGAGGATCGGGTCCATAGGTGCCGGCAGCATCCCGGTAACGTACTTGATAAATGTGGCCATTGCACGGAAGCAGTACTTGCCAGGCGTGGTAAACGCAAACAAGACGGGAAGAGTATGTGCCGCGTCTGCGAGACGGGAAGTTGTTCAGTTATGAGAAACAGCTTGGAGCGTATGTGAAGTGTACCATCGTAGACTTGTAGATGAACCTTGGACGGGCCGTAGCGCTCTTCGATGCCGTTCAAAACTGGGTACAGAAGCCGCGCTTCTGGTTTCACAGGGTACTTATCCGGGTGCGCAGCCTTGTGTGCACTATCAACATGCCTCAGTAAAAGCTCGTTGCAGACCGTTGAAGTAAGGGACGACACTCACAGGTAGATAATCTCATCTCGCAGGACCTCCTTATCGCTCGCGATGACCAACATCGGCGGCAAACCACCTAGATACGACCCAACCGGACTCACGAGCGGGTGCACCAACAAGTAATTCGGTGCATACATATGTACTTGCCCGTCGACCGAGAGCGTCTCTCCTTGCGGCGTCGTTAGCGACACGCGCTGGTTGCGCACGCCGTCGAGGGGGAGTGGGAGCGACGCCGAGGTGCCGAGATGCAGCGTGCGCCCGGCATCGTGAAGTGTGTGCCCTGCATCCTCTTGTGGGACGGTCACGGAGTAGTCAGGCGTCACTGCACGCGAGGGCAACGCGTTTGCGTGTGCTGTTGGAGTTTCCGGTGGGGCAGCTTCGCAGTTCGATTTGGCTTGTTTAGCCTCTTTCGATTTGGGTCTGATGGCGTCGCGGATGCGAGCACGTAGTCCTTGATGCACTTGCAGTGTTACATCGTCCGGGGGAGGCGGCCAGAGAGTGCTCGGTTTATGGAAAGATAAACCATAGGGCGGAATGATATCCTGCATGCAAATGTTACGATGGACACACATTCAATGATCAGAGATTGGACACATACCGTGGCGGTATTTGTGTGTATGCTCGGAAACGAGTGCGTCAGATCACACCAGGGAGAGATCAGGACAGACCCAGCAGGCGGCGGCAATCCAGAGTCCCGAATGACTTGCATTAGAGCGATGCACAGTCCGCCGCCGGCCGAGTCCCCGGAGAGGATGATATTCGACGGAGAGACGGGTGTATGCAGTGCTCCGGGGGGTGGCCTTATTAGATACAGATCTACGCACCTTAGGGTTACGGTAGGCACGGGAGGAGAGAGAGACTCACATGCGGCGAGAAAATCCTGGATGGCGCAAGGGAAAGGGTACTGTGGCGCAAGGCGGTAATTCATTGCTGTGCGTGCGGTTAATGTATTGATATAGCGAAGCCCCGTAGCAAGCGCACTTACTGAAGACGCGACCATTGATCTTACGGGCGAGCCGTTGTATCACATAACTATGGTAGATGAGGATCTTGTGCCATTGCGTGTACGTCGCGAGCGCACTTACCGTTCCTGATCGATACTACCAAAATAGTAGCCGCCTGTGCGGGGTAAACACACGCCGTATCCTCGAACAGCGCGCACTACTTACCACCGTGTGCATACAGTATGCACCGCATTTCGTCCATCTCTGGCTGATAGGTAGCGGGCATCTCCTGACTTGTATTTCCTGCGTCCAGCGATGGTGCGCCGTCTGTCGAGGCCTCGCGTGCTTTCTGTTTCCGCTTGGCTTCTTGCCAATCCCTCTTTGCAACGATCCATTCGGCGTCCACGCTATAACATCGCAGGGATTCACTCTCGACCCGATGTCAGATATTGAACAAGGTGCGTACCCCTTGACGCCTCGGACCTGCCACCATTTGGTACCACCTACGACGCGTTTCGTGACTTCCTCTCCGCCGAGGGCTTTTATCAGGTATGTAGCAGCGTCGTCACAGCAGGACATAGGCACGAGCAGTCGCACGACATGAACCCACGGAGGACTTGGAGTGCGTGTGTTGGAGAACGCCTGCAGCTCTTCGACTGTATGTCTTGTGCACGCGATCAATGGGATTACCCTAAAATATATGTTGTATGGAGCTCACTTGGTCGCAGCCTCCATGAAAGACTCCACGCGAAGTTAGACCGTCGATCCGGAACAAACCATATATTTGTGGGCGTACCTTTATGATATTGAACGCCTCATCATACAGAAGCTCTTCCTGCCTGAGCTTCGGCATGTCCTTCGCCGCATTGTCTTTTGACAAACGCTCGAAGTAGTGCTTGACGAGAACATCGAGAATGATAGGCCCGAGCTTGAGGCCCGCCTGTCGCGTGAGGGAGTTGACCATGGTGTCCCACTCACGCGAGCGTCTCGGAGGGGTCCCAGAAAGGCGTGGCTGGTCTACGAGCGAGTAGATTTGGAGTTAATTTGGAGTAAACCGAGTCTTAAAGTGCTTTAGCAGGTGATGGTGGTGCGACCGAGAGATGGGTGCTTGGCATGACACACACTCGAAGGGCGCGAGGGCAATGCCGTCAGCAACATTGACCCTGCATTCCCGCTTTTTCCGGACGCCCAAGACGGAAAGCCCGTGTTGGTGGGATGCTGAGCGAGTGCAGTAGTCGTCGTCGGTCTCCCAGTCTGAAAGGATGCAGAAAGTGTTCAAGAACGTCGGGAACGGCGGCTGAGGTCGCACTCGGAGGCAAGTTGGCGAGGCATCCGAACTGCCAGGCGCGCGGAGCCGCCCGCCCCAAAGTGCCCGCGCGTCCCTCGAGCCGTGTCTCGCGTCGTGCGTGCATTCTCCGATGCCTACTGTGATCATCTCTCCACGACCACCTTCCAGTCTGCGCTCTCGCCGCCGTGCTTCACGTCGTGGACGTCATCCTGCGCGGCGCGCATGAAGTCGTTCGGGCTAATTCTGGTGATGGTCTGATGCTCAAGTGACCGCCTCCGAAGGATCGCTCGGCAGAACTCAGAGTTCGAAGCGTGGGCCTCGCCGTCGCTCTCACCCCGGATTGCCCGTCTCTCCCATCGTGCTCGACGACGCCCTCGTTCTCAAGGACGACCACGAGCACCCACCCCACGATGGCACAGACCATGTGTTGCATCCGCCGCCGCCCCGACAGCGACTCGCAGAACGGCCTCAAGCGACACCGCCGTCCTCGTGCCCTCGCACGGCACCTCCGCATCTCGCTCACCACGTCTGCTGTGCTCCTCGCTGCGTTTATTCTCTTCCTCCTCGTCGGCCTCTCCCTCCCCATCATCAAAAGCCTCTACCTCTTCACGATCCAATTTGCGACGAACCCAGACCAGCCCGTCACTTCGGTCGCGACGCGTCTTCGCCTAGGCGTTTGGGGCATCTGCGCGAGCAGCGCGCTCGATCCGCCCGACGGCGGCGAGTGCTTCGGCCCTATGCTTGGCTACACCATCCCCGACGCGATCCTCGACCTTACCGGCTTCCCTGCGCTCGTGCAGGACGTCAGCAAGGGCGTGACCGTCCTCCTCGTCCTACACCTGGTCGCCGCAGGGCTCGCCTTCATCGGCGTGTTCACCTCGCTCTTCCTCGAATCCCACACCATGTGCATCATCTCGCTCATCACCACCATCTTCACGCTCCTCGTCGGCCTCGTCGTTTTTGGCGTCGACCTCGCGCTCATCCTAGTCGGCAAGTCCCGCATAGGACCGCTAACGAACTTCAACTACGTCGCGAACTGGGGGCCCGCACTATGGATGGTGCTTGCGGGGGTCATCCTGAGCTTCCTTGGCATGATCCTCATGAGCATTGTGGTCTGTGAATGCTGCGGAGTGGGAAGGAGACCCCATCGACCCCATCACCACCACCAGGAGGACAAGTGTTGAATCCGCTTTCAAGATGGAGGGCGTCCCAGTGGGTGTCTTCCTCAGCACCTCCTTGCAAAATTCGTGTGCTTATCGATCTATTGCACAGTTGTTATTGTTATCTTTACGACCTATTACGACCCGCCACGACCTCTGTATGTTGTAGTTGTCGACACGCTGTTCTTGAGCATTCTTAGCTCTTTTCCTGAGCCTCCACCTTGATATCTTCGCAGCTTCCTTCAGAATCTCGAGAGCGCCAACCCATAGCTTATGGGCAACATGAAAGCCTTACCTGTACATACGAGTACCGCGTGCTTTGGTATCCGCGGGGTGGGCGTTAGTACACGCACGTTCGTCGAGCTATCCCGCCGTAATTCCCACTGACGCCAACGCTAAACCGAATCTCGTCGACTCTACCTGAGCAGTCGATGTACTTATGAACGTGTGCTTACCTCGCCTAGATCCATCGCGGTCATGCAGCACTGTAACAAATCGAAAGTCTGCAGGCCTGCCGCCGCGCTAGATCTCACGTTCCACATTAAACTCCTCAAGAGAACACTCGGCGATATGATCAGGGTTGACGATTCGAGCATAATGAAGTGAGAGCGACCACAGATTTCCGGTCACCCATACCAACTTCTGAACCCGAACATATCGATGTGGATTGAACGATACTATTTTACTACTACATCGAATGCAAATCGACTCAGACACGATAAAAAGCATCACGCAACATAGTAACAATACTACCGTTAAGATTTCTTCGATCTGGGCTACTTGTGCGGCTACACAGTGATGCGACTGGGTCCCTGGTCGAGGTGAGCAATTTTGCCAGCCTTAGCGTCCGCGTCCGCGTTTCGCGTGAACTTCCCAGTTGTCCGGTTTGAAGGAGGTACCGTTAGAAAGCGAAGAGAATCGGCGGCCTTCCATAGATAAAGGGATGGGTCGGGTATCTCGTCGGACTAGTATGATCACACGAACCCCGCGTCTTGGATGGAGTTCGGAGGGCACCCTTGCACTTCTCCAGGACCATCTCCTGGGGCTCCTGGGCTACAACGGGCGCCCATGAGTAATGGCTCGGCCCGGGACGCCCGCTATACAAGGCGCCTCGCGCTTCAGCCACAACCACCCTCCATCCTCTGCCCACCACCACAACCACCACCACTCGCAGCGCGACAGCATTGTACCAGCAGACATGGACAGAGAAGCACTCAAGAAGCTCAAGCGCACCGACCTCCAGAAGCTCGCAAAGGTACGTCAACTGCTACGGCCCGTGCACCTCCAACCGCTGTGGCTAAGCCCTCATCCTGCGTCCTCTCTTCTCCTGTTCAGCGCGACGGAGTCAGAGCGAACCAGAAGACAGACGCAATCATCGATGGGCTCCTCCAAAAGAACGCCCCTGTCCCATAGTGAGTCCCTCGTCGTGATCCTCACTGTGGCCATGCGAGCTCAAGCCACACCAAGCATGTACTCGATCCCCCCGACGTCCGAGCTCGAGGCAATCTCCCGAAAGGTGCTAAGGGGGACGGCCTTCGGAGGAGCGAGGAAGCAGACAGTTCCCCAGGCAGAGTCGAGCTCGCTCCGTCGCAGCCCACGCAAGAGCAGCGCGAACGATGCGCCAGCCCCGAACCCTGAAGCTGCCCCTCCTGCTGCCTCACAGGACGTCCAATGCCCATCCAGTTCGCCGAAAGAGGCTTCAGGCCGCCGCAATCAGCCTTCAAACGATCCTCGCCTGCAGTCAGGCCGCAACGGGAGCCCGAAGTCCAGTGCGGTGTCGCCTCGCCCCTGCGAGACCCGACCACCATCGGCCAGACTTGACAACGCTACGACTGCAGACAACGGCTCAAATGCCGCCGCCAGCGTCGTAGTCGGACCACATCAGGTCGGCGACAAGTCTGTTCCCGCAGATACTGTCGAGCCTGCCGTCGTTCAACCCTCCCTCGCCCAATTCATGTGGAGGCCGCCACAGTCCACAGCCAACCCGACGGGCGTCGAGCCACGTCTTTGTAAGTCCTTAATCACTGCACCTAGCCTTTCGCAGCGACTGACCACACATCGCAGGGCCACTCGACCGTCCAGATCGATCCCCCTTCCGTGGTGTCGGTAGCCGTGTCTTCTATCCCCCTACCGACAGCGAGCGCGCCGCAATGCGCGAACGGGCCGCACGCGAGCCCGCCGTCACCCTTCCCCCTCGCCCACCCGTATTCAGCTTGCCTCCTCAGAAACAACTCCCAGAGTCCGCCAAGCCCGCACCTGCACCCGCACCCCCACGCAGCCGCTCAGCATCGACAGAACCTGCGTGGGACGAGGTCACGCGCTCGCCCCTCCCGCCCTGGGTCTTCCCCCGTCCTATGAGCGAGGTCCGCCGCGTCCTCCAGGAGATCACACCCCTCGCAGACCGCGACGAGAGGGCAAAAGCCGAGGTCCGCGAGCTCGGCATGCTCATCGATTACGTCGAGGAGCGCACCGCGAGCCTCAAGATGCGCGCGCGTGAGATGCAAAAGCTGCGACTCGCCCTTGAATGCTACTTCTCGCAGTTCAAGGACGACCCGCGGCTCCTGAACGGGACGTGGGCTCCGTTCGAGGAACGGACGGGCTCGACGGATGAGGAGGAGGATATGGTGGAGGTCGAGGAGTTGACGTCTCGGGAGATCTCGCCCTCTGACCTTCCGGACGTCGTAGAGAGGCCCATCGCGAGGTGTGTACGGTTTGATATGCAGACCAGAGACTGTGCTCACCTTCATATTCAGGGACAGGATGGAGAAGGGCAAGGGGAAGCGTTGTGCGGAGGAGATTATCTTCGGCGATGGGTCTCCGGTTCCAAAGCGGTTGCGGAGGTCGAAGGTGCAGCAATAGTAGCCTGGCGCGTTTTCTCCAGTCCAGGACATATTGTGCACCTTTCTGCATGTGTGCTCAGATGTATTTGTACCTTACCGATTGTAGTTTGTAGAACAACGCCAACGCGATCGAAAGCCAGCCATATCTTCCACTTTTCAGGAGAGTCCGCCCAGATGAATTGCTCGCAAGCCGAGGTTACCTATATCAGAAAGACATCTAAACAAAAGATACGCCAGCCGGAATTCCTGATCTTTGCCCAAGAAAATTCGGTACGAGAAAGCGAGACGTCGTCAGGAGCTGCCAGACTGCCAGTGGTCGTCGTGGAGGAAAGTGCGCGCAAGCGCTTATTTAGTCTCCCGCCCCGGCCGCTTCGGCTGATAGTATGTGCTAGTACGTGCCACTATCCCTTCCACCATAAGTTACAGACGGCTATACATCGGGCAAGAGACATCGACGAGCTATTACCCAACTCGAATTAAACTGGCCTTACATACGTATAGGGATGCCGTTGAGTGATAAGTCCAACCAAGGCCGCGATAGTACAAAGGTATGCTCGTGGATTAATATATATTCAGACTTCTAACAACCTTTTAGAATGTCTGATTTCACCGCGAGGGTGCTCTCCATCGTCTCTGGGCTGAAGCTATTGGAACCCAAGGCTCAATTCCGTCGACGCTCACCAGGCTGAACACTCCATTGGCAGGTGCCACTCGACCAGGCTGGCGCTTTGTGTTTGTGGGTCTCGGTCCGGGGCGCCCGCGGAACAAGACGTACCCCGCGTTGCAGCCACTGCGACCTTCCACCCTCTCTTCACCGACGCACCACCTCCTGCATCCACCCCAATCGACACGCAATATCACCATCCCTCGCAATTGAAATGGACAGAGACGCACTGAAGAAGCTCAGGCGCGCCGACCTCCAAAAGCTCGCCAAGGTACGTACGTGAATCTTTGCAGTGACCAGTATATACCTCGAACGAGTGTGGAGGTCGTCGTCTGATCCCAACTTCCGCCCAGCGCGACGGAGTCCGGGCCAACCAGAAAACGGAAGCAATCATCAATGAGCTCCTTGAGAAGAACAACCCAGTCCCGTAGTGAGCTCTCCGTTGTGATCTTTACTACGGCTATGCGAACTGAGGCAATGAATGAAGCATAGACCCTATTCCTTCGGCCTTCGAGCAA
This sequence comes from Trametes meyenii, assembly GCA_022606255.1. Taxonomy (NCBI): domain Eukaryota; kingdom Fungi; phylum Basidiomycota; class Agaricomycetes; order Polyporales; family Polyporaceae; genus Trametes; species Trametes meyenii. The sequence continues at coordinate 1,458,113 of JABYQG010000008.1, forward strand.
GTGGCTGTCCCTGCCAGAATTCTTCAAGAAGCAAGCACGGAGACAGATCCGCTGGCAGAGTCAATCTCGCTCCGCCGCAGCCCGTGTAAGAACAATAAGAAGGAAATTCAAGTCGCAGACGTCGGACCAGCCTTCGTGACCTCACTGGATAGCCAATGCCCGTCAATCTCACCAAGGGCTGCCGAGGGCGATCACACCGGACTTCCTGAAGATGCGTGTCTGCCTTCAGGCTACAACGCCAGCCTTCAGTCGAACACAGAGTCACCACACACCTGCGAAGTGCGGCCGCGATCGACAGGCACCACCAAGAGGAGTCTTGAAAATGCTATTGATAATAATGGCGACTGCGATTCCGTCAACGCGATTGCGCCTAGGGATGCTACTCGGCCCACCTCCTCCGCTGCCACCGACGTGGACGTCCTCCGGACATCCCTTGTCCAGCCCTCGGGGGAGGAGCTCGGATCGACAGACCAGTCTATCGCGGGCGGCGAACAACGGCGCCCTGGTGAGACTCTTCTGGCCACCTTTGATGTTTCGTAGCGACTGACGGGACGTCGCAGGGCCATTAGACCGACCAGATCCACACCTCTTCCAAGGTGTCGGAAGTAATGTATTCTGCCCGCCCACAGACAGCCAGTGCGTCACTATGCGTGAGCGTGCTGCCCAACAGCCGCTCATAGTCGAGGACTCCCTGTTCTTCCAACGCGATTCTGCTTTGAGCTTGACTCAGCAAGAAGATCCCGGGCCCACCAAGCCCACGCTCACACGCAGCCGCTCAGCGTCGACGGAGCCCGCGTGGGGCGAGATGGCGCTCCCGCCCCCGCCGCCTTTGGTCTCCCCCCGTCCAATAAGCGAGGTCCGCCGCATTCTGCAGGCGATCGCGCCTCTCACAGATCGCGATGAGAAGACCAAAGCTGAAGTACGAGAGCTCGGCATGCTCATCGACCACGTCGAGGAGCGCACCACGAGCCTCAAGATGCGCATGCGTAAAATGCAAAAGCTACGTCTCGTGCTCGAATACTTCTTCTCGCAGTTCAAGGACGATCCGCGGCTGCTCGATGGGACGTGGGCTTCGCTGGACGACAAAGAGGGCTCGACGCGTGGGGAGATGGATGTGTCGGAGGTGAATGAGTTGGTGTCTCAGAGGACCTTTAACCTTGGCAAGTTTGACGTTCCGGACGTTGGGAAAACCCGAGTTGCGGAGTGCGTGGTCCCGCTGCCCATTCTAGATGATTTGCTTACCTAAATGTATGTTGACAGGAAGCAGAAGGCTGAAGGGAAACGTCATGTGGAGGCCGTTCTTGACGAGGAGTCAGAGTCTCCGAAACGGCAACGACGGTCGAAGGCGCAGAGCCATTAATCCGGCACATTTCGGATCCGTGTCCTCTTACTTACGAGTTTGCGTTGTTGCAAGTACCTAGATGTATTCTTACTAGTCATAGATTGTCGAGTATAGTCCATGGCTATACTCTGGCGTTTTGTTTGTTGCGTGAGCCCGCGCGGCCGGGATCGAGTTGGCTGCTCGGTGGAGAGACACTGACGTGACTGAATACGAGCGGACACGAGAACCATGCAAGCCTGGTCGATTACATGTGGTAGACCAGAAGAACGTCCGCAGAGTCTAGAGAGGCCGTCAGAGATCGTCGTGGTAAGGAGGCAAGCTTGTTCACGCGAACTTACGGCTCGGAAGCGCCAGCGCTCGACTCTCGTTTATATACTAGTAGAACCCATCCCGTGTGCTGGGCTTCGAGTTGACTCCCTTTGTTTGAATCCGGGGCATAGTATTACTATACATCGTCTACTAGACTACACGCTATGCTTTGAGCTCTAAGTTGAACTCGTGAGCCATCGCTGCCATTCATCACATGCACTTGCACTATGCGACTTATGACACACGTTGTATTGAACATACCGGCTCTTGATCTAATACAAGAAAGGTAACCATTAAAAAAACGCTATGTACATATAGCCTGTCGCGATCCCGACTCCGAAGCGAGAGTAGAACTCGTAAGATTCGAGGAGCGATGGGTTGCGCAACGGTGATGTATCGCAGCGGGCAGAAGTGAGGGCCTCTATGAGGGAAGTAGACGGAAGGATAGATTACAAGAGGGTGATAGCGGAAGAAGGGTGTTGCGAGCGTGCGTTCCCTCCAACCGGGGCGAGTCATAGGGTTAATGGAACAGTGACGGAGGTAGGACGGTGGGTTGGATCCGTTAACGCTTGCGCCGTTTCGTTGAAGGACCGGCTTCGGCGTTGTCGGCGTCTCGTATGCTCCTCTTCGACCCGGCCGACACCTTCGAGCTTTTTTGGGCAGCCTTCAGAACCTTTGAGCTTTTCGAGCTCGTTGCCGAACCCTTTGCTGAACCCTTTTTCGAACCTCCCTTCGTCGAGTTCTTCGTGATCCTCGAGGCTTTCTGGACTTGATCGATTTGGGGCTTCCATTTGGTAGGCTTCAAGTCCTTGCGGCGATCGCTCTCGGGCCAATTACCCTCAGAGAGAACGTCTAGCAAGAGGCTGATCGTCGCGTCGTGAGTCTTCAACTTCGCAGCCAGCTCCTCGACTACCGCCGTATCCTGCTCCTGCTCCGAGCCCTCCTCCGCCTGGACAGAATGCACAGTATCGACGGAGACGTCAACGCGAGTGGATTGAGTAGTAGAGACATCTTCTGCCCCTTGCATTTTCTCTGCTCTGCGACGTTCATCGCGCAACTGCGCTACGAAGTCCATGATCTCGTGGTTCGCTCCGTGGACATTCTTGTCGCGTTTCTTCGATTTATCCTTTCTGGCTTCGATCGTGTAGTGAGCACTGAACCAGGAAAGGAGCGTAGCGAAAACATCGTCTATGGGATGCGTAGGCGACTGGGTCGTATCTCCGGGCTTGGTAGGGCAGAGGAAATGCAAACTTTCGTCCAGCTCTTCGTTATATGGCGAGAGATCGAGAGTCCCAGATGTGATAACCTTATCCTTCCGTGGCCCACAGCGATACCCCGTCTTGTGAGGAGCGAAGTCATCAAAGTAATCCCGCATGAATTGAGGAACACTGGAGTCGTCGAGGTTGTGGTAGAGGAATCGGATGCAGAGGTAGAGCAGCACGTGAAAAAAGGACTCGAGCTCGTCTTGGATGACGATAGGCTTCGTATGCTTGTTGAGTGCATTCACAGACATAAATTGCCATGTTCCCTGTGCGCCGGCATGAGCATATAGCAGCAAGAAGCCTTTTGGATATTGGACATACCGTGCGGTCCGGCTGGCGGCCTCCTGGTTCCTGCTGCTCGAGGTGCTTAGACAGCTCCCAGTCATTCAGAAGCCCTTGCCAAGTGCCTCCCGGACGCTTGTACAGCAGCATGTTTCCCACACTTATATCTCGATGTATGATGCCATGTGCGTATGCTCGAGAATGAGCTGGGATGGACAGTTGTAAGAGCGAGCTCTCATTATCAGAGTGACAGACATACCTGTAACGCAGCAGAGAAACGCTTGGACGAGCTGAAATCCGTTCGAGAATTCTTCCAACGGCTTCCCTATCTCCTCCACTACAACGCGGTAGTGTTGATGCGTCTTCAAAGAACACTCCTTCCCTGGGTGATGCTTCGGCCATACCTCTTGTGTTCGTGTTCGCTGGCGAGGAATGTCACCATGACAGATAAGCGTGGGGACGCATGGGACTTGGTGTGCACGCAACTCTTGCAGCACTGTGCCCTCCTTGTCGATATCGTCGCTCACAACTCGCCAGGCATCCTTTAGATAGACGAATCGGGCCTTCTGTCCCCCCACCGGCTCTGCTTCCAACGCGACGTACCCTCGCGTCGCCCGACCGGCCACACCAGGGGCTTGAAAGTGTGGCTTTCCAACCAGGTATCGCCGTGTTTCCCCCGTGAGCTCGTCCGGCACTTCCAGCTTCCACCATGGCCAGTCGTCCCGCAACTGCTTCTTGAAGAGCGCCGCGACGTAATCGTCTTCATCTACCTGTTTCACGCGCGCACGCATCTTGCCTGCGTCTCCGGACTTGGGGTCGAGGCGTACAGCTGTTGTGTCATGGCCACGATCGGCTGGGGAACGGGCGGCGTAGTGCTGCAGAAATTCCGCAATTCTGCCGCCGTATGTCCTCTTGTAACTGAACTTCTTCGTTATGAAGATCCCCGCGCGGTCGATGCGTACGATGCGTGCATAGTCACCGAGGAAGAGAAGCATATACTGAAACATGCGTTGCTGGTGGTTGAAAACGTACTCCGCGTACGAAAGGATCTGACCGAGGACGTGGCGTCGTGTTTCGGCGTTGGGTTCATGGCCCTCAAGGTCTTCGTTGAACGGATCGTCGTTGACAGCGTTCATCTTGCACTCGATAGAGATCTCAACCCACGACCATGCGGTACGCCCGAAGTTTCCCTGTCCTTCGGTGGTCAGCTTCTTGGCGATGTCGGAGAGGTACATTCCGCAATCGACAGCCTGTTTTATGTCTGCGAACTGATCGCTCTTATGCGGCGTCGGCACAAACTGGTAGCCAGGGCAGAGGTCCATCGCGTTCAGCGCCGCCGTCTAGAAACGTGACATTTAGCATGCGATGGAGTAAAATCAAGAGTTCACGTACGATATTGGTGTACATTTCCTTCTCCGTTGCTGCAGTAGGCATGCCTTTGAACGGGCTCTGCGGGGGTTTGCGATTTGGGATAGACCCTGCCTCTGAGGGCAGGGAGGGCTTGCCCCTCGACCTCAGATGAGATTGGCGATAAGATGTGTCAGCATTGGGCGGTTCTTGTGGCCCGGGTGTCTGTCTGGCTTGAAACTCGGGAAGAAATTCGTCCATGAAGTCTCTGTACGAGATGCAAGTAATCTTGTTATACATAGTAAACCAGAGTTCTTCGAGTCGAATTTTGAGATCCTCAGGTAGATTCTCATAGAGCAAGGCAGCTATTTACGCATTGCATGGAGTGTCAGCGTTTTCAGAAGCCATGTTTGTGCGGAGACGACTGAGAGTATGACGGTGACGGGGAGAGAGCCTGACATACTGATTCAACGCGTGCGCGCCCAGATTATATCTTGTTGATACATAGCCACAACAAAAGGCACGGTGTAATTGTGACGCGGCAGTAAGCCTCTAGTGACGAAAACTGGGGACGATAGGAAGCATGCCGGCCGGTCAAAGCTATGGCCAGGTTGATGTGGCCAGGTTGAAGTTGAAGAGCGCCCGACCGCCACGGACGAACTACCCCGGGGGCGTGATGTAGGTGACTACACAGCCAGAAATATATACCAGTAGTACGACTCGCTCCCAGTGAGTCCGTTTCAAGTTTGTCACCGGCGTTAGCAGTCGACTATGGTGCACAAACTATTCTGTCGATCCCAGCACCAAGGTACTTACATTGTTGCCACAGTTTACGCTGCTTTTGGTCGGCAGTAAGTATCGTCAGCACTTCTCATCGGGCGGGCCGCCTCTGGAGCATGTCTGCTTCTCTAACAAGTGCACTACGAGCAAACTTACATCATGATGATATATCATGGTATAGAACAGATGGCACTGAACGGCAATATTTAAACGATGCAGGTTGGGGTCAAACCGAATAGTATAAAATAGGATTATGAGGAGTATTCTAAGTGTATGCGGAAGGTCTTCGCCGATGGGGGGTATCAACTTGGGTCCGTGTTCAGCGTTTGCGCCGTTTCGTCGAAGGACTGGCCTCGGCGTTGCCAGCATCCCGTGAGCTCCGCTTCGATCCGGTTGAAGCTTTGGACAGCGACGAAACCTTGGAGCCTTTCGCCGGAGCTTTTGAATCTCTTGAAATCTTGGAGCCCTTCGCAGCCTTAGAGCCTTTCGGCACCTGATCGAGCTCGAGCTTCCATTTCTTCGGCCTGAGATCCTCAAGTCGCCGGTCGGATTTTGGCCAACGTGTTTCCGTCAGGGTATCAAGAAGGAGCTTGATCATCGGTTGGTGTGTGCTCAGATTGTCTGCAAGGTGCTTCAGTGTCTCGGGCGGCACCTGAGGAATAGGTTCGTGTTTCCGGTTCGACGTTTCACCGCTCAAAGGGTCCGTCGTGGTTCCTAGAGGGACGGGTGATAGTCTATTCTTTCTGGAGCTCCGCTTCTCGTCTGCTTTGGCCTCATCCAGCAAGATCCATGCAATAGCATCGTTCACGGAATCGGTGGGGCTCTCTTCGTTTGGGCCTGTGTCATCGCTGGTCGTGGATCCTTCATCGTCCCGGTCGAGGGTGTAGTAGGCACTGAACCATGAGAGAAGCGTCGCGATGATCCCATCCAAGGGGTGTATACGGCGAGGGGAGGAGTCATCCGGATCCTTTGGGTAATAGAAGCGAAGGTACCGGGGAGCGCCCTGTTCCTTTTTGTTGTAAGCCGCCAACCTGATTCGCCCTTCTGTCATGGCTCTGGATTTGACGAGCCCGCAGCCAAACCCGTCGTCGTGGGGCAAATGGTCGTCAAAATAGTCCCGCAGAAAACGGGGCACGTTGGCATCTTCGATGTTGTGGGGAAGAAAGCGGACAGCGAGGTAAAGCAAAACGTGGAAACAGGACTCCAGCTCGTCTTGGATATCGATGGGCTTCGCGTGATCATCAAGGGCATTAGCAGACATGAATTGCCAGGTCCCCTAAAATGGAAACCGCATGAGAATCTGGAATACATGAAGCTACCCGCCAGTGAACCTACTGTACGATCGGGTTGACGACCCTCTGCTTGTCGCTGTTCGAGGTGTTTCGACAACTCCCAGTCATTCAAGAGGCCTTGCCAGCCGCCCCGGTTTGGGTCTCTCCAGAGTAGCATGTTCCCTGCGCTGATATCGCGATGAATTATGCCGTGTTCGTAGGCTTGAGAATGGGCTAACGCATTTTGAGTGAGAGGTAATTTATACCAAAATCGAGACATTCATACCTTTGACGCAGCACAGAAACGCTGCAACGAGCTCGTGCCCATTTGCAAACTCCTCTAGCGGCTTCCCAACCTCCTCCACGACGAGACGATAGTGCTGATGGGTCTTGAGAGGACATTCTTTCCCCTTGTGATACTTCGGCCAGACATCTTGCGTCTGGGTTCGCTGGCCAAAAATGTCGCCGTGGCAGACAAGCGTGGGGATGAATTTCACGTTGTGTTGGTGCAGCTCTTGTAGTACCGTGCCCTCTTTGTCGATATCATCGCTCACAACGCGCCATGCGTCCTTCAGATAGACGAATCTGGCCGTCTGCCCCTCCGTAGGCTCCGCCTCTAGTGCAACATACCCACGCGTCGCCCGACCCGCAACCCCAGGCGCTTGGAAGTGAGGTTTTCCCACCAGGTACCGCCGTGTCTGCCCTGTCAGCTCGTCCGGCACTTCTAACTTCCACCACGGCCAGTCTTCCCTCAGCTGCTTCTTGAACAACGCACCGACGTAGTCATCCTCGCCTAAGTCCTTCACACGCGCTCGCATCTCCTCTGCATCGTTGGACTTAGGGTCGAGGCGTACTGCTGTCATGTCGTGGCCGCGGCCGACATGAGAGAGAGCACCGTATCTATGTAGGAACTCCGTGACTCTTCCGCCGTAAGGCTTCCTGTAGTTGAATTTTTCCGTCGCGAAGATCCCCGCGCGATCGATGCGTACGATGCGCGCGAAGTCGCCGAGGAAAAGAAGCATGTACTGGAACGTGCGTTGTTGATGGTTGAATATGTACTCCGCATAGGAAAGGACCTGTCCGAGAACATGGCGACGGTTTTCGGCGTTGGGTTCGTGGGATTCGAAGTTCTCGTCGAATGGGTCATCGTTGACATTATTCATCTTGCACTCGATAGCGATCTCGACCCACGACCATGCCATTCGCCCAAAGCTATCCTTCCCTCTGAGCTTCAGTGTCTTTGCAATGTCCGTGGGGTACATCCCACAATCGACAGCCTGCTTCGTATCCGCCGAGGGGTCGCCTTTGTGAGGTGTTGGCACGAAGTCGTACCCGACGCATGGGTTCGCGGCATTCAGCGCTGCAGTCTATAAACCTGGCATTCAGCGTAGTGCACACCACTTAAGATAACGCTGACTCACAATCTTTGTGTACATGTCCCTCTCTGAGCTCGCTGCTTCCATACCTTTGAACGGATTCTGCGGGGGTTGCTTCCGGGCGAGTGCCTTTGAAGGTGGAAGCTGCTTCTTCCGTGGCCTCAAGTGATACGCAACAGAGGAGAGGAAGGTCTTCGACGGCTCCCCGCGTGTCTCCGAGTCGCTGCCAGCCTCCGGAAGGAATTCATCCATAAAGTTCTTGTACGAGACACAAGTGATCTTCTTATGCATAGTGAATCGGAGCTCCTTTCGTCGTGCTTCAATGTCACCTGTTTGAGTCGCAAACAGCGATGCAGCGATGTACGCCTTGTGCGGAGTGTCAGCATTTCCGGAGGCCATGCTTGTGCGGAGACGACTGAGAGGACGACAACGGGGAGAGAGAACATACTGATTGAATGCGCGCGCGCAGATTATACCTTGTTGAGATTTAGCCACAACACGAGGCAAGGTATAATTTTGACGCCACGGGTAGCCTCTATCGACGAAAAGTGAGGACAATGAGCAGCGTGTGGGCCGGTCAGAGTTGTGGCTAAGTTCAAGTTGAGAAGCGCCCGACCGACGAACCTGAATGCGCGCTAGTGTGACTTGCACAGCCACAACTCAGCGTTAAAGTTCTCGAAGCCCTCGCCGTACAGGCTCTTGCAAGTTGCAGAGTCGTCACATAAAATTTGTATATACTTCCAGTGGCCTGGTGTGAATCATAATTTCTGCAGTAGCCGACGTTGAGTGCCTGAGAGATTTGTGAATGAACCGGACGTCGGGCGATCTCGGGTGCTGGCGTGACACTCTCTGCGTCACTGCGTAGTACTTACGGTCCACCGCATACTACGCGTGTGCTCGGAGTGTGCTCGGGCGCTCCTTCACGGTGCATCTGATGTCAACGCTGAGGCGCCATCACCCGCCGGGCTATCCCTCCTTTGTCTCAATCTGGCTTTCAATGGCACCGTCCTTTGTCATTCAACGTGATTACTGCGTCATGTCTGTGGCTAAGTTCTGTAACATATAAACGACTGACCATGGCATGGGAAGTATATTCACCCCTCACCTTCCGAACCACTCCGACTCGCCCGCTCCGGTGACCCCAGGCTCTCCGCTCTCCTTCGACTCGTCAGCTCCATCGTGGGCACTTGCTTATTGCCACAACAGGGCGCTGCACTTATAGTTAAAGACGGAAGGAGCTCCGCTTCGGTATGCACACGAAGATCATTCTCATCCCTTTCGACGACTTTGTCGCTCGATTCGTCCCGGACGTCCCTGCGTCGCGTTCCTCCTCCGACTCTGAGGCGGGTCGGCTTAAGCCCATCCCGCTGTCTGAACACGGTGTCGAGAACCGAGACCCCCCGTCTTCCAATCCGTTCAGAGACATACCTCGGGCAAGTGTTGAGAAGGACATGTATGAGAGCATAGTACGCCCGTCTCACTGTATCGTGTTGTCAACGTTTCTTTGTATATGCTGACCGTCCATCAATCAGACCAACGCTCTCGCCAAGGCAGGTTTTACAACGAAGTTTCAATTTATCTCAACCCCGGCGTGCTATACCGATTCATCGGAGAGTGCTGGTCCGGAGATCGACTGTGGGATGTACCCTAACGAAGCTTCGAACCCCTTGGAACAGCAGAACGCGGCAGACAATAGATGGACGATGTTGTCGCGGGTCGACATCGCCATCGTGTGCAGGACGGGCTCTACGGATGACGACCCTTTTGACGACACGCGGGACTACTACGAGCCCGTTGAGACGGCATGGCGTGGCTTCCTCAGGCAAATCCTCGACTATGCTCAGCTGATTTTCCAGTACCAACAGCGCATGTTCCAGTTCATGGTCCTCTTTCTTGGAGACATGGTACGAATCGTCCATATAGATCGATCTGGCATCTTTGCGACGCACAAGTTCGCTTATAGGGACGAAGGCGGGCTGAAGCTCGCCCATTTCTTCTGGAACTACACATCACTGTCTCCTTCAGAACGAGGACACGACCCCACCGTCACCCGACTCGATCCCCGCTCAGTAGAAGCCGAGAAGATGCGAGCTCAGGTCAAGGAGATGAAGTACGATGATTATATCAGGGCACTTTTCGCAGACACGCTCGATGAGCGGTGGCCCTGGTGGAAACTGGAGGTTCCTGACGGGGAGCCCGAGGGTCAAAGGAAGACACGATCTTTTCTTGTTGGGAAACCTCACTTCGCGGCATCGGGGCTCACTGGTCAAGCCACTCGTGGCTACATCGCTCTCGATGCAAGCAATCCTGAAGGTCCGCTGCTGTACTTAAAAGATGTTTGGCGCGTGATCGGTGAAGACCTTGAACAGGAGGGTACTATTCTCGAGTGCCTGCACGAGCATAAAGTGCAATTTATTCCTACGCCTATCTGTCATGGAGATCTTGTTGGTCAGGAAACCCGAATGCCCACGGCGTGGCCTGGGTATTGTCCGGAATACGAGCGCCCTATGGAGAGGTATCAGCACTATCGGATCGTCGTCAAGGAGGTCGGGAAACCGCTGGAGCAGTTTGAACATAGCTCCGAGCTCGTCTGCGCGTTGTGGTGTTGTATCTCTGGTTAGATTCCTTTTTTCCTGCACCGCCGGAATGTGTACGATACATCTAATGCTTCTTTTCGTTTTGACTGCTTATAGCCCATGCCCAAGCATACGAAGACGCCAAGACCATTCACTGCAACATAAGCACAGACAACATACTCCTATACCGAAATTCATGGGGCATATGGCAAGGAATGTTGACCGGCTGGAAGCTTTCGAAGAGACGTGATCGACCGGAAAAACATGGGCGTCAACATAGTTGTACGGTGCGGCCTTGCTCTTCCCGGGTACCGAATGATCTACGCTGATGATTATCTTTCAAGCGACAGGGTACGTGGCAGTTTATGTCTGCAAATACACTCAACAGCCGCGACGGTCGAATCCGCATAGAAGATGAACTCGAATCTTTTTTCCACGTCCTCCTAGATGTCTCCATTCGGTTCCTCCCGCATAACCTTTCGAGGGCGTATCTACCTCAGTTCCTATACGACTACTTCGATGATTACTCCATCGTCGGGATGGAGCGCCGCTGCGGAATAACGAAATTCAGCGCCATGAAGGATGGATTCATCGACATCTCGACTTACAGGGACGGCTCTAATCATTCTGGCCGATTGGCTTTCCACTTCCAGTTCTTCCCCAATCCGCCTACTACTGCTGGCATCACTCCTGCCGTCAAGGCCATCAACGTGGTGCATCCCCTGGACGGCATCATCAAATCTTGGCTATCCTGGTTCAGAGCGTACTATATCTTACCACGATTACCCAAAGTACAACACCGTTCAGTGCCCCGCTCTAACACGGCCGTGTCAGAAGAGGATCGTGCCCGGGCCCGGGAGCAATCTACTCTCTTCAAGCTCATGAAAGCTAAGATCGAAGCCAAGAGCCGCACAAAAGACACTAAAGGCTCTTCTCCGACCACAGCGGTACAGCCAAGCGGCGTCGACGACACGCCAGATGCTGACGCAGACGCACGCTACCGCACGGCTCTGGCCGCGTGCGCGGAGAATCTGGCTTCACATGCCGCCACCCTGGCGCTTCTTGAAAGTGTTATTTCCAACCCCAAGACCGCATGGCCGCCGCAGCCTGATCGCATAGCTGAGAAGAAGCCCGCAGAAGACCAACAGCCCCTTTTCCCAACGAACGACGACATTCGGGTGGGGGAGCTTGTGGGAGTCTCCTCGCAAGCGTGACTCAAGCACAAGAGGCTCCATATCCGAAGCCAGAGTCGCCGGTCCTTCGCATAGTAAGAAGCGGAGGGTTTGAGCCGTGTTGTCTAGTGTCTTTTCAACCCTCGAAATTCTCTATCTAGATGATTGAATTTGCCGGCCTTGTCGACTGGCATAGTGAATGCTCCTAGTAATAAATATGTAACCCTAGTCGAGTCGAAGGTCATGAGGGTCTTGTGAGGGTCTATCGACGAGCAGTTCCTCATAAAGTCCGAGCGATCTTGCTGGATACTTCGCGGACGGTATGTGTGTCCGTCATTCTGCAAATGCCGCCGTTCTGCATGGCAAGATGGCCGAGCGGTCCAAGGCGTGTGACTCAAGCGAAAGCTTGCCTGCTTCAGCGGGTTTCTCATCTGGGTATCCAGGCGTGGGTTCAAATCCCACTCTTGTCAACGTTTTGCACCGGTTTGTGATCGTCATACCACCAGTTTAGCATTCAAGATTCGGGACCGGATTCTCCAATACTACGTGAATACAGAAAAACAGACGGGAAACCAAACTTGGTATCATAAAACTACAAGGGCGGTGCCCGAAGACTCACAACTTCTTAATCTCCTGTAATTCGCACTGTGACGCTCGTAATGCTCACAACCATACCGCCCCTCCACGCACGCAGGTAGTACCCGAAGACCATAGTGCCGGCGTATCACGAATCATCTTCTTGGCCTTCCGAAATCATTTCCAGCGCTCGGGCCGCAGGCGCCTGATCTGCTCCGCTCGAAAGACGGGGCCTCTTTCCTTGTGGCTGGTCTTCGATAGACTCCTTCGCTGGGGTGGCGCGACGGCGTTTCCGACTTTCGGTAGCGATAGAGGGTGCTAGTCTCTGGGAGGCCGCCATACGGATGAGGGTGGGATTCCTGGGCAGCACGCTTTACTCGGGGATTACAAAACGCATGTCGCGAAGGCACTCACTGCGACTGCTGCTCCTCGTCGTCGGACACGATCTCCAACTCGTTCCCGTTCTCGTCGATCCGCGTCCGGCATTCCCGGTCCCAGATCTCGCTCTCCTGCCACCGCGGCTCGATCGGGTTCCAGTACGCGAGGTAGTTCTGCATGCGCTCGCGGTGCGCCCGCTCCTGCCGCACGAGCGTGCGCAGCGCCTCGGCCGTGTCTATGAACCCCTGTGCGCGCGTCTCGTAGCCGTTCAGCGTGCGCCGGCGTATGCGCACCACGCGCGCGATGTCTGCGATCTTGGCCACGACGGCCTTGACCTGCTCCGTGGGCGCATGCGGCTCTTGGGTATCCTGGTCTGGTATGAATGCGGGGTGGAGGGCCGCCTCGAGGGCGGCCGTCGGCGTGGTGCTGGCGAAGCTGCCGGTGGGCATCTGTGCGGTGTATTCTAAGTCCCCTGCGGGGGCGAAGTCGGTGTGCGACCAAGTGGTGTCGTCGTCGTCGACCATGGTGATTGGTACCTGAGGCGGCTCTGCTGCCAAACGGGAGGGCGGGCGGACATTTGGCGGATCATGAAGACGAGGACTCTTGAGAGATGCTACGGCCGCTGGGGCAGGGGTTGGGTTTGCGGGGCCCACGGCCTGATCTTCAGGACCGCTACGCCGTTGGGTGGGAACTCCAGCAGAGATAGAGTAGAAGGGACCTATGTGAGGAGCAGTGTCATCAACGCGAACACTACTCGATGTGACGACCCGCCGCAACATACTTTGACCGTCAGACAGCTCATTATTCTCGTTCGCATCGGTTGCACCCACGGGGTGGCCCTCGGCGCTGGCCGGTGCGTCGTTAGGCGGTTGATCGTGCTTTGAAGCGACTTGTTTTGTTGCTCTGAACGGGAACAAACGGCACGGAAGCAGCAGCCGTTAGTTGCGGTGTATTAGACGAGAGCTGAACGGTACTAACTCGTACGGTGCCCTGCTTGCGCTTGACACTGACCTGTTGGCTTCTGTACGAGCGGACGGTCCAGCCGTAGTTTTCACAGCGGTGATCTTTGTGGATGCCAGCTTTGCCCCTCTTTTCCTCGATGAAGCCCGCGTCTTGGGAGTAGCAGGAGCTATTGAGGTGTAAGAGTATGCTAATGAGGGTTCACGCACGGGCCCTACCTGTTATGTTGTTATGACCGTCTACGGGCACAGCTACCTGAGGTACAGGCCGCTTTTGCAGTGCCTTCATCCGCACGGCGCGCTTTGGGGGTGCGTCTGGTGCTTCATGATTCACCTGTCTGACTGCTGCTTGAGAACCCTCAGCTGGGACTGGAGCATCGTTGTCCGCATTCTGCGATAGACCCGCACTATCGAGAGACAGTAAGCTACCTACCGGGACACGGCGCTCAGAAAACACTACTTACGGCACAGCGGAAGAGAAACGCTCTAGTAGTTGAGCGATAATAGCCTCCGACTTCAGGTTAGCCTTGACGCCATGAGTCTGTTAACAAGGCCATAGGATTTAGCTCGTGGCTATTCCCATGGATTGGAGCAGAAATGCCAGACCTTTGCAAGCTTTTGGAGCTCTGCTCGTGCTAGCTTCTGTAGTTGTTCTCGGTTCATGCCGTTAGAAAATCGGCGGGGAGGAGTATGCGACGTGCAGATGGTGGGGGTTGAAGAGAAAGAGTTGATCTCTAAGTTGAATCGCCTGTGGCCCATTCCGGAGGGGGCCGAGGGGCGCTTGTCGCAGACCATCTAGGAGAACAAAGGAGTTGGTGGGTGTCACGCTTGGCACGCCGTTGTAGCACACAATAGGCAGTTCGGCCCGAGTGGCGTGCGGTCGTTTCCAGCGACACCACCCATGGTGGGGCTCGTTTTTGAGCTGGGAAGTATCGTGAAATTTGTGGACGGTGAATGCGACATTTGCCTAGGACGTAGACAAGCCTGGGAGGATGACTTGGGCACTGAGGACATGCGGTACCAGCTCGCTGAGCGCTTTCAACGACTGAACGCCAACCTCACATCAAAATGTGAGAGATCACGTGCTTCGATTCCGGCTCTGCTTTCGGTGCCGTGCAACTTGAAGTACTGCTCAGGCTAGTATTGCTTGTCTGCCCTAGGTATACTCTGTAACAAGAAGCGTTGCTACTAACAATTTCTAGTAAATGCTTCGTGCATATTAATCAAGCTGCCGCTACACAGACACCGATGCTGAAAGACTGACTGAGCCAACTTGAGCCCTAAAAGCCTGTATCGACGAAATGAGTCGTGGAAGACTAAAAATCTCCCTCTCCTCCGCGAGCCAGATTCGGTGGGGCTTCCAGCACCGCAACTTTATACAGTGATCTATCTCTAGTCGAGTATATACGGCGAGTCACCTCACAGACCGCAACGGCTTCACAAGTTAGAGGCGGGTGATCGAGTTCAACCAAGCGATGTCGATGCGATTTTTTCGGAGTGAACGGTGCTGGTAGATGGCATGCCCTTCTACCTATGCATACAAGGAACGTGAGTAGTGTTTTACTGTGCAAGTCTCCGCAGTACTCAGTGATGTCTCCGGGTGTATATTTCATGATCGTATGACGTCACTCTCCTGAAAGAGTTGCCAATTAGTTGCATGCTCGAGCGGATAGTACGGGCACAGTTGTTTACAGCGATGAGGCCTGCAACCTACAAACGTTGTGGAATATGCAGAGAACTGACGGCGAATCCTAGTCACTGGCCGTCTAGCAGTGACTGTGCGTCGATCTGGGAGGAAATGGCTGTAGGTAAGCAGCGGCAAGAGATCGAGGAAAAGGACGTTTAGGCGGCTTTAGCGCCGAAAGAGTCACCGATAAGGACGAGGTTAAGCCCGTTTTGGCATGTCAATTCCGCGGTAAGTATTTCTTACTCGGCAAACTCCAAGTGAAAAAGCCCCCCATCCCCCGAGTCATTCGCGTTGGGGCTCTCTTCTTGCCACCACCGTCGACACCGCCGCCGACGACGACCATGGGTCTCCTCCGACTCCAGCCAGGCTGGAGTCCGTCGCGAATACTGGGCTCGCCGCGATTCTCTCGACAGCTGCACGTCTCTCTTGCTCGTCGCGCACTCGCTCCGACCAGACCCGTCAGAGCCGTCGCGCAGGCCGCTGTCGGCTCCTACGGCCAGGAGACAGAAGGCGAGCACGTCCTGAACTCACCTTCTGAGATCGCGCGCAAAATCTCTGCCAAGGTCTTGCCCAAAATTCCCCGCCCAGACGTCAGCAAAGTGCTCATCGTCGGCAGTGGAGGTCTCAGCATTGGTCAGGCTGGCGAGTTCGACTACTCTGGTTCCCAGGCACTCAAGGCTCTCCGCGAAGAGGGCGTCGATGCTGTCCTCATCAACCCAAATATTGCGACGTGGCAAACATCTCACCAACTCGCGTCGGAGGTCTATTTCTTGCCCGTCACTGCCGACTATGTCGCCTACGTCTTGGAAAAGGAACGTCCCGATGGTATCCTGCTAACATTCGGCGGACAAAGCGCACTTAACGTCGGTATTGAGCTCGACCGTATGGGCGTTCTCGACAGGCTTGGTGTTCGTGTACTGGGCACTCCGATTCGTACTCTCGAGGTTTCGGAGGATCGCGATCTTTTCGTTCAGGCTCTTAAGGGTGAGTTATTCGTACCTTCCGTCTTTTTGGACCCGTCCATACCTTCAGTACCCGGAGAATGGTGAAGAGGTAGGACTTTACGGTTCGGCGACACGTATCACGTGACCGTAAATACAGTGGCAGATATTGTCTAGGCGTCTTCAAAGGGCCTTAGCGCACGTAGTCGCGCCTCTCACCGTCTTCGTTTAGGACATTACTATTGTCCCTAACCTTTTTCATATGAATTTTCTGACACACCCGTAGAAATCGACATCCCTGCCGCAACATCGACGGCCGTCTCTTCGGTAAATGATGCGCTTCAGGCCGCCGAAAAAATCGGTTACCCGGTCATCTTGCGTTCTGCGTTCACTCTCGGTGGTCTTGGCTCTGGCTTTGCAAATAACCCGGACGAGTTGCGCGACCTTTCGGCTAAGAGTCTCAGTCTCAGTCCCCAGGTCCTCATCGAGCGTAGTATGAAGGGCTGGAAGGAACTCGAGTATGAGGTTGTCCGTGATGCCGCCGACGTATGTGTTTCTTTTTGGTCACGGTCTGTCTTTTGGTTAATGACCCCATGTTCCCTTAGAACACGATCATCTGTTGTAACATGGAAAACTTCGACCCTCTCGGTACGCACACCGGTGATTCTATCGTTGTAGCGCCTTCGCAGACGCTCCCCGATGATGAATACCACATGCTTCGGTCTGCTGCCCTCAAGGTCATCCGGCATCTCGGCGTCGTTGGCGAGTGTAACATTCAGTACGCGCTCAACCCGACGTCGCGTGAGTACTGCGTTATCGAGGTCAACGCCCGGTTAAGTCGGTCAAGGTACGCTTTTTTGACCTAGGAATCCTTGAGCAGTTCACTTACGCGGAATCAGTGCTTTGGCTTCCAAGGCTACCGGTTATCCTCTTGCGTACACGGCTGCTAAGATCGCTCTGGGTCACACGCTTCCCGAGTTGCCCAATGCGGTCACGAAGACGACTACGGCGTGTTTTGAACCTTCTCTCGACTACATCGTGACGAAGATCCCCAAGTGGGATCTCGCGAAGTTCACGGCAGTCAACCGCGAGGTTGGCTCCGCGATGAAGTCCGTCGGGGAAGTCATGGCTATCGGCCGCACGTTTGAGGAATCTCTCCAGAAGGCCATCCGCCAGGTCGACCCCCGTTGGAAAGGTTTCGAGGCGTACGTCGAGCCGGAGGACTTGGACCGTGCGCTGAGCAAGCCTACGGACATGCGTCTGTTCGCTATCGCCTACGCGATGTTCAACAAGCAGTACTCGGTAGACAAGCTGCACGACCTGACGAAGATTGACAAGGTAGAGTTGGTCTTCAATTCCGCGCGGAATTCCTCTGACTTTGGTGTTTTGTGCAGTGGTTCCTCTATAAGATCGAGAACATCGTCAACACCGTCTATGCACTGAAGGCCGCTGGTTCTCTTGAGGCAGTCGACCATGAGCTCATGCAACGCGCTAAGCGTATGGGCTTCTCGGACGCGCACATTGCTGACATCGTATCCTCGTCTGAGCTCGCCGTCCGTGCCCACCGCAAATCCCTCGGTATTACACCCTTCGTCAAGCGGATCGACACCCTCGCTGCCGAGTATCCTGCGCACACGAACTACCTCTACACCACGTACAACGCGTCAGAACACGACGTCGAGTTCAACGAAAACGGCACGATGGTTTTGGGCAGCGGCGTGTACCGCATTGGCAGCAGCGTGGAGTTCGACTGGTGTGCCGTCACCTGTGCGCGGAAACTCCGCGAGATGGGTAAGCGCACGGTCATGATCAACTACAACCCCGAAACTGTCTCGACCGACTTCGATGAGGCCGACCGTTTGTACTTCGAGGAGCTTGGCTTTGAGCGCGTAATGGATATCTATGAGCTCGAGCAGGCGCAGGGTGTCATCGTCAGCGTCGGGGGTACGCACGTCGCTTCTCCCTCATACACCTACCTAAACTAATTGTCGACACAGGTCAACTGCCTCAGAACATTGCTCTCCGTCTGAAGCAGACTGGTGTGGCCGTCCTTGGGACTGACCCGGAGAAGATCGACAGTGCAGAGGACCGTCACAAGTTCTCGTCCATTCTTGACAGCATCGGCGTCGATCAACCCGAGTGGACTGAGGTTTCCTCCGTTGGTGCCGCGAAGGAGTTCGCCAACCGTGTCGGTTACCCCGTCCTCATCCGGCCTTCGTATGTTCTTTCCGGCGCTGCTATGAACGTCGTCTATGAGGAACATGCTCTTGAGTACAACCTTTCTGCGGCGGCCTCTGTCTCCCCCCTCCACCCCGTCGTCGTCACCAAGTTCATCGACGATGCGCAGGAGATCGACGTCGACGCCGTGGCATACCAGGGTCGTCTCTTGCTTCACGCCGTTTCCGAACATGTTGAGAACGCCGGTGTCCATTCCGGCGACGCCACCCTCGTCCTCCCGCCTTTCTCGCTTGCGGACGACGAGATGCTTCATCTGAAGGAGATTGCCCAGAAAGTGGCCACCGCGTTCGAGATCTCCGGCCCGTACAATATGCAGGTCATCCGCAAGCCGTCCACGACCCCCGGGGCCCCGGCCGAGTTCAAGGTCATCGAATGTAACTTGCGCGCGTCACGATCGTTCCCCTTCGTGTCCAAGGTACTCGGCCGCAACTTCATCGATACCGCCACCGCTGCGATCGTGGGCCAGGACGTGCCTGAGCCCGCGGACCTCATGGCAGAGAAGCGCGACTACACTGCGGTCAAGGTCTCCCAGTTTTCGTGGACCCGCCTGGCGGGCGCGGATCCGTTCCTCGGCGTTGGTGCGTTGCTTCGTTCGCGCAGCGTATGATCATCACTAACATCGAATCAATGCGCGCGCGGTCGTGCAGAGATGGCCAGCACCGGCGAAGTGGCCAGCTTCGGAAAGGACATCCAGGAAGCGTACTGGGCAGCGCTCTTGAGCACCACCGGTTTCAAGAAGCCGCGCCCGAACACGGGCGTGCTCATCGGCGGCGACATCACCAAGCCCGAGATGAAGACGATCGCGAAGGGCCTCATTGACCTCGGGTTCAAGTTGTACTGCTCGTCGCCCGTCGTGGAGGAGTTCCTCAACGGTATTCCCTACGTCACGGCCAAGCGCATCTTCTTCCCCAAGACAGACAAGCGCTTGTTGCGCGAGGTATTTGACGAGTACGACATCGAGTGCGTCATCAATCTCGCGAAGGCGCGCGGGCAGGATGCTACGGACGAAGATTACGTCGCACGCCGGTACGTCTTTTCTTTGTCCGGCATGCCGGCAGCACTGGTATGTCTGCATCTGTTCTAACTTCGGGTTTCAGGAATGCTGTGGACTTTGGCCTGCCACTTCTCAACAACGCGCGTTGCGCCCAGCTGTTCGTCGAGAGCTTGGCCAAGAAGATCCCTGAAGGCGGCCTGAAGCCATACACAGAAGACAGACTGCCCTCCGAGGTCAAGTCCTGGCGCGAGTGGGTCGGCTTCCGCGCTTAAAGCTTAAAACCGGAGCCCGCGCCGACGCGGGCAGAAAATTGCTGAGAACTGAGAGCGATTGTGCGCTCGCGCAATGCAAAAGTACATGTAGAAGTGCTGCATTTGTAAAATGATACTCTAATTGATAGACCGCCCGTATCCTACGTCCCGCGAGGCCTGCATCGACCCGTAAACGCGTTCCGCTCGGTTAGATGTTTAGGCTGCGGCGTGCGCGAGGACAGGCGTGCCAGGGATGATAGACAGGGAACCTACACCTGCTCAGGTACAGGAAGCAGGTCTGCCGGCCCACAGAGTTCATCATCGACGAGCGGCGCCGGGGGATGGCAGCGGATTTCCGGTTCTATAGTGATGTCTTGCACCGTGTGGTCGCGATTGACTGCGAACTTGTTCGCGACCTCGGACGGCAGTTTGCCCTCGATCGCATCGGCCACAAGCCGGCCTATGGTGGGGAGGAACTGCGCCACCACGTGTGAGCACGTCTGTTCCCGGAGCAGGGTCTACTGGGCTCACGTACCTTGAAGGCGTGCCCGCTCCCGGCGGTGGCAAGCACGAGGCTGGGATCGTCGGGGTGGTACCCAATGACCCAGTTATCGTCGGGCGAGTCGGCGTACCTGTGGGTGTGGCGCTCGCACAGCGCGCTCTACGCAAATCGACGAATTCAGGGGGCGCACCAGCAGAGCCGTGTCGCGGCGAACGGCTTCTTTGCCAGCTCGGGGTAAACTTTGGCCAACTCTGCACGCAGTTCCCGGACGGCGGCCTTCGGAATGCGGAGCCCCTCTGTCCCGTGCGACGTGATGGTGCGCGGGGTCGACACGAGTTCCTGGGACTCGGCGTTCTGGATCATCTGTGTGTACCCGCCGTCGTGGATAGCCATCTTTACGATGTTGTCTTCGTTGGGCTGTGCGCGAAGCTGTTAGCGTGGGGGTTCTAGAACGGCGTATCGGCGCGTCTGACGGACGGTGAGCGCTTACCGGGAACATGTAGAACCCTGAATGAAAATTGAGGACGACCGGGCAGTCTCGGTACAGGTCGCCCTCTTCGGGCGTGAGCTGGATCATCGCTACGGTCTGTCTATTGTGTAGGCGTCAGTCCGGGGTCCGGGAAACCCGGAGAATATTGCATGGTGGGGCGTGCTTATCATGAGACGCACCCGGTAGCCAAGCATCGGCTCTGGAAGGAGAGCTCAGGGAAAGCAGACGCGGTCCAGGAACCTACCGAGAGCACGACGAGATCGGCCTCGAGGGTGCTGCCATCTGCGCAGGTCACCCCGGTTGTCTTCCCGTCAGCTTTGAGCAGCGTAGAGACGACCTTGCCAGGAATAATCGTTCCCCCGCGAGTCGATACTTTGTCCATAAGAAGCTGAACGCCCTTCGATGCAAACGCCCAGCCGCCATCTCGGTTGAGGTATCCCCGTGCGTGCTCGGGGATGGAAACGCTGACGCCCAGGGGGAAGACCTTGCGGACCGCTTCGGCATCCGAAATATCTTCGATACGCGCCCCCAGGGTGACGTCGTTTTCGTACGCCTTGTCGGTGTACGTCTCTCCAGCCTGCAAGGGGCAGTAAACTCCCGACCTAGATGTCGATACGTGAGCGCCCTATAGAACTTATTTCGAGCGTCGGAGGCTGGACGTCCGTACTCGTGATAGACATCGCCCCACTCTTCCCTGTTCTTCCACGCAGCAATCGCTTCGCGTGCGAGACGGGTGTAAAATATGTCGGGGTAGGAGCTTCTGACGACTGATAGATGCCATGTCGCGTTCAGCCCGTATGCATCAGACGGTAGATGTGCCATGGCTTGATAATACTCACTTTTGTTGATGTCAGTGCTCGCGGCATCCGGGGCTGGTAGGACCGGGGATCTGTCAATGACAGTGACATTCTTGTAGCCCCTTTGCAGCAGGTGGTAGGCGGTAGAGAGGCCGAAACACCCGGCGCCCACGATTAGGATGCGACTGTCTTGGTTTGGGTTCATCTTTGGCTGGCGGTATCAGTCAGCATCGGAGAATACTCAGTGCACAAAGCGCCCAGACCGGTAAAGAGCTACTTACTTACGCTACAGGCAGTCTACGGATCGACGGTACGCTTCCTAACGGCGTGGTACTACAGTGCGTAGTATACTGCGTAGTCTTTCGAAAGGTAAACAATCGACTGATTCGCCCACGACGAATGAGTCACCGACCATTTGAGCTCGAACTTGAATCTAGGCTTAGGAGCCTCAATCTGGTCCGATCTTGGCACATCCAGGTGCCAGACCCCAGTATCTGCAGGTGATAATGTTGGCTCAACGTTCATACCCCAAGTTTTGTGTTACGATAAGGCAATGGGTACGCCTTGAGGAATGAGAGGATAATCAAAGCCCTTATCGTCGGCCTGTCCAACTTGTTGCCAAATTGGAGCGGAAGTAAGTCCGGGTAAGCCAGCGGTAAGTCTTGGGTAAGCCAGCTTTTGTAGTCAGGGCGCCTATCCACGTTTAGCCAGTTTCTTGATGAGCGCTTACTCCCAGTGGCCTTGATATCCGACGACTACGTTGAAGGTCGACACGGCGAACGTTATCGCTCAGAAATTGAACTTTGAAGAGGAAAAAGCCTAACGCCACTGCGTTTTTCATCCAAAACTTTAATCCATAACAGCGAGATGTACGGACCTATGTGATTCGCCGCATCCCAGAGGCCGTCAAGGCTGAGTGGTGAAAAACTTAGTACGTGGTGACTAGAAACCACGGGAAGCCAGTCTAATTGGCTAGACCGTTCCGATAACTGAGGTCACTGATATTCTGGTCATGGCGGTTAGAATATCCATATGTGACTGTCCAACACTCTGCAGGATAGTGTATGCGACGTGTCAACGTGCGCATTCTGCAATCGTTTCGCGGTCAACGTAGACTGTCCGTGTGTTCCCCACAACCTGTCGTGCCTTCTCCAGGTAGATCTCAAGCCGTCTAATCTCTTGCACAATCCCCGGCGCTAATATGAAATATCTAGTCTATCGGGAACTCCGTGGTATAAGTACAAATACATGGGAATCCAACCCCCACGACAACAGTATACAAGATGCGAACGAAAACACAAAACATACAGCTTATGTCCATAACTTAACGACTCTATGCAAACAGGCCGACGACGATATCCTGCATCTTCCCGTCCCGGATCGCCTCGTGGATGAGCGAGATGTTCTGCCCAATCGTCGCGTCCTCCACGCCGGGGCCCTGGTCGAACTTGTGCAGGTTCTCCGCGCCGTGCATGCGCACGCCGAGCGTGACGCGGATGAACTCGTATACGGGGCGCGAGCGGCCGAGGTGTGGGCTCGCGGGCGCGACGCCCTTCTCCCCGGTGAGGTACAGCTCGCGCAGAGCGGTGAGGGAGACCGTCATGCGCTGCGCGAGCGCCTCGCGGAACTCGACGATCTGGTCGAGCGCGGTGAGCCCGGCGTGCTGCGTGCAGAAGTCGAGGAGGGGCGTCGTCGTCGCGGCGGCGACCATGCGCATGCGCAGGCTCGTGTCCATCGTGCTCGTCGACTCCAGCGAGCGGCGGATCTGGCGCGAGATGAGCGGCACCAGCGCGGTGAGGTCGGCGCTTGAGAGGTGGGGGCCGAAGAAGCGCGTCAGCTCCTCGCGGAGGATGGTGTCGACCTCGAGCTGGAACTCGTGCTGCATCGCGCGGAGATCGAGCGCCTGGCAGAGCGAGTAGAGGTAGCTCGCGGTGAGGAGCGAGAGCACCTCGAGCGAGTTGATCGTCGCGCGGGCCGAGATGAGCGCTAGGGAGCTGAACAAGCAATGTCAAATACTGTCCGGCGTACATGTCAGAGAGGGTACGTACTTGACCGCCTGGTTGTGCATCTCCGCCGATTGGATGTGCGTCGAGACCGGGTTCGCGAGGTATCCGAGCTCGCCTACGTACGCCGCGGCGTGAATATCAATGCCCTTGGCGTGATAATTCAGGGACGGGTCTGTCGCCGCGAGATTTGGGGGCAGGCCACGGTTCATCGCAGGATTGATGAGCTCGGTGCACTGGGCGAACAGAAGCTTTCCGATGTGATGAAGGGCGAGGCGCGTTTTCTCCATCGCGTTCGTGACGGCCATGGCCTGGAAGTTGCCGCCGTGGTGCACCTCGCCGGTCTCCGCATCGATCAGCGGGTTGTCCGTTGCTGATAGAAGGCAATTTTAGCGGGCTTTAATCGAGGGCTCGTGCTGCGGAGCACTTACTGGAGTTGCATTCGAGCGTCACCGTGGCGAGCGCCGAGAGGATGTCTTCCACTTGCGGGCCGAGGAACTGGGCGGCGGTGCGCAGCGGGTACCTATCCTGGCGCAGCTCGCCGATATCAGCGGAGATGTGCTTCTCTTCCTCGCTGGTGACTGCGAGCTGTGAACCCTCGAGAAGGCTGTCGATAGTCGCGGCGACCTCGACTTGGCCTGGGTGCGGGCGGGCGACGGCGTGGATGAACGGCGCGAATGAGCCCCGGGCGCCGAGCATGGCCTCGGTGCAGAGCGCGGTGCACACCTGCGCGAGCAGCGAGAGGTGGACGGCATCGTTGATGGCCAGCGCTGCGACCGACGCAGAGAACGCCGTGCCGTTGAGAATGCCGAGATGCTCCTTGGACGCCAGAGAGATAGGCTCGATGTCGTGAGCGGCCAGAGCCTCACGGGAAGACACGATCCGGCGGCCCCGGAAAGTCGTCGGACCGTCGAAGACGCGGACGGAGGGGTTGCCTATCAGAACGCCAGCGATGTACGAAAGAGGCGACAGGTCTCCGGAGGCCGAGATACTCCCGCGAAGAGGTACGAGGGGCACGATGTTCTCGCGCAGGAGCGCGTTCATCCTCTCGATGAGCTCCCAGCGTACGCCGGAGTGTCCGCGGATGAGGGAGTTCATCCGGACGAGGATAGCGCCGCGCACCCAGGACTCGGGCATGCTCGTTGATGAGAGCGGATCAAGGAGCGGGAGTACGGAAGGCGCCTGCTCGGTGTCCGACGGTAGCACGCCCGTTTGCTGATGCTGGAGCAGAGCATGTCCGAGCGTCAGGGGATCGTTCGTGCGAGTGTCGGCTAGCCAATTGAATAGCGGTGAGAAGGTTTCTAAAATTCGAAAAGCTTCGCGCTTACCACTTCCGCCGAAACCTGTGCTGACGCCGTAAACACTCTTCTCGCTCTTGACCTTGTCGGCTATAACTTGGCGGCTCTTGAGGACGCGGTCCTGGATGTGGGGCGCGTCGTCGAGGACCACGCCAGCGCTGTACCGGGCGACGGCGGTCACCGCGGGAATGGATAGGGTCTCCCCGTCGACGACGACTGTTTGGCCATTCCTGAATTTATGTCCGTCAGCCTGTGTCTCACAGTGAACGTAAGATGACGACGAGGAGAGGAACCCAGGTCGAGATGAGGAGGGGATGATCGCCTAAAAAGGGAAACGGCACCCCATATATGGCAACATCTCAGATGGTTGAATTCCTGGCCAGGTTCCGCCCCCACAGGGGCGGTCGACGAGTGCGAGCCGCGATAACGGTGAATGGAGAGGAACGGGTGCTCACTTGAAGTTCTCGAGGGAGCGGTGGGCGTCGATGAACTTGGCGAGAAGCTGGGAGGGCGAGGCGTCCTTTGCGGCGTCGGACAGTGGCTGCGACGGAGGGGGCAGAGACGCCCTCTTGAGGTAGAAGGTGTTGGGCTCGAACGCGGAGGCGTAGGTGTGAGACTTGGTGTACCCAGGCATGATGGAGTCTAGGGCGAGGAAGGCGGGGCTACTGTGTTGAACAGCGAAGGAAGAGGAGGGGGTTCGGGGGGAAAGTGGTTCAGCCGTGAGCTGTGGGGATGGAATACCTGGTCGGACATGGAGTGTTTTTATACCACAGCAGCGGCCACGAATTTCGACGTAACGGCTCGCGAACGGAGCAGGCGGGAACGATCGTTCGGGACCCTGTGCGCGCGCCCATCGACATCTCGTGGATCTCCAGACCTCCGCTGCGACTGACCCCGGCCGGATCTTCGGAGAGGCTCGTGCCCCAGCCGGGCCCGCTCCTACCCCCGCGCGCCCGCCTCGGCGTCGCATGGCGCCCGCCCGTTCCGTCTATCTGGCCTCCAAATCGCCTGATAGAGATCAGAGGAAGCCCACAGAATTCCCTGTACCCCAGCGACCGACCAGGGGCGTACTCTGGGTACTCGGTATCCTTTGGCGCAGGCCGCTTCCGGCGCAGGCAGCCGGCGCCCACGGCCGGGCGGGGAGCGCGCGGCGCCGGCCGGAGCGTGCATAACGTGCACAGCACTTTCATGAAGAACCCACAATCCCACAGCCTTGCGCCGGACGCGGTATATATCAAGTCATCCGCTGTCCGTCATTCTTCAGGCCGGCTAGGCACAGCAGAGCTCCGCCATGGGTGCTAACGAACGGGGATGCGCACCGTCCGCTCCCCCCGACAATGCTTGTCCACCGCCTTGGCGGTACGCCTCCACGGCGCACTCGCTACCCGGCTGACATTGGACGAAGGAGATGTGGCGAAGGGTGGGACCTGTGCATCCTTGGGCCATTCGCCGCGCGGGGTGCCCGCAAATTGCGTCCATACACATGGTAGGAACGCAGATAAGTGGTACGTCTGTCGCGGTGGTGCTTCTGTTCGTGGAAGTGAATGCATCCTGCGAGCGTTCCATCAGTCGGTCCGTGGAGGAGCAGCGCGCACATGCGGTAGCGTGTATACCTCGGATTGCGCGTCGTGGCCGCACCGACGCTGGGTCTCGGAGGGCGTGTCTCCGGCATACCAAGTCCGACTTCCGTCTACAGGGAAGCCCATACCGTCGGGCGCCGGTATACGTCGCGAGGGTCCCGCGCAACGTGCGAATACCGACGCTGCAGATCACTCGCACCGCGATCTCAACGTTCGGAGCAATTCTCGGGAGCGCGTGGGAGTCGACGCAGAAGCACATTCACTGCCTTGATTGGGAGAGAAGAACCTTCGTGGCGCCACGCCCGGGGGCAGACTGGTCGCGGCCAACGCCAGGCGTCGTGACGCATGGCACGCGCTTCTCACATCTCCGCATTCCGTGGTATACGTCTGCGTCTTGTCCGGCAAGCGCGGAAAACGAGGGGACACCGCTTGCGCGCCCTGGCAGGTATGTTCGTGCGCTCTCGCCCTGTCTCAGGCTGCTAAGTTGGCGTGCTGCGTGAACCGTCTCCTATCCATTCTATTTCCAGGCCGCGCCTTGGGGCGGGCTCGTCAATGTCGCGCTTCGCACAACAATTCAGTTGGCGACGCCGCCCCTCGTCGCACGCTATTGGTGCTCTCAGCCTCGATGATAACAATCGCAGGGCGGACTCTGTGGACGACGTGTCCGCCGCACAGCACCAATAGCGAGAGGGCGGGGGCATTTGTCGAATAAGAAGCAGATTCGGTACTCACATTGACTTGAAGGCCGCCGGGTTCCGAGGGCCGTACCGTCGGGATTCACGTCCACGTACGGTGTTTACCGGCTACGGCATCCATGAGCGGGGCCGACTGTAGATAAGAATTTGTAGTCAGTGGTAAGGCCGCTGTTCCGCAGGGGCCCTGAGCGTTAACGACGCACCCCTCATTTCTGAAGGCGTCTTGCTATGACCGACGCAGAGACGCCACAACACACCTAAAACGACACCATACATTCGCGATCTATGTACGCAGCGCATCTCAGGGTGCTTCTCCTTTCTGTCCTTGCGAAAGAGCGTGATGGGAACCTATACGGACGCCGCCAGAGGCGCATGGTAACAATCGCACGTTTGAAAACGACGCAACGGCTCACTTCGCACGGATATGTGGACTCGTCTTTCGGGGCTGCGGATTCAGCCGTCGTGCTGGGTACCGGACTCCGAGGGGGCGTATCACGCATTCGCACAACCGTCAGGAAGAGAAGCACTCCGCCGCCCGCCGTGATACGTTTGTACAAGGTTGGCCGCCGGCGACGAAACCTCACTGGGATCTCGTGTGCGCGAGAACGCCCGGCAAAGGCCATATCAGCCGGAAATGCGACCCCCCAGGAATTTGTCAGGAAGATGTGTGTGGGTGCTGTCTGATTCAAGGACCGATGTCAGAATGTTGGAGCGGATGCGATTGCCAGGGGAAGCCTAGATCGACAAGGCAATTGCGTCTGGTGGAAGGGCGGCCTATGGCACAGCAGGATCACCGCCCAGGGCGTTTTGCGTGACTTGAGTGCGCCCGCGCTCGCGACTACTACTCTGTCAAATAAAACCGTGAGCGGTTTCCGACGGAGTTGAGGGAGCATAGCAAACTCACCAGGCCTGTCAACATGTCGTGCCTTCACCGGATGCGCTTTAATGTCTGTCTGAGAGAAGGCAGTGTGGCAGCGGACATTGGCAAGGTCGTGTGCTTCGCTGCCGCCGAGGACCTGGCGGGGCGCCGTCCTAGATGAAAGGTCAGTGAAAGTGATGATTTGAACGGTCGTACAACGGCTGCAAGAAACGATCAAGTCGCCATCGTCTGATAGATATACACGACCCGCTGGTGGCATCTAGGGTCGATCAGCTTGATCTCAACCGTAATAACTTGAAGAAGTGGATGGACGCCAACATCAGAGCTCAAATTGCTGTGCTCAACGGACGCGCAGTGACAGCTCCAAGAAACCGGAGAACGAAGGGCGGCCGGCTGCCATTTTTGGAAGGCGCCCGGAAGATTGCCGGCGACGGGTCCGGGAAAGAGCGACCGCTGGAACCTTACCGCCACAGTGTCCGGGGACCCTGCTTTCTTTCGGGTCACGTGCCGCAAATTGCAAGTCGAGCTCGTCGAAGCCGCCTTGGACTTTGCATTCGTTCCGCCACCTTAGCCTCTGGGATTTCGTTCTCGACTCACAGAAATCTTATTAAGATGGTATGTATCTAGACTAGGTCTCTGAATACGCTAATCTAGTGGTGTAGGTCAGGGCAAAAAAGACCCGTAAATTCGCAGCAGTCAAGCGACTGCTCAACCCTAATGACATCAGGCTGTGAGTGCCATTTGACGTCCCCCGTGGCCTGCGTCCGACGCCCGCTTCTGTGCAGGAAGGAAAATCAGCTGAAGCAAAAGAAGGAGGAGGCGGAGAAGGAGAAGGCAGTCAAGCGAGCGTGCGTCCTACCTAACTTCCGTCCTCCGTCCCGGCCACCCCTCATCTCATGCGCTCAGTCCACAAGTCGCCTCATCGCTCTTCCTACAACACAATACGGCGCTCGTACCGCCGTACCGGGTCCTCATCGATACCAACTTCATCAATTTCAGTCTACAAAATAAGCTGGAACTCATAAGCGGCATGATGGATTGCCTTTACGCCAAATGTGAGTACCCCCACGGCCAAAGTTGCGCGTGGTCGGTCTTATGATAGCGGCGACCTAGGCATTCCGTGCGTAACGGACTGCGTGATGGCGGAACTCGAGAAGTTGGGGCACCGCTACCGAGTTGCGTTGAGGTGAGCCCGCTGGGCGAGCGTTTTCACTCCGAGACCCGCACCCGCTAACACGCGACCGTCCGCCAACCAGAGTTGCGCGAGATCCGCGTTTCGAGCGGCTTACGTGCTCGCACTCTGGCACGTACGCCGACGACTGCCTCGTGCAGCGCGTGACGTCGCACAAGTGCTACGTCGTCGCCACCTGCGATCGCGAGCTGCGACGCCGGATACGCAAGATCCCGGGTGTGCCACTCATGTACATCGTACGGCGGCGGTACGCTATCGAGCGGCTGCCCGACCAGGGCGCCCCCGTATGATCCGTCCTATCTCTCTGTCGGTCCCTCGTTTTCGCTTGTCAGTCGCATTGCATTTGTAGCCAGTAGCTGTAAGTGTTTTGGCGGAAATGACCGCATGTGCGCCCGCTGACCGGGCTGCCGCTCGCAGGTATCTAGTCTCCTGATTATCGGTCGTCCTAGGCCTGTGTTGGCAAGATATCCCTGCCGATATGGAATTGCTTGTTCTCCTTCTGTCGCGCTCCAATGGACTGCTCGTTCGCACCGCTCGCTTGCAGGACTGGGCTCTCTGACGTGGGCAGGATCTCACTGTGAGAAGCCCCTCCTTCCTCGGCGTGGGTGTGGGCTAGGTTCGTCGTCTTTTCGATCGCAAAGAGGGCCATCCAATGAGCAGAGGGTCGTGTTTTACGTCTATCGCTGGCGTGCTCCCAGGACGGTGGCATGCAACCTAGAGTGGGTTAGGTTACTGAGGTTATCTCGAGCCGCATGTGGAGCGTATGTCGCTCAACGTCGGCAGGGAGGTGCAGTGGCGACTGGCGAACGTATCAACGTCATTTCGCTCGTCGGGTTCGCGTCAAGGCAGCCAGCTGGAGAGTGGTTCTGGGTCTTCTGATCCCGGATATGCTCCGTGTTGATTCCACTGCGAACGTTCGAAGACGCACTGCTGATGAACGCATAACGGCTTGGGAGTGGGCGCGCGGCGTGCTGCCCTGACCCGCTCGGATCTTGTCCCTGCGCTTGTATTCCGTACCTCGGTGGCTGAGAGACATGGGGGTGCGGTCGTCTTGGGTCGTTGTCGATCATTCCTGCCGGTGAGCCAATGGCGTTGGGCCCCCTGAATGATATTCATGGCGACTTATCGTGCACTCCAGGTCGTTTCTCCCGCTCCCGGGCGAGATAGGCTCGTGGATACTTTTAGACCAGACCTCATCCCCGTCATTGGGCCCTTGTCTAAACTCAAAAGTCCAACGGCGACTGTATCAAGAGTCCGAGGCCGGTGAGTGCCCGGACAAAAATTTATGCTGGGTGGATCAGAGGTCAGACCCTAACCCCAGAGATACTCGCGTCAGTGGCGCGTACATGAGCAAACAGAGACAAATAACGCGACCGTGGTAGGGTCTGGCCGCGGTGGCTGACGTGACGCGACGCCCGAACTTGACCTCCGACCGCTGCCATCGACGCGGACGCATACACCTTGCATCTCTAATATACGTAGCTATGGCAAAAGAAGACGATGTCATTCCGGATAACTATTCGTATCAATGGTGCCCGAAATCAGAAACGCCGCTGCAAGACTTCTTAGCCAAGGTTTGTGGCCAATTACCGGTACCCGACAAGACCGAGAGGATGTGCCCTTTCTGACGGTTAGATGTGCGCTCTCATAACCGCAGTATAAACCGTCTATGGTCCAGAATGATGGGACGAAGCCGGTAATATACCCATCACCACGTTTTCTTCGCAGATGCGCTCATAACTCGTATGCCAGTGGCTTTGGGTCCACAAAACTGATGGTCCGTCCGGAACGCCCGACAAGTTTGAGGAAGCGGTTGTGGAAGCTTCCACTCTATGTGGGTCTCCGTGCGGCCATTTTAGCGCTTTTCGTACTTAACCCCCACTCAGTGTCCGATGTCACTGAACGCGTGAAGCAGATTCAGGTATATGCCGAAGCCCATTTCTTTTCACGTCCCGGAAAAATAGTATGGCAGTTCTAAATGTTTGATTTCTAGGACGACTCCGCTATTCCTATTCGCTCTAATAAGAAGAAAGGCCTTAAAAGCAAGAAGGAAATGCGCGAAGAAGTATTCCTATTTTATGCATTCCTCATCTCCGACATTAAATACGTCGGTTCGTAAACCAGGTTCAGCACGAGGCTACGGAGAAGCTCAAGGATATTTCCCAGAAACACGGGGCGGTGATTGGGAAATGGTAGGACATTCGATCATGCTTCGCATCCCAAGTGCCCATCAATACAACGTAGGCTGGTCTTTGCGCCGCCAGACAGAGTCGATGCTATGTGGCATGCTATAGCTAGTGAGTCGCACCTCCTAGATCCGAGCCCCTTCTCACCGCCCCATGTACATAGCATCTCTCATATCCGGTCCACTCTCCGCGACCAGCGCATACCTCGCCAAGGTGGCAACCAGCGCGCAGAGCGAGACGCCGAATTATTCTCATTTAGTGTGTGTCTATGTGCCGGATGTCTATGATCAAGTCGGCGTTACGGAGGTAAGTAGTGGTTTTCATTAAGGACTCCCGGCGCTGAACCGCATCTGCCAGGTAATGAAGGTGCTACTGCGCAACCACGGCCTCAACCTTATGGGCGTCAAGTCGAATCTATACACTTCAATAGGTACGGTGGACACCGAGCGTTCATCTCTGTGCTGCCGCTAACATCATTGGTCTGTCAAGGCATTGATAGCAAACATCCGAGCGGTGTACCGTCAACGGTCCGTCGATCTGCCTGTGCCTGTCTGCCAAACGAACTGACGTGTCCGGCCCCATTCGCACAGGTTTGGAAGAACACAGCCCTCATGAAGGACACGGAGATTAAAGTATGTCCGTTCGGAACCGCTCTACGCGAATCGCTCCTGACGACCATCTCTTACAGGAACTGAAGAACGAGTACTTCGCCGAGCTCAATGCCGCCAAGGCCGTCGCTGCCGAAGAGGTGGCCGCGAAGAAAGAAGCCGCGGACGGGACGAAGAAAGCGAAGCCCAAGTTGAAGAAGAAGACTAACGACAACCCTTTCGCATCGGAAGGAGAGGATGAGAATTCGGATGCGAAAGCCGTCGGTGGGGCCCCGCCCGCCGCATCTGGGTCCAAGGGGAAGAAGGCGGTGCCGAAGAAAAAGGCGCCTGTCCAGGAGTTCGCCTCCGATGAGGACGATGAGGGCACCAAACCTCCCAGCAAGAAGGCCCGGCCCAAAAAGGCTCCCCCCAAGCGGCGCAAGGACTCCAACTCGGACGGCTCCGAGGATGATGTCCCGAAGAAAAAGAGCAAGGTGTGATCCGACCTCACAGTGGCCGCATGGTCGCGGAGACCCACATGGTATTTTCCGTCTTCCGTTCTAACCGTAGTACCTCGTGCTTCATTTACCGTCCCTAATGCTCTCTATGATGCTATTTGCTTTGTCTGGATGTGTGATTTCCTTGTTAATGTGAGCATGACCGGCTTTTTCCGCGCTCGTTGCCTGAGTTACGAAATACTGATCATGTTACTTCTCAGATATTCTTGTCATCGCTGCCTCGCAAATTGAGTCATTCGCCGACGTCTGTCGATATGAGTGCGGTTACTATCGATTTACGGTGGTAATGAGTGTCTTTTGCACGCGCAGTGGTATTTATCAGTCCGTCCACCACTGAACGACCGTCTCCCGTGGGATTTGGAGCATCACGGAGTGTTGCTGCGGAAGTTTCATTTCGAGTTCATTTAGGACCCGGCACGGGTCATGGCCGGTAGATACCGACCACCATGACTGAATCCTAAGAGACGGTGAGCGCGTCCGCTATTATTTCGCAACGTCTCATCCGCTGGCTTAGTTCCTTAGCTTGACTCAATGCCCGGCGCCGGTCGCGAGGTATTCTCCCTCACGTGTGGACGGCGTCCCTAAAATACCGCTCCCGTCCCGCGCCTGGGGCTCAGACGCTCCCCTGCATGTCGTCTCCGACCACCCCGCTCGCGTCCTTCAATCGCCTGACTTTCTCCCAGCCATGGCGTCCATGGAGCCAACCCATCGACCCGGTGCTCCTGCGAAGGTCGGTCTGTGGGCTGCTCAACAGGGTAGCTGGCTCCACGCTAGATCGCACCGCGGGTCGTTTCGCCGAGCTGATTGTTCGTGGAGAGAGGGGAGGGGACTCGGCCTCGATGGAGGTCTGTTCGAGGTTGGTCGTGCAACGGTGTGTAGCGGACTCGCTACGGCTTAATCTCTTCGCGAGGATGGCACAGAAGGCTGTAGATGAGGCGGAGGGAGACGATCTGCGTTGGCGGAGCGTTGATCCGTACTACCTCGGAAACCCGGCCGCCTCTTTCCAGTCTGCTCTGCGAACCGTACTCGTGGACGAGTTACAGCATGCCCTAACTTCGGAACAGGAGGAGAAGGTCTGGTCGTTGAGTGCTACCGCGGGCGAGTTGCTCGTCCTGGGAGTGCTCGGTTGCGAGGACGTACACGATATCGTCAACACGCTGTTCAGCGAGACCGCGAAGGACTCTGACCTGCATTGCGTTGCGCTTTGCCGCATGCTACGCCGCATAGTCTCCTCCACTGAAGCTTCTCAGATCGTCGATGGGCTGACTTTGGTGGAACACATCGAGGGCATACTGGAAGAAGATACGATCTCGCTCAAGGTGCGGTACATGATGATGGTCGGTAGGTCTGATGTGGTTCCTTCAGTCTGCGAGCTCATCGTAAGGACCAGGACATGTTGGACCAATGCTTATACCCGAGGCCCAGAGACGTCTTCTCTTCGGACCTCCAAAGGAGCGAGGTATATGGCCTGCGCGAAGATCCCGATCATCAGGATGATACGGTCGAGCTTACCACGGCGCTTGCGCGTCCTGAAGCTCCCGTATCCGACCAGTGTTCGAAGGAGGCTCAGGCGCTCTTGACATCCCGCGACAACTCGAAGGCGGAGGAGTTCTGCAGGTCCCTGCGGCCGAAGAGTAGACACCGCTTCGTCCACTCGTTGATGCACGGCGTCCTCACCGCCGGAGACGAAACGGACGCGAACCTGGTGGCGTCGTTCCTCTCTCAACCCTCGACTCGCACTCTCCTGCGGATCAATGGGTGCTTGGCCAGAGCGTTCGAACCTCTCGTAACCGCTCTCGAGGACGCCGTATTGGACAATCCCTCTGCGTATCATCTTATGGCGATCATGCTTTCCGCGGCAGGGATCTCCCAGCTGGAGATGGATGACTTGGCCTCTCGGATTATCGTGAAGGAAAACCCGGCGCGCGATCGCTTGCTGGAGGAAGTCGCTGCTCTACATGTCGCTCCCGTAGACGATACTTTTGGTCTCAGCACTGTAGTGGAGGACTCGTCGGAGGACGAAGGAACGCCGTCCGACTACGCGTACGCGTATTGAGGTGACTACATGGCAAGGGGGATTAAGCTGGGATCGTTCCCTTATAGGTCTACTATTCTGGATTTAGTACAGCGGGTCGATGTCGACATCATTGTGAGTGCTGATCAACTGTACTTCAGACAAGGGAGTGACCGGTGTAATCCATAGAGATACGACGTGGCACGTCCAACACCGGAGATGGCGCTGCTCCGAGTCCTGGCCCCAAGTGCAGAATTTGGGCTTGCAATCTCAACCCACGTAACCGAGGGCATGCATTAGAATGGTTTAGAAGTACAAATTCGAGAGCAGTCCACAACTAGCAAGTAACAAGCGAGCAAATGACGATGGGTGAAACCTACGGTACAAATGTTGAACTATAAGATGAGTCCATAAGGAGGAACGACACAAGTTGAAAGGATCAAGGGATTATGACGCCGCTTCGGTAGCATCCGCCGCTGGTTTGTCGCCGTTGGAAGTACTGGTACGGACGCGGCGCCGTTTCGACTTGTCCGAGCTGCCTTCGGCGGGGATATCGCCAGTCTCCTCGGTCCGCGTGCGCTTGATGCCTTTTTTCGGGCCACGCTTTCGGCGCTTCTTGGAGTCGCCCTCTTCCTCCTCCTCTGACCCGTCGCTCACGTCGGCCTCGGGCTTGTAGGCAGCGGCATCCACCCCAAGTCGTCTGCTACGCCGTGGTTGCAGCTTTCGTGCCTTTGAAACGGCGGTCGAGGCTACGCTAGCGCTTTCCGACTCGGCAGGCGTTGGAGAAATGGGTTCGTCCGTCGTTGTCTTCGGCGGTGGTTGCTCCGCCAGCTGAGCTTGGACATCAATGTCCGGATGAGAGTCTTTGGCCCGTTTGAAGGGTGGTTCCTCTTCATCCTCCAAATCGCTCAGCTCGCTATCGGAGAAGGACGTGGGCGTCGCAATGCCTCCCTTCTTGGACGGCTTGCCTGCGTAACTCGCGGAAGAGGCCGAGGTGGATACCGAAGCCTGAGAGGGTGGGGCTATGGACGAGCTCTCCTTGGAACGAGAGGCGCCTCCATTCGACCATGTGCGTGCACTGATCGACTCTCTTTGCTTGAGCTTCGCCCGGCGCGACTTCTGCTTCCCAAGGGCAATGCCGTCGCCGGGTGTAGGGATGTAGAAAACTTCCCCCTCGCGGAGCATGTCAACGCTGACAAGTTGTCGCAGGACGCTGATTAGATAGTGGGGCAGGTCCAAAGATTCGACATCGCGGATTAGGCGTGGTATGTCTTCCGCCTTCACGAGCCCTTGGTCCTCGATCTCCTCGTCTTTGATGAGCTCGCCATCGCCGAGGGAGCATCCGGGGACAGCAAACAGGATGCGAGGACCTTCGTCGGACTTCGGAATGCTGATAGTGTGGAAACGACAATTTGAACGTGTGACTGGAGAGCTTGTTGAGCTCGCAGCAGGAGCGCGGACTGGTTGTTGCGAGGAAGGCCCTGGTTCTGTGGACCCACGTTGAGAAAGGACACCTTGACGCACTGGCGGTTCGGATGGCTGCCGCCTCGAAGCAATCGGGACAACAGGAGCCATGGGTCGCCCGTGATGGTGGTGCAGAATGCCGTGATTGTGGATGAACGGAGGAGGGGGATTGTGGTGGCCATTGCTAGGCAGGATACGGTCGACGGTGGGGGAAGGCATGGAGAGGCCCGAGTATGCACTTGGAGCGTTCGACGCGACGGAAGAAGCCCGAGAGGTACCTCGGCTGTTGGAAACTAGCATGTTCTGTGCAGCAGCAGCGGATGATCCTCCAGATGTGCTTCCACTCGCATGGCTATGCGCAACAGAGACGTTGTCCTCTTCGTCCGACTCTGCATGCGCACGCTGCTTGCCCTTGCCTTTGCCCTTCTTGGGCTTGGCCGTCTTCGCCTCGGCACGGGTCAAGGATGTATCTGACTTCGACGTTCTTGAGCGTGTCAATCGGGGGATGCGCGAAGGAGGTAGCGAGCGGCGCTTGCGCTTTAGGGGTCGGACCCCGTCCTCGACCTCAGCAGCGTTTGGACCCGGCGAGGAAGCAGACGCTGCATCCTCAGTGGCGTCCCTAATGGTTGATTCCTCTGTTTCGGGAACCGTTTCCGGTACAGGTCCACTATGCGAAAGTTACTATCAAATTGTTGTAAGTGCAAGCAATTTACACACCTTCCGTTAGTATCCACTACTTCATTTAGATTGGGAGACTGAAGTTCTTCGGGCACGGCGACGGTTTCTGAAACACTACCAGGTGTACCTGTAGTGGTATCTGCTTCGGGAGGAATGTACTCAGGATCGACTTCGCCTTCAGCATCTGCATCAGCGTCGCTTTCGGGGGTGGGTTGCCGTTCGCCCGCGACGAGGCCGTGCGCCTCCACTCCAAAGTCTCCCAAATAACCATTCTCTACGGGTTGTGTTGCTGCTTCCTCCACAAAATACTTCTTAGGCCCAGGTTCCACTGCTAGGTTCGCTGGCAAAGGCAGACGAGTTGGAGCGTGAAAGAGAACGAAAAAGAGTTGGCGTACTGGGTAGTTCGTCCTTAACGTCAGCAGAAACCGCTGTAGGCTGCTCCGCTACGGGTTCTGCACCGTCATGCACAGGCTCGGATGTTTCTTCTGTCGGCATGCTGGCCTCCTTAGTAGACTCGACAGCACCTCCCTCAGGTACGATATCATCGACCTCCACGGAAGGGGCTGGTTCGTCCGTAGGAACAACCATATCCTCCGCATTCGGCTGCGCTTCACCCTTCTCGCCAGTACCATCTTCCGAAGGCGCTTTCTCAGGCGTAACCGGTGCTGAGTTCCCTGCAGTCAGCGGGGTGAAGAGGCCACTCGGACTGTGCGTAATCGAACCAAGCTTTCGGAACAAAGGATGCAAGGCGGCGTTCATGGGAAGGGAAGTGGCATCGCGGGTCTCGGCGGCAGGAGAAGATTGCTCGGACGCTGGTTGCCCATCTGGGCTGGCGGGAGAGACTGGCGTGTGTGTGAGGCTGGCTGGGTCAGGGACGTTCGGATTGGCGGAGACGGGCGGGGGGAAATCATGGGAGGAGAGTGTACGTCCAAGTGGTACAGGTGCAGGAACGTTGGTCGACGCCACTAAAGGAGCCTCGGGTAACGATGCGGTACTTTCAGCTGCTACGTCAGAGGTTGCGGCGGGGGTGACGTTGCGTGTGGGGTTGGTTTGACGAGAAGAGGCAACCGAATCTACTGATCCTTCCCGAGGGGGGGCTCCGACGTCTACATCATGGGCTAGCTCAGGTTCCTGAGAGGATATTCGTCAATCGGCACTAATGTGTACAATGAGAAGAGCCGTACCTCGGTGAGACGACCTTCCGTCATCACTTCTTCGACGACGTACTCGACGACGGATACTTCGACGTCTCCCGATACTGACGAGATGTCGATGTCGTCAGTAGGCGGAACCGAGGACCGAATATCGTCTTCGTCGTCTACTTCGAATATCTCCACCTCAAGCTCAGTGGGCTCCGTTATGGGAGCACAATCAACTTCTGGAGCGCGAGGGCCCTCTTGATCCTCTCTACCCAGCACCTCCTCAACACCCACGGAAGGCATTCGAACCTCAGGAACTGTAGGAGGCACGTTGTCATCGACAGCGATCAAGTCACTAAGAATCTCCTCGGGTTCAACTTCGTTACTGGCAGCCTTGAGTACGGCGTCCACAACGAAGCCTGCGACATCCTGGCTCTCGGGTGAGACCAGTGCTTCATCAACATCGAGTTCTGGCACATCGCCGTTCGCTTCGACACCAGAGTATCTATGCGTGGGAATAGGGAGGTCACCGAAGTCCAGGCCCGGAGGGCTGATTGGCTCATAGGAGCTTTGAATGTTGAAGGAGGCTGCTTCCGGGCCCATATCATAAAGGTCGTCGAACTCCGCATACAGCCCGCTAGCATCTCCTGCATGGTATTTCCAGATTAGCCTGCGTAACTCACGACGAGAGATCATAGACTCACCTTCAATGTCGACGGAAAGAGGCTGCAAGTCCTCCTGCTCTTCCGCAGCGATCTCAACCTCTGGCTGCACCGACTGCTCGACTACGGGTGGCAAGATGGTCGCAGGGTCGTCTTCCTCGTCATCACTGATCTCGAAGATTTCTCTCTCACTCTCTACGTGCCCTGATGACGTTGCGACACGTCCGGGAAAAGCGGGGGGCCAGTTCCAATCAACATGAGACCGGAGGATCGCAGAGGGGGGCGAAGGCGAGCGCTCATCTTCCGACGCGTTCTCGTCCTCTTCTTCGTCCTCGACGTTGGCGGCATCTACGAATGGGGTTTCCGGATCCGCCGCTTCAAGGATACCCTCGTTATCATCTGCGTACAACTCATCAACGTCGTGAATATGAGGAGAAGTAGGCTCGTGTGAATCTTGGCGTGTCTCTTCGGGCGCTGAAGATATGCCAGGGATGAACAGAGGGTCCTCGTCTTTAGGTGTGAGGTGTGACGGTGTGATGCCTTCCGCGATGGTGGGCAGTACGTCCCCGCCAGCATAGAAGTCCTCAGCAAAGTTACGCGGACCATCCCAAGGGTCTGGCAAGTCTGCCGGTTGTGTCGGCTCGTCTCCAACAAGTTCTGTAAGCCGTAAGAGGACTGAAACATGACGAGGGTACCCTCACGCTTACCGTCCTCATTGTCAAATTCTTCACCTGGAAAGTTGTGCGGATCACCGTGCTCTATCTCGTTAGCGCGTGCGTCTCCACCCGCGTAGAAATCTTCAGCATAGGTCGCTGGACCCCGCCAGGGATCATCGATGTCGACAAGTTCATTCTCTTCCGAATGGGGTGGGAAAGCTAGACATCCGTTTAGTACGAACACAGACGGAGTGACCTAGGAGCACATACGGGTTTCCTCTTCCTCTATCTGCTCCTTGTCGGCATCATCCTCAAGCATGTCGACATCTTGGGATGGTTGGCGTACAGAGGCAACAATATCGGGCTTGCGCTGGAAACGCGCAGGCAATGCACGTCTCTCTACTTGCTCTTCGGTCTCCTCTGGTCCCTCGGCTTCCTCCGGTTCCTCGTCTGAGTCAGTCATTTCCGTAACTTCGTGGTTGGATGAATTAACGACGCCTGATGGTCCCGCCGCGGGGCTGCTTCGCGAGAGCCCTTGGTCGTCATCCGAGCCCGCCTCAGACCCTTCCGCGTCTTCGCCATAGTCAGCTATAGCCTCGTCCCGCTCCTCGTCATATTCCTCCTCTCCCTCGTCTGCATCCTCTTGAACATCACCTTCAGCATCTTCGTCATCCGAAAGAAGCTCAATGACCTCCGCCTCTTTGCCGTGGCCGTTGTGGGGGATTTCCTCCTCGGTTTCACCACTGTCTTCGCTGGAGTACTCCTCGCCGTCAAAAGCATCGCCCCAACCATTCTGTTCCTCTTCCTCGGATTCCTGATGCGGCTCCTCTTCTTCAAAATCCTCATCTCGTGCGCGCTCCTTGCCTTTAGCGAGCCGACGTGCTTTCACTTCCGCGAAAGAGTCTTCTACGGCCTCTTCCTCAGCCGGGGGAGAGTGTACGCCCGCTGCTGGAGGAGGAAGTTCTTCTCTGCCTAATGCGCGCTTCAGCGCGCCTGTGATATCGCCAATCCACGCGTCGAACTCCGGCTGCGTGAACTTGTCATACGGGTTGTAGATGGGTGGGCGCAGGGCCTTTTGTGTACTCCGTGGCGTGAGGTTGGGTGCGCCAGGGTATCTCGGTGTAGAAGGCGGGCCGGTCATCGTTCCAGCCTACTCTGCCGTCGAGGTGGGCGAGTGGAAAAAAGCGGGAGGGTGCGGGGAATGGCGAAGTGGCGAAGTTGCGGTCGAGGTCGCGCTCGCGTTTCCGCCACAAGTGCAGGATCTGAGATTGATTACATCAGCTACCATATATAGCAACGGCCCCGTCAACGCTTGCCGTCTTCAGCCACAATGGCTCTCGTTCGAACTTTGACTTCCGCGGCCACTTCGCTAGTTGCTCTGCTCTTCTCCCGTTCTCTTGCTTTTCCAAGGGGAAGTTGGTAGCGGATTCATCTTTTTTTCTGACTCGGCGGGGTACACCCCTTGCCACGCTCCTCGAATGCTCCGGTCGATTCTTGCGTCGACCGCTCGCAAGTCCTTCCGCCCTAGCGCTGTACGAAGCCTACGCACATATATGGAGTCTAGAGCTCTAGACAAGACCGCAGGTCCGTTGGTATGGATAGACTGCGAGATGACCGGCTTGGACCCGCAAACGGATAAAATTCTGGAAATAGCTGTATGTACCATACGTTCTGTCGCAGTAGCCACAACCTCATCCTCGCAGGTCCTCATCACGAATGGAGACCTTGAGACCGTTGACGAAGGTGTATCGTACATTATACGTACTGATAAAGAAGTGCTAGACGGGTGCGTTACTTCCTTCACCGCAAACGAGTCCAATCCGCTGAACAGCTGCCAAAGGATGGGTGCCTGGTGTCAGTCAACGCATCGTGCGGTTAGTTATATGCTGCGTCTTTCCTCGATTTGGATTATGAATATATTTTCGTACTCAGAGCGGTCTTATCGACGCATGTTTGGACTCGCCATACACGAAAGATTTCGTTGCTCAGCAGGTGCTCGCCTACATCAAGAAATGGATTCCTTCAAGCAAAATTGGCGTGCTGGCGGGCAACTCAGTGCACATGGACAGAGCGTTTTTGGTCAAAGAGATGCCGGAACTTATAGATTGGCTACACTACCGGTGACGATCCCGTCTCCACCTCTTGTCGGGCATTGGCTAACGATTCATTACTGAGCTGTTAGGATCGTCGGTGAGTCACGGTGTTGGTATGGTCCTTACTAAGCCTCTTTCAACTTACGCATCGCCCACAGACGTATCGTCAATCAAGGTGATATTTACTGGTTACTGCCCGGGCGTCAATCGCTCATCACGACTCAGGAGCTTTCGAAACGTTGGTATCGGACAACAACGCCCTCATCGGGTCATGTTGAGCCTGCTCACAGGTACGCGCTACTTGGTATCCCAGCTCCCGCTCCCCTTAATAGTACTCATCCTCTCGTACAGGGCCCTAGATGACATCAAAGGGTCGATAAGAGGCGAGTGACGCTGATCGCTAAGTATGTCAGCCACAATCTGACATTGTTAGCGCAGAGCTACAGTGGTACCGGAAGAACCTCTTCTTACCGCCAAATTTGGCACCGACGGTTGAGGTCGGTCGCCGATATTAATTTCCTCCCGCTGCCCTTTGTAGTTCTATACCATTGCCTTCTGTCCCGTGCGGGCATTTGTGGCAACTGCGAGCCCTTCGGGACTCCGTCCCATTCGATATCCGCTCCCATGAAAATTCTAGGTCCAATTCGGCATACGTGCAGAGGGGTTTGCGTCCCGTTTGAAATCCGCCACACACATTCGTATATAGCCAAACGATGCCGAAGCCTTCCCTATACACTAAAACGACTATCGCCGGACGCGTAAGTGATACAAATATATCGAACCGTTTTCGACCTCTCTCCGAAGATCTACCAGTCGATAAGCTTGCCCTCCCGCTTCGATAGTTCAAGTGCGTTGTCACCACTCGCTCGTCTCCCCACACTAACGCGTTGCAGTATGCAGATGAATATACCGTGACTTGATCCCTTGAATAAAGCACGTTGTAAATGCGGGGAATTGTTCAACACGTCTAGTCCCTACCTTACAGGCCGGTCCTATAGTCCCTAGTGTTCCTCGGTTCCTCGACTGATACAGAGCCGCAGACCAGAGCACGGGGAAATAACGCACCACCTCAAGCTTCGTTTCAAGGCCCTCCAGTAATACCCCCAACTCATCAGAGGTCAATCACGGGCCCCTCACTTCGGGCCCCATGACCCCGCCTTCTCCAGCCCTCGGTATCAGCGGTCCATTTATCCAAGATGGGCGCCGTGCTATGCAGCTGCCTATCCCGGCGTGAGTGCACAAAGTCTAGGGGCTTCGCGCCCGTCTTGGGCAAGTTCTGACCTTCGCGGTGCTTTGATGGGCTCACATCATTGATTGGTGTTCAAAGTGCGCGGGGGCGTTTTTCTCCGAGCATTGAGCGTGGATGATGAGGCAGGCCGCGGGGCGTCATTGATATCGACGATGTGTCGCCGAGGTTGAGCCTGTTGGCCTTGTTATGCCCTCTGGCGCCGGGGTACGCGCTCGGGCGTCGGGATGAGGTTGTCGCCCCAGGCTTCAGTACCGGCGGGACAGTGACGGTGTTAAGACGACATTCGTGGAATTCTGAGCATCATCAGACGGCTCTCATGTGCGAGGCGCGAGTTTTCCGGGGTTGCATGGCGAACGATGGCTTGCTTGCGGAATATTGTCTCTTGCACGCTTGGAAAATACTCGCATTAAATCGTCGAAGTCTATCTCAATCTCCGACATCGTTGGTGCTTCATGACTCGCTGGGGGGTGCCAGGCAGGGTGGACCGTAGGCCCGCTGATGGAGGTTGTTGCAGCAC
Organism: Trametes meyenii; assembly: GCA_022606255.1. Lineage (NCBI taxonomy): Eukaryota > Fungi > Basidiomycota > Agaricomycetes > Polyporales > Polyporaceae > Trametes > Trametes meyenii. The sequence continues at coordinate 1,501,054 of JABYQG010000008.1, forward strand.
TAGGAGATTTGGTCATCTATGCAGGTATGCATTGGGCACGTCGGCAACGTCATGTCAAGTAGGGGCGTTATAAAAACGCTTTCTCAAGTTCGTCGTGCAGAGGTGCACTATAAACTAACAGAGCCTCCTTTTAGCTTATCTTCCCTCCGAGTCGTATAACCTCCTCGCCCTCGGAAGAAGGTCAGTCCTGGGCGCACGAGACGAGCACGAGCAACCCGAGCTAGGCATCACCATAACCACGGCCAAGAACCGGCGAAATCCTACAAATAACGATAGTGCCCAATCACAGGCCAAGGGATTCTGAAACGCCTACGTCGGTATAGCTCACGCTCTCATAGATGCAAAACGACTCTCATCTATACATGGACGACTTTGAAGAGGAACAGTGCCCATTGAATGACAGCCAGAGCAGCCGTGCCGCAGTACACTGTCATCTCTTTTTAACGTAAGTCTCACGCACAACGGCTGGGATGGATTGTATTGAAGACATGAAGCTCTTTGGACAGAGGCTCCGTATCCCTGGCGCTGTTCCCCTGTCGCGCGAGAGGGCGTACGGGACGTCTACCCGCTGTGTGAATGTCTCACAAGGCGACATTACTACCAGGCCTCGAACCAGGGCCACTCAGCCACTACGGTACGCCCCTCATCTCCACCGCAATGATTTGAGTGATCGCCCCCTCGAGCAACAAACAGATTGACAGCATACGCCCTGACATACATTCAGTTCTCGCAAAGGTGCTCGAACGATTTGTATTTCTCCAAGGTCATGAGCGCACCAGGCGTGGGGGATGGAACGCACTGGGCTACCTTCGTGCGCCCATGCCTCACGCGGAACCGGCGCTAGCGGGAATATTAGAGCTCGCTGCGTATCCCCGCGGGCGACAGGCGGCGTGCGGACACGCTGGCCTTGAAACGCGTAGTCCATACTCTCCCGGGTAGGTTAACTGGCGGGAGGAGCGAGGACGGGTGCAGAGCCTCCCGCCCAGGCCGATCCGTGCAACGTCTGGAGTGGCCCAATTTCCTGTCTGAGAGAGTTTCTTCCTGGCTGTATAAGGGAAGAACTAGGGAAGGTTGTAGGTGGCCCATGGGGCCTCACGCTGGTGAGTGGCCTCAACACGATGTCCAAATTGATCTACTGATGTTTTCCGTATCATAGGCGGCCCATCACACACCTTGTAGGGACTAGACGGGGTGGGTTAGCGAATGGTCGGCGGTCGGTTAAGGCAGGAGTCATGGCATGACAGGGCCAGGGACGCCGGGGGGGCTGCGACTATTGAAGGATCGCCGCACCCTGCGCTCATGATTGCACAGTATTTCAGGACCACAGTCACGCAGAGCCCACGTTCTGCGGTTGATACCAAGGAGCTGGGGCTCGGTGCGTAGAGTTTGGCAGTCGCCTAAGAGCCGTTGTTGGCACCAAAAGCATACGACAGAGCCCAGACGGCGGCGCGGGGCGCAGGGCGCCGCTCGGCATCCCAGCGAGGACGGCGACTCGCACCCCGGGCCCGTGGGACGGGTGCGCTGACCGATGGAGAACCCTCTCATCGGCTCGCGCCTTTGACTCACCATAGGCCGCAGTACGATGTCAGTGTGTGAACGATCGTACGGTCTGGGAACGTAGGCCGGACGGCTCCGCTCCCGTCAAATGCGGGGCGGGGTCCGTCATGTTGGATCGCGCAATGGGCCAATGGCAGTCCTTCAAGGTATATAGGACGCCAATTTTTCGGGACCCACCCTCCGAGGACACTGGACGCAGATGTTGAGCAGGAGCGGGAGCGTTGCGCTCGATGTTTCTGTTATCAAGGCCCGAGTTTTCGAGCTGGTCGAAGGTAACAAACGACTCACGATACTACGAGCGAACGTCGGGGTGGCAGCTCTGTGGTAGCGCTGTCAGATTTCTACGAACAGCTCAGGGATGGCCGGCATGCGAATTGCCCTGGTAAACGCTGTGCGCCCCAATGCCAGAGACGACATCGCCGTCGGCCGGGCCGTATTTCGAACCCGCCAACAATACCCAGCTGGAACGGTGTTATAAAGAGAGCAAGGAGAGCTCCCTGGTTGATTACGGAGCCTCGCCTCTGCGTGCAGGCCTGTGCACGTCGATCAGACTTGGTGTGTGAACATTCAAGCCCATTACTCAACATATTATCTTTCCCTACCTGGCGCTCGTGTGTATGGACCCTCAAGAGTTTTGCTTTGAGAAGAACTAGGCTGATGCAGATGGCGAGTAGAGGGAGACACCCTGGCAGGTCGTTGAGTCGTTCAGGCTGCAGGAGCAGCATAGCCACGTCGAGAGATCTGAGATCCTTCGTTCCTAGTAAACGCCTTAGCCATTTGCGCGCCGTGTCTCTGCTCCTTCTCCCATGCTGATGCGGCCAGCGGGGGGCGCGATAGGCTGTGTGAACTCTTTTCATTTGTCGCCGACATGTCATGCACAAATCTCACCTTCCCAGGACAGGCTCGACGGATTCCCAAGCGTGTTCCGGCTTCCCGGAGAATGTCTTCGCGACCACCTCGGATTCTTCCCGCAGTTAAAAGACTTCGGCCTTTCTCTGGAGGCACGATTGCGCCCTGTATTCAGTCCATCCTAATTTGACCCCGGTCTGAGCCTCGCGGCCTGTCCGCTTCCCTCTTTCCTCTCGCTCAGCCGTCCGCTTTCGTCTTTCCCCGCCCCCACTCTTCGATCACATCTTTCTCCCCGTCGCATACCTGAGCAGCCATCTACCCCCTACCTCCCTATGGCTCGGCTGGAGGTAACTGAGGATCCGGAGAAAGGTAACCTCCTCGACACGCTCACGCCCCTCCCCGTTCTGCCCGTATCATCAAAGGCGGTCATTCAAGATGCCGCAGTCGGGCTGGCAGCACAGTCGGGAGTGAACGAGAAGAGGGTGGAGCTGGCTCTCGCAGAGGCCAAGAAAGACTCGCTATTATACGGCCAACCAAAACGGAGACTTAGTCGATGGAGTCGGTTCCAACTATGGTTCACTACGTATCGGTACGTCTGCCGAAGTCATAGGACGATCTCTTCAACCTTACCGACACTCGTCAACAGGAAGTTCTTTACCTTCATAGTGACGTTGAACGGTATCGGACTTCTTCTCGCCATCCTCAATATCTGGACGTATCCCCGACGATATGCCGGTGCTTTCATTCTGGGGAACCTCATATTTGCCATCCTCATGCGCAATGAGGTCTTTGGGCGATGTTTCTACTGGTTCGTCATCAAGTGCTTTGCGAAGGTAGGTAAACTATTTGAGAGCCATCGGCGATACTTGAACCTTGACTTCTGCAGTGGACGCCGTTATGGTTCAGGCTTGGCTGTACTTCCGTCCTGCAACATCTGGGAGGTATTCACTCGGGATGCGCCGCGTCAGGCTTCGCATGGCTCATCTTCCGAGTCACACTCATCTTCATCGACCACAAGGACAACCATGACGCCGTTCTCATCGCTGGTGTCGTCACGAATATTGCTGTCTCTATCAGTATCGCGAGCGCCTTCCCCTGGGTTCGCAACACGCACCACAAGTAAGTGTCTCTGAGCGTCGCGTTCTTCTCGCGCTATCTGGCAGCCTCTCACGCATGCACGCAGTATTTTTGAGAGGCACCACCGGTTCATCGGCTGGTGAGTACACGCATCCTGATCCGGCATTAGAGACGCCCGTTTCGCTCACAGGCGTCGCCCGCAGGGTTGGACTTGTCTCAAGTAAGTATCTTCTTCCGGAGGCTGGAGGGACCGCCAAGGGGATCGGTCGCACACTCCGTGCGGCGACCCCATTGGACGGGGTGTTCCTGCTATCCTCTACTCCTCCTCCGCGGTCGCTACGAGGCTGACATTGGTCTCTTTTCATAGCATGGGTGTTTGTGGTGCTCGGCGACAGTTACGACCTTGACACACATTCTTGGAACCCGGACGGCGTCCGTGTCATTCGCCAGCAAGACTTCTGGTATGTTTTCGGTATGACGATCCTGTATGTCCTCTCTGTTGTTTCCTGCTGCGCGACGATCATTCATCCTCCGCGTCATTCAGCATCCTCATCCCATGGTTTACCGTGCGAGAAGTCAAGGTCGACATCGAGGTGGTGAGTACCTTGCGCCGAAGAGGGCATAGCTCGTCCGAATGCTGAACTTTGTCTTCCGCAGCCGTCTCCGAAAGTAGCTATCCTGCGCTTCGAACGAGGCATGCAGCAAGGGTTGCTCTCGCGGATATCTCGGTCATCGATTATGGAGTACCACGCCTTCGGCATTGTCTCGTACGCAATTTCGTTTGTCTCACGTGCGCTTCCTAACGGAGGCCGTCGTCCCATTCGTCAGGGAAGGACCACACGCGAAGTACCACTACCTCATCTGCGGCGTGCAAGGCGACTTCACCCGTTCACTGGTGCACGAACCTCCCACACATATCTGGACCCGCCAACTGAAGGTGAGCGGAAATGATCAATCGGCGTTTGCGTTTCACACTGACTGGTCGCAGTTTGCTGGTGTCTCGCACTCGTCAACACTGTACAAGAGGGGCATTCGTGTCTGTACCGGGACGGGCCTCGGTGCGGCACTCTCAACATGTCTTCAGGTACGCTATATTCTCTGCATATTTACGTGATTAGAGTCGCTCATGCCTTGATACAACGAGTAGAATCCTGATTGGTGAGGATCCCCTTTGCTTACTAGGCGTCCCACCCGAGACGCTTTGCCTCCCGTCGCCTTCTCGCGCTGTCAGAAAGCGCTGCGGAACATTTCGTGACGAAGAATGGTTTTACTGACTGCGCCGTTTCACATCCTATCAGGTACCTCATTTGGATTGGCTCGGAGCAAGAGAAGACGTTCGGGCCCACAATCTCCGGGCTCATCTATCGCCACCTGTGGCCGGACCGTGTGTGCCTATGGGACTCCAAAGCGCGAGGTGCGTTTACTCACCCACTCCCGCTCCGCAGCTGCGATTGGGTAAACAGCATCTCATGCACTCTCACGCACTGGTAGGCGGGCGCCCAGACATGATGAGGCTCATCAAGGACGCGTACCACTCATGGGGCGCCGAAGTCGTGTTCATAACGTCGAACTGGCAAGGGAACAAGGAGCTCGTGGAGGGCTGCAAGGAGGCTGGCATCCCTGCATTCGTGCGTTTCTCCTTTCCGCTCTCGCGCTCCCATGGTGCGGGCCTGCTGAGAGCCGTGACGCTCACGCTTGTGATTTGCTCCCCCATTGTAGGGCACGCTGTGGGATTTCTGAGCGACGATGGCTTGGCAGCAGGCAATATGGGCTCGCGCTCCGCATATTCTTAGACCTCATGCGACTGGAAAGAGCCCCCCTCGACGTCGACGCCCGCTGCCCTCTCAATTCTTGGACCGTCGTCACCGTGAATGCCGGCCTCACGTAGCTAGTACCAATGTCCCGCAACGTCAACACGTATCTTATTGGCCCTCGCCTCCCTCCACGCTCACGTCTTGTATCCACGCATTGTTTCGAGTAGTGTAGATATGACTTTCCGCCGTATTTCTGTGTCATCCAGATCCGGATCCTGTGCTCCCCGCAGCGCGAACGTGCGCGGAGGGGACCTGTATTTTAGCTGACCAGTCCGAATTGTATCCACATCGCCAGTGAGCGTCGGGCTGGAGCACGCGAGCGGCGGTAGGATTGGCACAGGCGGTGGTGTGATGCTGCTCCTGGGTAAGGTGATTACTCCAATAGGGAAAGGCAATATGTTGGGCCCTGGGTGGCGAGTTGAGCACAAGATGGGTAGGCTTCGCTGTTATATATACCAACAAGTGATTATACAGAGGGCACGGCCGGGCAAATACATACACTACAGAGACAGGTAAGCCAAGATAGCGATACAGTTGACGAAGGCTGGAATCACCACATTATACACTGCAGCATGGTGGATAGCGTTCAGTTCAGATTCTGTAACTTGGACCACTCCTTGTCGTTAGCGTTGAAGTCAACCCCTTTCCGTCCCCACCACTCCCGTGCCTCTTCCCCTCCGCCGATCGCATCCTCAAGGGCCTCCTCAATGTCGCACATCCGGTACTGGATCGGCAGTCCGCTGTTGTCCCACCACTCTAACACCTCCGGACGGTTATGCCGCGAGGCCCCGGTGAGGGCCTCCTGGTCGAAGATCATCTGAAGGCCGCTTCCCAGCCACCACTGCAGGACTTCGACCTTGCCATGGCAGCTTGCGTGGTACAACGCTTGGCGATCGTACTTGGGCTCGAGCTGTGAGCTCGCCCACCACTCGAGCGCCTCGACGTGCCCGGCCGTGCTCGCCATGTCCATTACCCGCCCGACCTTGAGGGGAAGGTGGTACCGCGGGCTGAGGCTCTTTTCTTTCCACCAGTCGAGGACGGCTATCCGGTTCTTGGCGGATGCGCTCTCCAGCGCGGCTTCGGTGTACTCGAATGGGAGTCCGGAGTCCAGCCACCAGTCTAGTGAGGACACTTGGCCGTTACGGGAGGCACCGTCTATGGCATCTGCTATAGATTCGGGTTTAGGGAGGGGAAGAACGTCCGGGTGGTGTTCATGTGCGTGTTTCCACCATGAGAGGACGGCCGTGCGCCCGTGGAGGGAGGCGGTGATGGGGAGAAGGTCGTGTTTGTACATGGAGAGGAAGACCGAGCGATGATGGGTGAAGAGGTACTCCAAGACGTTTACGTAGCTGAAACGCACCGCAAGCACCGCGCTGACTTTCGTGGGTCGATTCGAGACCGGATCGGCGGCGCGAATGAGGGGGATGTAGCCGGAGAGGATAGCGTGGTCGCAGACGTTCGCGCGCGTCCACGGGATGGGTTGCGGGAGGGAGGTTGGCACGCCTACCGCTTTTGCGAGCTCCCAGTCGCCGACGTGATCCATTATGTCCGCCAGGACTTCGACGGGGAGATCGGGAGCGAGCACCGTCCGGGAACGCTGCTGAGATGGATCGCGGTGGTCCTCATGGGTATCTGGGCCGCCGTGGCCGTCCTTTGTCGGGAAGTGGTATGTGTGTATGTCAAACTGCGCAAGGCGGGACGCTAGCTCTGCGTCTGATCCGGAGGTGGGTAAGGAGCGGACTTTGAGAAAGAGGACGAGCTGCTCGTGCGTGAGACGGCGGTACGCGTCGTGGACTTGTTCTATAGAGCGTTCATGACTCTTTGGCATGGTTAGCGTGAAACAATACCCGTACGACCTGCGCACTTACAGCCATACGCCGAATTCTAGCGGAGGGGTGGTTGTGGTCGAGGAGCCAGAGCCGGGGCGTGGATCATGCTCGAGTGATGTCAAGAGAGCGTCTACCATGATGGATCTCGACCGTGATAATGAAGGGAACGATTGACGCCTACTTACCGCCTTAAGGTACCGAGTTAATGAGGCAAGCGATCTGATGAAATGAATCAGTCGCCGCTGTTAACTGGGCTTACCCGAGTAACAAGATCTTGCTTACCCTCTTCTCTTACCCCGCGCCTAAGTCGACGTGTCCCAGTACTCTCAGACTCCTCACACCATCCCACCACCACCTCCGCGCACACCTGCATGGTGCTCCCGGTATCATGCAACACAAAACAAGAAATATGCGCAAGGCCAGCCTTGCTACCTTCTGTGTAGTAGCGCTTGCCGCTTGGGCCAGCGCGAACGTGAGTACTGCACTGTTGTCCGCAAACCTCACTCAGTAAAGTAACAGGACGCGTCGGGCACCCGAAATGAGGTTCTCGAGACCGCGGACTCCGCTATGGAAGGTATAAATCACTTACCTTCAAGCACGACATGTCCCTGATTTTAATGGCTCAGCATCTAGGGCGTATAAACAAGCCGTGTCCACCCTCGCTACGTTAACCGCGCTTCCACCCATGCAGTCGGAAGAGCCCTCCCACCATTCATCTGGATACCCCCTGTCCTCATTCCTACCTAGCATTCAGGGTCAAGGGCCGATAGCAAGCGCTATGCGAATACTGGTCAAGCTCAAGAGCCACTCATGGCTACCCCGTGTCGTAACAGACTACCTCGGTCGGGAACTGCCCAATGGCCGGAGACGAGAAGAAGAGTTCAAGGGGAAAGCTGTCAAAGTGATTGACCTTTTGCAACACGCCGCGGAGCTGGGGAACACAGATGCGCTCTATACATTAGGGCAAGTGTCCTTGGTGAGTGTTTCTGAGCGTTCACCGTAATTCTCCCTTCAACAATGCGCAGTTCCCCCCAAATGCGTACTTTCCAACCGACCCGGCCATGGCTTATCAGTCCTTCGACACACATGCGCACCTAACGGGTAACGCATCGTCTCAAGCACTTGTCGGTTTCTTCCACAGCACGGGCTACCATAGTGTAGTGCCCCCAGACCAGGCTAAAGCGCAGCTATACCTTACATTCGCTGCACACGGTGGTCACAAGGGTGCCCAGATGGCATTGGGGTATCGCTACTGGTCCGGCATCGGCGTTACCGAGAACTGCATAGCTGCGTTGGATTGGTACGAGGACGCCGCCGAACAAGGTACGTCCGACGCATTCAGTCACATAACCGATCATGAATGTCGTCATAGCTATGGCCAAATTCCTTTCGGGTCCCCCGGGTGGCCGGACATTACCCCTGCTTCCGCCTCGCCTCTCGGACCTTGTTGGCGGAGTTTACGGGCCAGGAGCAAGCGTCGCGTCGACGGGACTGAATGCTGGTCGTGCTGTTATCAAGACTGCCAACGCGCGCGCCGCCGGAGAGACGTGGGAAGATCTCTTAGAATACTATCTAGTAAGTTGTGTGCCAATGAATAGCCGAGGAGTGGGCTTTTGACCAATAACGAATAGTTCAATGCGGACCGTGGTGAGATCGACTTCGCCTACCGCCTCGGCAAGATTTTCTACCAAGGCAGCATCTACGGCGCCCCTGGCGGTGTTGCGTCTGGAGGAGACGGCGCCAGCGCGATTCCTCGAGATTTCCACCGTGCCCGATACTACTTCCTTCGGATCGCGCGACAGGTGTGGCCGCGCGATCCGGCTAACCCTCGCCAGCCTCACGTTTCCACGAAGGAGGAAGGCCAGGCGCAGGTAGGGTACGCGTCGCTTGCAGCCGGGTATTTGGGCCGGATGTACTTGCGTGGTGAGGGGGTGAAACAGGACCCGGCGATGGCCAAGATGTGGTTTGAGCGGGGGGCCGAGTACGGCGAGAAGGAGTGTCATAACGGCCTTGGTATCATCTGGCGTGACGGCCTTGTCGACGGCAAGAAGGACTTGAAGAGGGCGATGTCCCACTTTGCCACTGCTGCGACCCAGGAATTGGCGGAGGCGCAGGTCAACATCGGAAAATACCACTATGGTGAGTTCAATAGATGATGTCTAGAAGTAAGCATGCGCTGATTGAGTGGCGTCAGAGCGAGGCGACCTCAAGCTAGCGACGGCGTACTTCGAGACCGCGCTCCGGCAGGGTTCTCCGTTCGAGGCGTACTACTACCTGGCCGACATTCAGGCTAGGCAGGCACGAGCTACTATGGTTCCCCCAGAAATCGCGGGTAGTTCATGCGCTATCGCCGTGTCGTTCTACAAGCTCGTCGCAGAGCGGGGCACCTGGGATGACAACCTGCTCAAGGACGCCGAGGGCACGTGGAATCTCGGGACAGAGAGAGGGAGCGAGATGGCGATGCTGCGTTGGTGGATCGCTGCGGAACGGGGATACGAGGTCGCGCAGAACAACCTGGCGTACATCCTTGACCAAGGTTTGATAATTTTCATGAGTTCTCTAGTAGGTCGTCAAGCTGAAGCGCGCACTGACGTCCAGATAAGAGCATCCTCCGGTTCACGCGATTCGCACCGTATTCGCCCTCGAATGACACGGCTCGCCTCGCTCTTACGCAGTGGATACGGTCCGCTGCTCAGCGGAACGTAGACGCTCTAGTAAAGGTCGGAGATTACTATTACCACGGGCTCGGCGTTCCGGACGAGCCAGAGTCGGTGAGGTGGGAGAAGGCTGCCGGATACTACCAGTCGGCGGCGGACACGATGATGAGCGCGCAGGCGATGTGGAACTTGGGATGGATGTACGAGAACGGTATCGGCGTGCCTCAGGTGAGTAGGGTGATATGCGAAGTGTGCCATGAGCTCGACCTCTGATGCTTGTCGCGTTGATAGGATTTCCATCTCGCTAAACGTCATTATGACCTTGCGTACGACACGAACGACGAAGCGTACCTCCCGGTGCTACTGTCTCTCATCAAGTTGCACGCGCGGAGCTTTTGGCACACGTTGATGGGCGGCGAGAACGGCCTCAGTTTCTGGGAGGGCGACGAGGAAGCCGGTAAACTTGAACCTCGCGCTCCGAGTCGTCTGATCGTTGTGCTCACTGATATCCTTCTTAGGCGCGTCTTACTATGACCACCCAGACCCTCGGGAGATCGACGGCGGACAGGATCCGAGCGGCGGGCAGGCGTCGCTCGAAGAGCCTGAGGAGTTCGATGAAGGCCCATGGTACCTAGGCAAAGCGCGCGACGAGTTCAACAGGCGCAAGCTCGGGCGGGGGCAGGAGCGTGCGGGGCGCGAGGAAGAGGACCCGGTGCAGTGGGCGCGGGAGCGGCGCCAGGCGGAGGCCGACCGGGACGGCGATTTTGGGCCTGAGGACTACTTTGAGGGCGCGATGCGCGGGAACCGGTACCGCGAGGGGGAGGAGGACTACGACGATTTTGCGGAGACGATGCTGCTGATCGCGTTGTGCCTGCTGGTGTCGATGTTGTTGTATGTGCGCGGGAGGTGGGTCGAGCGGCTGAGGCGGGAGGAGCAGCAGCGGAGGCAGGGACAGGGGCAAGAGCAGGGGAACGCGCCTCAGGCACAACAGCAGCAGGGTGTGTTCCCGCCTCCGGGAGACCCTGCGAGGGAGGATTGGGCGATTTTGCGATGATTCGTAGATGTATAATTATGACCGTGGAATGCTATGGATGAACTGTGATGATTCTGCGATGCTTATTGTATATGAAGTGCTAGGGTGTGTTGAGCTACCTGACCGTGGGGATTGCCAAAAGGAGACGCCGGTCTATCGGTGGCGTTGAGTAGCCTCGTGTTATAGTAGACGCACGTATTGCAGTAGTACTTCAAGACAGTGACACGCGCTGCATCCGGGTCTGCCATGATCTTAGCTCTCCTAAGGCTCGACCACAAGTTGAGCCAGTGGAACTTGCTGCACGGTATCGCAGGGAGGTCAACGTAAGGGCGCAGTATGTAGGTAAGACTTCTGTCATACCAAACAGGATCATGGTAATGTTAACGGTGTATCAGATACCGGATTTGATTGTATGCCCTTCAAGCTAAGCCGGGGCTCAACGGCTTGTTGTCAATCAAGGTGGTTATAATCAGCGTTGGTGTCACTAGTGCTAAACGTAACCAGTTGCATCATCTCATCCTCGAAATCTCGCCCACCAAACCGCTCTATAGAACTCTGTGAATCCCGAGTGGGTAAACCTCCAAATGTCGGAACTCACGATGAAGCTCGGTCGCCTCTTAAATGCCCCTCCGTAGGCGTCCCGACGCTTCTGGCCAATCCATGACCTCCGAGCTCACGATCACCCGCATAAATACAGCGAATCCATAGAGATACTCCCCGGAGACGGATCCGAATGGCTCTCAACAGACCTCCCCGCAGAACAAGCGCAACACGCCCCGTTCCTCTTCATCGAGGGGAATCTCGGGGTGCCCCAGAAACTCGCATACAAGGCCTTCCTCGACAGCGTCCCGGTATTCCGCCGCTGCCGCGCGCACCTCCTCCTCCCCCGCTCTCCCGCTTCGGAAACGCGTCTTGCAATCGAAGATATGCTCGCCTCCTCCGCCGTCCTACTGCTCGTCAACCCCGCGCACCAGAGCGCGCTCAACGTCCGGCGGCAGCTCGTGCTGGACGGCGCACTAGCGGCAGAGAGGGAGCTCCGGTTCGTCGCGGCGCTCTTGACGATGCGCGAGGGCGCAAAGCAGTCGGGGCTGTGGCACCACCGCCGCTGGCTTCTGCATAGGGTGTTCCCTTCCCGCCCGCACGGCGAATCTGTCCTTACCTCCGGCTCCGTTGGACAGCCATTGAATGGTGAGGAGGAGGCTTGGGCGGGACCGAGGGGGGATGGCGAGGACGCGTTTTGGGGCGTCGACCTGTCCCCGGACGGGTTCCGCGTGGAGCTTGCGGTCGTACAGCGCGCGTGCGAGGTCTATCCGCGCAACTGCCATGCCTGGGCGCACCGGTACTTGTGCGCGGAGGCGCTCGCCGCCGCCCTCGCGGTGCCGGGAGGAGCGGGTGTGGGTGAGAGGGCGTTTGCGGAGGTATGGCGGGAGGAGCGCGCGTGCGTGCGGGTGTGGATCGAGCGGCACGTTGCGGACTACTCGGCGGCGCAGTACGCGTGCCGGCTCGATGGGCTGGAGGCGGCGTTCAGGCGCAGACTGGGTTCTAGCATTTCGAAGCTAGAGTCTGGGGATGGCCTGGGGGTGGACGTGGGAGCCGTGCTACCCGAGGTGGGGGAAGGGGAGAGGGAGGGGGAGAGGGAGGAATCGTGCGCGCATGCGTGGACGCTCGTGAGGGCGTACCCGGCGCACGAGTCGCTCTGGCTGTACCTCCGCGGCGCGTTGGCCCTGGCGCTGGGGCCAGAGGGTTGTGGAGGGGACCCGCGCGGGGCCAGAGAGGATACTGTGGCGAGACGCGTGCTTGGGGAGGCGCAGGCGTTCGCGGGGGATGTTCTCAGCGGTGGGAAGGAGAGGGACGAGACGAGTGTATTGGGGGAGGGGCACGAGCACAGACTCGTGAGGAATCACGCCGTGCGGTTCTTGGGGTGGCTGCTGTGGACGGTGAGTGTTGGATCGTTGCAAGGTCTGCGTTGTGCCGATTCGTCAAGGCTGATGTTCGGGTTGGGACTGGGGATGGCGTATGCTTAGGAGGGGAGCGTCGGGATGGACGAGCGCGTCGTTCGCAGGATGGCGGGGGCCGCGGGCGGGGAGCGGACGTCGGACCTATTGGCGTATTTGCAGGCGGGGCCCTCGAAATGAAGTGCCTCCGAGCATTGAAATTTTGATATGTCGGACGTCCATGCTCGCCGAAGGGAAGGGAGGTAGAAAGATATATGGGCGGACTGATTTCGGTCGAGTCGGGGTCCCACGGGGAGCGTAGTACAGTGGCATGGCATGTGTATTTTGCGAGTTAGGAGCATCGTAGTGTACACGCGAGCATTATGGACATTGAACAGAGTAACACGGGGCTGGCGCCGGATAGTGGCGGCGGCCGGATCACATCATCCCAGAACGGAGAAAGAGAAGGAAATGCGTCGGATGCTTTGTATGTGTGTATGTGGTGGGCGAGTGTCCGTAGAATACGCTTATGGTGAGGCACGAGAGGGCGGTGGAGTTCCGGGATACTTGGTTGGGATGCGCCGTAGAGGATGATCACGAAGAGGTCTGAGGGTCGTGCAGATGGCTTTGGCGAAGGTGAGCTGCCGGGAATCGGGCAAGATGCGAGTCGTGCTTACTGGTTGAGCTCCTTGTTCATCTTGAACATGTCGATCCTGTCGCACTTGAAGATGACCTTGAACTGGTCGTCGCAGATGATCTCTTTCTTGTTCTCGGGATTCTGCATGTTGTTGGCCTTGATGTGGGTCCAGAGCTGCTTTACGATTTGCGGCCGCGAGAGCTTCTCGACTCCCAGCAGTACTGCCAGGGGCTCACTAATAAGAAAGGGCGGACATTAGCGAATTGAAACAGGTATATACAGATTTTACGGAAGCGCAAGATGACATGGGCAGACACGTACCTCAACGTGTACTCCTTCTTGAAGCCACCTCCACGCTTCTTGGGCTTGGCCTCCTCGCCGCTTTCGCCCTCCTCTGCGTCGGAAGCCACGACGGCGGAGCTCTTGGGGCCTTTTTTGCCGCCGCGTTTTGCGCCGTCCGCCTTTGTCTTTGACGATGCGGCGCGTGACGTGCGGGCGGGGCCGTTTATCTCGTCAGACAGCCGACGGGCGACTTCCTCGTCTGTGAGACCTTGCTTCTGCTTGGACTTCTTGGTCTTGGGTGCCGGGGGCTCGTCTTCGCCCTCGGACGCGTCATGAGCGCGTTTGCGCTTTCCGCCGAGGTCGGAGTCGTTCGCGTCGGCGGAGGGGTTGCGCGCGCCGCTGACCTCCTCGTACACCTCTGCGATGATCGCGTCGATCTCTGCTTTCTTCTCCTTGACGACTTCTGCGGGGAGGGAGGGGTCCTGGTCGAGGAGCTCTTTGCGGACGCGTTTTGCGCTGATGGTGGCAAGGTCGGTGCCAGGTGCGGTGAGGATGGCGCGGATTTTGGGCTCGAGGGAGGCGGCGTCGAAGGCCATTATTGCGAAGATATGTACGGATTAAGAGACGAATACGGGAAGGAGAGAAGGACGACGGAGGGGGACGAAGCAAGACAAGTCGCGCCCACTCTCGGACTCGTCGACCGTCAGTGTCTGGGCGGGAAAGCGCCCGTGGCACGTGGTCTGTGTCCGGAAAAGGAGCGTGGGCGTCTGAGGGCGCCTGGAGCGTGGCTGTGAAGCGCCCGGGACTGGCTGTGTGCCGACGCCCATCTCCGAGTCCGAGTCCGAGTCCGAGTCCCAGCCTGCCATCTTTTCGACCCGCGCCCCGACCGTGCTCTCCTGCCGACCTCCCCGTCGCCGAGCGCGCAGCCCCGCCCTCCCCGCCCTTTCGCGGCCCCCGACGCCCGCAGCGCGTCCCCCCCGCCCCCTCTGTGGTGGCAGTGTGATTGTGGATCCACATCCAAGCGGTGCAATCACTCGATCAGGAAGGTCTTTCCGGTGAGTTGACAAATCCGCCTTGACTCTCCCACCCGCCCCCGCAGAACGTCCGTCGTCCCCGTCTCCGGCCCCGCCAAGTTCCAGCGTTCAGCGTTCCGACGCTTCTCAGTCCAAGTTTGAAGTCTCACCCGGCCGTCTTTAATCGCGGAGCGTGGATGCCAGGCGGTTCACAGCACCCCGTCCTCTCGGTCTCGCTCTGCCGCCCATCATTACGAAGAGCCTCCTCTCCGTCGCCGTATGAGGTTCGTGTAGTCGCAGAAGTGTGCACGGAACGTCCGTTCCATGTGCAGACAATGAAGCTGCCTCGTTTTCTCTTCTGGCTTGGCGGCTTGAACGGAGCGTGCACATTCCAACGTCGTTTCGGGAAGTCGGCGACATGCGTTGTCCTCGGCGTCTTCCTAGCAATCACGCCGTGCCCCTCCGAGTCGCGAGCGCTGCATGGGATAATCCCTCGCTTAACGGTTTGGGTGGGAATTCTCGGCGGCGGCGTCCCCTTGGTTTCATTCAGAGAACGGTTCAACTCCGCATTCTAATCTCTATGAACCCCTCGTCTCCAGCAATCAATCGCCTGCATCAGGCGCCAGTAGACTGACTCGATTTGTAGGATCTGCTCCGTTAGCTATATATCATGGCACCGGTCGACACCTTGCCCACAGAATTGATTCTGCGCGTACTGGCCTATCTTCCCCTCCAGTCCTTGCGGAGCGTCAGATTGCTCAGCCGACGATGGAACGAGTTTGTCGGCGCAAACGAATCTACGATTTATCACCACGCCGCACTCCTGCACAACTTCGTCGACTCCATAGACATACTCCTTCCGGAAGCGAGACAAGCTCGGTGCCTTAACTTCCTGCAGGACGTTCCAGATTGGTACCAGTATTGTGGGCCTTCTCGTGCATTCTACCGTCCAGGCTCGCTCACTGCAATTGTACCTCCTTCAGGCCGCAAGTACTTCCAGTTACAAAAGAACTGGGCCGGCAAGGGCACTGCGACGCTCAAAGTTTACGGAAGCCAGCCGTATGATGTCCATCGGATAAAGGTGGATGAGAAGCATGGCCTCGTTATCACGACGCACGAGTATGGGGGACTCACCGTCTTCGACATGGAGAGTTCACAGGTGCTTTGGAGGCTCCCCTCGGTAAGCAGGCCGTTATGTTTTCCATCAGCGTCCCCTGACGTAGCTGATGCGCCCAGAGCTACGTGCGCCGATTCGCCCACTGCGAATACGAGAACGGCTTCCTGATATTTGACCGGCTCGGTGTCACGAAAGAGATCTGGCGCCTTGAGATGCTTTATGACCCTGCCGAACAAAATGCCCAAGGAGGTCCAGATGAGTTGCAGATGGACGCATGGCACAATGCCTCCTTCCATTGGTCGGCGTCCGCGCCTCGCGGTCATTTCCGCCCCTGGTCCCTTATACAGTGCCCCGAGTTCGGCCGCGCCTACCGCTTCGTTTACCCAGACTTGCTCGTCTCGGGTCTGCGCAAGGCCTACATCTGGGATGTCCGATCCGGCCAACGCACATTAGAGGTGGACAACATCCAGGGGGCCACTGGCAACATCTCCCCCAACGATATCAATTACGTCGAGCTCAGCGCGGCACATATCTTCGTCTGCTCGAGTTCCGCGCTGCGAGTTTTTAACCGCCAGAGCAGATCGATGGTGCTCGAGATCCCTTCATACAGGCTCTCGTACTCACAATGTCGACTCGCGGTCAAGCTCAACCGATCTGTCGCGCGTCAAACAGTCGCCTCCCCAGGAGACATCGTCCCCCTCGAAGCAGAACCATCATACTCGACAGCGCTGTATGGAGCTTCGTATGCCGAGTTCTCCGCAGGTTCGTCTCTCGCGCAACGATTCCTTATCGAGCCACGCACATCTCATGCTCCCTCCCGGCAGTCCACGTCTCGCGCTCCGGGACCGACCTCGTCGCGCAACTCAGCGACAGTCGGGTCGTTCTCATCCGGGACTTTATGCGCATCGCGCGCGGCGAGGTGTCGCTCATGAAGGCCGTGCTCGAGGTCGGCAAGACGCTCCCGCCGCAACAGGTGGACGAGCACTTCTCCATCTACCTCGCGTATGAGTTTGGTCGCGTAGGGCTTATCACGGTGCGTCATGGCTCATGTCGGCTTATTCCCTCAACCACGCCCACGACACTGACCCCGCAACGCCCTCATCCCGCCCAACGCAGACCTCGGGTGTGTACGTCCTCACGCCCGACCCCACGCAACACGGGCTGCTCGACCCGGACGTCGCCGCGCGCGAGAACGTGTACCGCATCCCGCGGGAGCTGCTCGCCGCGGGGCTGTCGTTCCCGCACCTGACGATCTCGGCGCTGCCGTTCTACCACGACCGGCGGCAGCTGACGAAGGTGTCGTGCGCGCAGATGACGGAGACGAAGCTGTTCTTTGTGTGGGACGCGATGTACAAGCCGGACAGCATCGACTTTTTCCGCAGGCTGGGCATGATCGAGCGCGAGGCGGCCGGCGCGACGAGGGCGACGGGCGTCGCGCTCGCGATGCCGCCTGAGGGAGCTGCAGTGGGCGTGGTCGATGGTGATGTGGATGTGGAGGAGGCGGAGGCGGAGGATCTCGAGCCTGAAGCTGGGCCTTCGACGGCGGGTCCGCCTGCTGTGGCGAACTGGGTGCCCCTCGATGACGACGACTCGGACGAGGAGGAGTGGGAGGACGCCGAAGAGGGGTCTGAGGGCAGTGTCGACGAGCAGGATGTTCTCCATGAAATGCTTGTTGGGGGGACGCCTGTTCCTGGGGAAGGTGCGTGTGGGCCGTCGTTCGGGTCGTCGCGGGGGACGGATGCTGATGTTGTCGATGGTGTGCAGACAACTTTGTGGCGACGGGGCCGATCGTGTTCTGCGTGGACCTCACCCCGGCATGAAAATTCTAGTGAGTGTGTGGGGTTTCTGTGTTGTGGTGTACTATTAGCGATGTGTGGTGAAATCTGGGCATGGGGGGAGTCCTATATCGTTAGGTGCACTATACATGCCGACTCCACCCGTGCCGCTCCTGGGTTGTTTGTCTTGAATCGGTTATATCTTTACACCCCGAGTGTTTGAGTAAATGTACATTACATATCCTTACAGAGTATCGACTATCTTCTTGGGCTCCGTGTGCTCTACAGCCTACTCAGCGGTGATGCTATCGACGGAGATCTATCTGAGATGCCTGAGCGTGGGATTCGCAGTGCTAGGACTCCGTCGCCGATTGTACTTACTGCAGGTGCTCAGGGACGAGGTCCTCGCCCTTGCCCTTGGTAAGGAAGTCGCGGAGGTTTGTGAGCGCGCGGATCTCCATTTTCTTCTGGGAGTCGCAAGTCTCCGTGCCCATGTGAGGGAGCAGCGTCGCGTTCGAGAACTCAAGCAGGCGCGGGTTCACTTGGGGCTCGTCGGGGTATACGTCCAGACCTACCCCTCCGAGCTGCAGTGCATTGCGGCCGTAAGTAGTCGCACCCTTGGAGTAAAACACGATGACGTACGTGTCCGTCTTCTAGCGCTCGAATTAGAGCGGCCTCGTCGATGACCTTCCCCCGCGCGGTGTTCACGATGACGGCACCCTTCTTGAGCCTGCGGATCATGGTCTCGTCCACGAGGCCCTCCGTCTCCTTCTTGAGCGGGACGTGCACGCTCAGCACGTCCGCGCCCGCGAGCATCTCGTCCAGACGCTCGGCGGGGTAGTACTCGCACCAGTCCGGCGCGTTCGCGGCCTTGCGCCGGTTGTGGTACACGACGCGCATCGGGAACGCGTGCGCGAGCTCGGCGAGGCGCAGCCCGATCCCGCCGAGACCGAGGATGGCGAGCGTGCGCCCGGTGAGGTCGTGCGCGGCCCCGGGGACGTGCGACGCCTTCCACTTGCCGGCGCGCAGGTCGCGCTCGGCGTGCGCAAAGAGGCGCAGCGCGGAGATGAGGAGGTAGAGCGCGGTCGTCGCGGTCGCGTCGTCGACGGCGCCGGGGGTGTTGGAGACGGAGAGGCCGCGCGCTTTGGCGGCGGCGACGTCGATCTGGTCGTAGCCCGCGCCGTTGTGCGCGATCCACTTGACGGAGGCGGGGAGGGCGGCGATGAGGGGGGCGTCGAAGATGCCGATGCGGTCGGTGGAGACGTTGTGCCTGTAGATCCCGACGATGCCGTCGTATTTGCCGCCCGGCTGGAGGTTGGCGAGGAAGTCGGCGCGGGTGGGCGAGTCCATGGGCTGTCCGCGGTCGTGCGCGGGGATTGAGGTAAGGCTTAGGACGGTGAATCGGTTCTGGGAGGGGGTGTACGTACGACTACTTCTGCGAGGTCTTTGAAGAGCTCGGCGCATTCCTGGTGGGCCCAGACGAGATCACCTTCGTCGCGGTGAGTTCGTTAGATGCTTCCGCTGGGTTGTGGTGTGGCTGAGCGTACCGCAGATGAGAACACGGACCATCTTGGCTGCCTTTTCCGACGTTCGAGTTGCGGTGTACTATGGCACTCGACAACGTCTGCAGGACGTTATCGCGGAGAAGGACGTGTTTGCGATTTTATATGTACCGTGACACCGCTCGGGCCGTCTTGCCGGTTCTCTCGCCGCCATCGCACCGACGTTTTCCTGCTCGCATCGTCCAGATGACCGGATCGAGCGAGGCGGTCTCGGGCGAATGAGCCGTACGCAGTGGTCGCCGCGAAAGCGTCCTCTCAGCAGCCTCAAGCCCCGCTCAAGCCTCAGAGTCACGCAGTCGAACTGGAAGGGACTCGGGGACACCGGGCCTCCGGTCCGAAGACCGGCTGGGCCTTTACTCAAGCATCGCTCGACACTTGTCACTTGAACTCCCATCTTGCCGTCCTAACCTAGGGAACGATTCAACGCCGTGCGCAAGATCAGAACGCATCGTGCCAGTTGGTTGATACAAATACAGTATGCCATGCACAGAACTAGCCGAAAATTGATACAGAACGTCGTGTTCGGTACTCCACCGAAACCCTCCACGGCCGTTTGGACTGAGTGTGCACACTCAGGCGTCCGCTCAGTAGAGATACCTGAAACCCTTCTTTCTCTTCAACGCCTCCTCAAAGGTAATGCCTTCCAACCTCGCGGCCTCTTCGATACGCTCACGCTTGGCTCCATGCAGGTTGCCGAGTTCTTCTTGCTCTAGGCGTTTGTTCTGGAAGACCAGAATATAGCGAATGACTGTATTACGAGGGATATTTGAGCCACGTATTAAACACACAACAGTACGGAAGGACTTACCGATAGAGAGCACTGTGGCAAATCCGAGAGCTGCTATCCCGATATACATCGATTGGTGGTAGTCGGGTCCCCATTCCGCCTTCCAAACGTACGAGCTAATTCTGCAGGGACGCCAAAGAACAGTTAAGTAGGAAGATAACTCGTCGTGTTTTTGCAACGTACAGATTTCCCAGGTTTCCGAAGCCGTTAACCAGGCCAATTGCGGCCGCACGCTTCGCGGGAGGCCTTGGTACGGCGTTCGAAACCCAGACCGCAGTGAGTGCAAAGCCTGCGCGCCGGTATGGTGAGCACTCGTTTAGATGGAAAGGTTTATGTGTAATAGCGTACCGCAGTAACCGCATGCCATCAGGAACATGGCCACATAACGGCCACCAATAGAGAACGTTGACACGCCGATGATGTACCCGAGTATGACGCCCCACCATGGTGCACATACATGGAAGAATCGCTCTCCGGTACGGTCTGCGCACGATTTGAGCTGAGAAAACATATCGGGATAACAGGCACTGAGAGAGGTGGCGTACCAGCGTTCCAAGCATTAATGCAGCAGGCAACGGTGGCCACGAGCCATGGAGGTCTGCATTCCGGATGGTTTAGTTTGTTAAAATGACGACGGTGCAATGAAATACTAACGCTGCGAGCAGGAGCGTGACAGTAGTTGAGAAGCCCAGAGTGCCCGCAATTCTACGAAGCAGCGCCAAGTCAGTCGACGGGCGCCCACACGATCCACTAGCAGGCACCACGCACGTCGGGAAGAAGTTCACGAAGCCCAGGCCCAGAAGCTGCGAACACGTCATGATCATGAATATGGGAACCTTGGGGTCTTTCAGGGCCATGATAAGGCCTTTCATCGCGCTGTGCCTCCTGTCAAGCGGCGGCAATAAGGAATATGTTGAGAAGACGCACGAGTCCGTCGACACATCCTCGTCCGCTTCTCCGGCATCCTCGGCGAGGCGGACTTGCGCGAGTCTTCTTTGGGCGGGGGTAAGCCATCGAGTGTTGTGGGGCTGGAACAGGGGTGAATAACGGAGCTTTAGTTAGGTTTGCGGGTAAAGTGGAAGGCCGATGCGCACGTAGTCCGGCAGAAGGAAGCTGCACACGTCCCGGTGAGTTTTTTGGTCTATCGGCGGCACGAGATTGTTCCTTACATTGCAAGAATCCCGATGGTGACCGTGATAGCACCCTATACAAACGCAACTGGTGAGCTCGCGGGAACGAGGGGTGCATCCTCGGAAATCGCATACCTCGATATAGAACACCCTATAGTTGAATCGAACTCGTCAGCTGGGTGTGCACTGCAGCTCGATGAGGGGTATGCGGAGTCCCGCTCACCATCTCCAGGCCCGGATGCCTAACTTGCCTTCCATACGTGAGAGGATGCCGGCGGCCATGAGCTGGGCCGCGCAGCGCGTCAGACACCCCGCTGTGTTCCAGAACAAGGAATGAGGGTTGCGGTGCCACTTACGCTTCCGAAGGCGTTCGAGATGAGGAGGCCGCCATAAAGGATCGCAGAGCGGAAGGCGAGCTCCTATTCTCGCAGCACAGGTGAGAACACGTTAGCGGTGGAGACGAACAGCTGACGCGAACCTTGCGCGTATACCATCTCGAAAGGAGATAGATCGACCCAGGGTAGAACGCCGCCTACCAGATCTAGTGAGAAACGGCGATGTTGGAAATTAACGGATGCCGTACCTCGGGAAGACCGACGAAGAGTCTGGCGGTCAAAATGCCGGCGTAGTTGTGTGTAATCTGAGGATCCCGAGTCAGTGTTGGGAGAAATGCCAGCACACGCGAGAGACGCACTCCGGTCAACGCACTGGTCACTCCCCACAAAATCACACATAAGGGAATGTAGTAGGATGGTCTAGGCGACGACAGTTAGAACTGGGGCACATCCTGGGAAGGATTAGACGTACCTCGTGATACGGTTCAAAATCTAAACGGAGGTGAGCACATACCTCTCAATGAGGTTGTTTGGCACTCACCATGTTTGAGGGTATCTGTGCAGGCACGTAGGATGCGTAAAGGACGGCGAGGACTGTGGAATACTGAATATCTACGGCACAGATCGTGTTGGCGAACAGTTCGGCTAGACAGTTCGGCGAACGTCTCACCGCTCAGTCCCAGGTCTTGCGTGAGGCCTTTCAGGCGGGCCGCAGTAACTGCGTTGCGCTAGAAGCCCCAAATCATCCGTGAGCACCTGGACGCGTGTAGGCGGGTGCCTTAGAACTCACGTCGATGTAGTTCATGATGAAAATGAGGACGATGGTCGGGAGGAGCCTCCAATCCAGAATCCGCACCAGTTTGCGCTCGGCCGCTGCGCGCACATCCAGAGCGAGCAGCTCGTCGTCCTTGTCTTTCGACTCTTCGCTCGGCGCGTTGGTCGACGTGCGACGCTCGATTTCCCGCACGGAGACCTCGTCCTTCTCGGCCAGAGACATGTTGGTGAGCTAGGAAGGGCGGAAGGAGGCGTCCTGAGGCCAGGCACAGTGTCTGCACCCCGCGCAGGTGCTTATAAGCCTGCTACGGTCGGTTTATACATATCTGCCACCCCGCCACCCGTCAGCCCGCGGAGGACCGTGCGTGATTCCTCGTTGAAACGGAGAGCAGGTGACCGAGGCTATCCACGATGAAGTCAGTGTGAGGCCCAGCGTGTGGGGAGCACTCACGGCATCATCTGTCCTGCGTTCTCGGCAGGCGACTTCGGTAGACGGTCAGCTGAGGGAGCCTGTTGGTGCATCCTGCAGGCACCGCTGGCGCTTCGCGATCTACGTGTTGCCTTATGCGGTAAAGGTGGACGCGCAATGATGCGTCGTTGAACGAGCGTCGAGTGGGGGGGAGGCCAATCGGCTTGCACGGGGTCGACGGGAGACGCTGATAGCATATTTACGAGGAAGCACTGGAGCAAGAAGGCGGCCCGGCGTCGTTCTGACGTGGGTTCGGGCACACAATGGTGGCGGCACCGGGGTGGAGAAACCACCCTTGCCGGATTGGCCCCCGTCGAGGGCTCGCACGCTGCTAAGTTTGACCCCCGTAAAATAGTTCATTACGTTACTGTCGTAGCACATAAATACATCGTCAAGTTCTCCCGCGCATGCATGTCTTCGTCGTGAATGGGGTTCTTGTCGTCACACTCGTCTCCGGGACGGTGATGGGGAGGGCGTCGTCGTTTACTGGAAGGAAGTGCCCTTCGCAGCCTTGATCCAGGCGGAGTCCGCGCTTGGGAACTGGGGCAGGGTCAGCACGCGACCTGCAAGAAAGAAGAAATGAACGGACCTGGAAGGCCATAACACCGCCGTTCCAGCCCTTGGCCTTCGCCTGGTCGACGCACGTGCCGAGCGTC
The DNA here is from genome assembly GCA_022606255.1 of Trametes meyenii. Lineage (NCBI taxonomy): Eukaryota > Fungi > Basidiomycota > Agaricomycetes > Polyporales > Polyporaceae > Trametes > Trametes meyenii. The sequence continues at coordinate 1,524,341 of JABYQG010000008.1, forward strand.
GCGGGGTCGATGAAGCCGTTCACGGCATCAGCAGCACCACCGGGCTTGCCGATGACGAGCTTGTTGAGGTCGACGCCATTGTTGGCGATCTCAAACAGCGACGAGCCTGCGAAGGGCGCGCCGGCTGCGTTGAGGAGGCCCTCGCAGTCGGTGTAGAGACCCTCTGAAGCATGCGGTCGGAATAGTGCCAATATTTCGGTAGTGCAGTACTCACGGTTGTAGAACTGGATGTTGTACTAGCCGCCGGGAAACGGAATCTCAGATAATCTGCTCCGTAGGGATCTCGGGGAGTCAAACTCACCCAGTCAATCAGGGCCCCAACGTTCTTGTGGATCGTGAGGTACGCGCCGGCCGCGAATTGCGCGTTCGGCGACAGCCAGGGCGCGAGCGGCGCGTGCGTGAGGATGAACTGGCCCTGGGGCAGCGTCTGGCGGATGGTCTGGGTGAAGGTGGTGACCCACTGCTCCGCCGCACCGTCGCCCTTGTTCATCGCGGCCAGGTCCTCGTAGTCGACGTCGATGCCGTCGAGCTGGTTCGCGACCACAAACTGCGCCATGGTGTTGGCGGTGCCAACGGGGTCGGCGCCCGACGTCGTGGGCTTGTCGGTCTCGCCGAAGGCGGAGACGATGATGTTAATGCCCGCGTTTGCGTACTCGGCCTTCTTGGCCGCGCGGACGTCGGGGGTGAGGGCGGCGAATGCGCCGGCTTGGTCGAGGGCGCCGTTGAGCGTAAGGAATGAGAGCGCAACGACGTTGAAACCCTAGAGAGGATCGTGAGAAGGCATACGCTGCAGGAACAATAACTGCACTTACAGCCAACTGGGTCGCAGGAGGAAGGACTTCCGCGGAGACGAATCTGTCGGTGTAGACGACGAATGCCGGGGTGGGTGCAACAGCGCGCGACACCAGAGGCGAGACGTTCGTGTTGACAGGAGCAGCGAGAACGCTGCTCACGGACGCCAGCGCCAGCGCGGCAGAGACGGAAGAGATCATGCGGGTGAAGGAGAACATGACTGGGTCGTGACAAAAAAAGCGCGGATGTAAAGAAAAAGCCGGCTAGCGGACTTGTGAATGTGCGAACGAAAGTAAGAAATGAACTGGAAGATGAAGGGGGTGAGGCTCCATGGTCGATGCATGACCTCTTTTATACTCGACTAGCTGAGACCGGGATGAGACGGCGTGTTGCTCGACGGTCTCGCCGCTGCGTCCGTAAAGCCGCATCATAGTCGGGGTTGCCGTATTGAGACACTGATTGATGCCGTGCCGCCGCCCGTTCAATGGTACTGGATTTGGGTGCCAAGGGTCGTATGTTGGTAGGCGCTGTAACGACATAGCAGCAGCTGCTGTGTCACAAGTTTCATCCCGGCGGCGTGGATATTCTATTCAACCTCTGTAATGCTGGTACTGACGTTTGGTCAGCGTATGGCATACTGATGTTCGGCTGCGACTGCGAGGCCACAGTCAATACGGGAAAAATACGCACAAGACAAATAGTCACCCACGATAATCCTCAGTTACCGGCGCCATTCAGGCTGCCATGTCGGGTAGCTGTCTGAACGTCTGAACGAGCCGGACGCCGCTGGCCGTTCTGTGAATTGAGCGTTGTCGCCATCGTGTTCATATGCATCCTAGGTTCGTCGTTACGATCGAGAATGCACAGCCCGAGTTATGCTGGCGCTTCAGTCCCGTAGCCTGAGTCTTTGAGAGCAGTGGCTTCCGGTACCTCCGGGATGCATCAAATCGAGGCTATGTGTTGATGCAGCCAGAGTCTGCGATGTACGGGTCATGATGAGAACGGTGTTGGTGGGGGTGAAAAGCAAGGACTAGGCAGAGCTAGGCGCCGCCTCGGGCGCCCGTCTAGAGTCGGGATGCCTACGATGGCAGTGATGTGACACCGAACAAGTTTACTAGCGGTACTAACTCGAATTTATAATTACTTAAGGACCATAGTCTGAACACTATTGGCAGTACCCCAGACTGTAATTTAGTTTGAATTGTGGGATGGGCATTGAGAATTGTGACGAAGCGAAATAGTAGAGTACTGGATTGCGACAGCACGACAGTAAATCACACCTTCGAATGGTTATTACATCGACGAGATTTTTGCAACGCGGCGGTGCGAAGAGGGCGCCGTGGCGGAAACGAGCGTCGAGTGGACTGCGCAAAAGATCTCAGTGATGGCGGTATCGGGCCTGGGCGGAGGTCTGAGGAAGAAAAGGGTATGGTGCAGCGATGGGTTTATGGATTGCTGGCAAAAGCCCATCACGGTGTTCACAAGCTGCCATGGTCTTGCGTACTATCACGGCTCGAAGGGCGATAGGCGCACATGGTAGACAGGAATGAAGAGAGCTTGCAAACAGGTCGGCGTGGGGGGTAAGTAAGGAAGAGCCTAGCTAAGGGTTCCTAAGAGAAGAAGCTGGGGCTCCGAGTCAGGGTAGGGTACGAACGTCATCCGAGTCGTCGAGAGCCAACGAGGAGCAAGAGCGACGAAGACCCATTATATGGCACACCGTTAGGCGGCGTCCAACGTTCGACACCGTGGTTGGTCGAGGTCGTTAGTCAGTGGCTGCGACAGAAGCCTGAGGGCGTTCACCGCTCAGCTGGCAGCGATGTGCATCTCTCCACAGCCGCACCTCCGAGCCTTCGGTGGTGTTCCTTCTTTCTTATCGTCCCACGGCCATTCGTCTTGCTTTTCCTGTAGATGCTCCAAGAAAAGCGAGGTGATTGCGGTGTGTGTTGCGACTTTGGACGCGTTGGCCTGTTCCGCTGCAATGACCGTCGTGGTACTGATTACCGTGCGAACCGACGACGATGGGGTTACAGAAACTTCTGGAGAGTCCTGAGATTTGTTGAGCGCCTTGGCACGCATCTTGGTCGCCCAACTATGCTTCAGCGTCCTCGGCTTTCGAGGGGGTGACGCTTCACGAGATGAGCCCGCGACATCTGTTTCAACCGGGCCGCGGGGTCGTCGGAAAGCGAGGGTGTAGTGAGACTTGAACCAAGAAAGAAGGATTGCTATGATGTCGTCGATTGGGTGGGAATCACTTGAGCCGGGGCGACAGAAGAATCGAAGATGGTAGAGACAACGATTCTGAAGAAAAGTGAGCTCTCCGTACAACATGCTTTTGAGCTTCATCTCCCCGCAACCATACCCGGTGTTGGTATTTTTGACGCCATCGAAATAAGAGAAGAGAAGATAGCCCACGCTATCGTCGTCGCAGGTGCTCGGGAGAAAACGGATGGCCATATAGAGGAGCACATGGAAGATAGACTCGAGCTCGTCTTGGATCTCTATCGCCTTCTCGGGATCCCTCAAAGCCTGGGCAGAAATGAATTGCCACGTCCCCTGACAAAAACTGAGCCATGTGGACATAAGGGGTTGGAGTCATGAGCTACATACAATCCGGTGAGTCTGACGGTCAACAGACGGCCTCCTATTGATGTCCTTTGAAAATGCCCAGTCAGTAAGCATACCGTCGAAGGCCTGTGGTGAATCTTCGGTGGGGGCACGGTCTTCGGCAGGATACAGGAGGATATTCCCAACGTTGATATTGCGGTGCATTATCCCCAGCCTATAAGCTACGGAATGGGCTGCCGTGAAAAAAGGTGGAATCGTTAGCTTTTATTGTTCGGCAACTGTGAAAGGGTACACATATACGCAGTAGTAACGCACCCTCGATGCAACAGTACAGTGCCCGAATGAGGTCATAGCCACTTGCGAACTCGGCAAGAGATTTCCCGACCTCCTTCACGGCAAGGCGATAGTGAGTATACTTCCCGAGAGCGAACGGGGGCTGACGGCCAACATGGGGACGGTACTTAAGCCAAAGATCTCCAGACAGTGTTTCTTGGCTAAATACGTCACCGTGTGCCTCAAGAGTAGGAACATAAGGCGTGTTGACGGTGTTGAGCTTCTTGAGAGTAGTACCCTCCTTCTCAAAATCGTCGTCCACGGCGCGCCACGTATCCTTCAGATATATCGGGGGCGAAGTGGGCCTTTCTAGGTCGAGTGCAAGGTATCCACGCGTTCCGCGACCCACAATGCCTGGAGAGATAAAGTGTGGCTTTCCGACGGCAAATCTCCGTAGTCTCTTGGTTTCTTGGTCCTCGAAACTTAGCAACCACCAGGGCCACTTTAGGCTGAGTGTGGCCTTGAACAGACCATGCCGATAGTCGTCCTTGTCCATATTGATTACTGCAGCTTTCAAAAGATTCGCATAGGAGGAATCATGAGAGATCTTCTCCGCCGTAGGGTCGTGGCCCTGCTTGGTATGAGAGAGGTGAGCGAATCGCCAGAAGAATTCCGCCAGTGGCTCCCCTGCGGCGGTGTAGTTGATCCACTCGGTGGAAAATATACCTGAGCGGTCGATACGAAAGACTTGTGCCTGTTTTCCGCGGATGAGGACCACGAAGAGGAATGTACGATGCTGCCGATCTGAGATGTGCTGGAGGAATCCACGAATATGCTCGAGATTGTCCGTTCGGTGTTCTGTGTGGCTCCACGCGCCCGGACCTGAGCTTTCTGACAGATCCTCGTCCTCCCCGTACCTGCACTCGATAAGCATTTCAATGTTCGACCAGTCTATGTCGTCTTGAAGGCTGGCAGGGGTACTTATATTCTCAGCGCGGTACATGCCGCAGCACGCGGACTCCTTGAAATCGCAGTTTTCGTCTTCATTACCTATCGACGAGAAAAGGGTTCGAAATATGTATCCAGGAAAGAGGTCACTTGAATCATTGAGGGCTTTCATCTGTCCGGCCTGAGCGTGAGCGGCGGTAATACACAAATTATTAGTAGGCAAGTTTGAAGTACTCACAAAAGATGCATGCCTGGTGATCTCGGCTTTCGTTTCGGGAAAAGAGAAAACGTTTGAGAGCTGCTTGGGCTTAGCCTCTCTGGGCTCCGGTAAAAATTCATCTAAGAAGTTTTCCCAAGAAATGGCGGTGGTAGGTTCGAGAGCCATTGGGCGCAGCAATACTGAAAGAAACTTTCTTAGTACCTGAGTAAGTGAGCCACGGATGGTCATATACCTTCTATGCGTAGATGCAAGTGTCAGAGGGGTTTTTGTTGAGAGGTGGGGAGAGGGCTAGTTTGGGGCTAGTGGTTGTCAAAAGCAAGAGCGTGTTGAAGACCGGGGCTCTCGGTCAAGACTGGCTCACTCCGACAGAGGCTTTGAAACTCAGTCTTGGCCACAGGTCTCGACGTGAGGCAGCTGAGGATATAAAGCCATTGTCTTCTTTGGGACCATAAAGGGCCGCTGATTCAACCTGGTGGTGAGTGGCCAGCTATGCAAGCCTGACTGAATCTCGGGACTCAGAGCGCTTATATAAGAAAACAAAAGCCGCCACCTCCCAAATCGGTCGGACTCGGGCCGCACTGTCAGGCACGCACTGGGTGCCGCCCAAGTACTGCGTCCTGGCAGAGGTCCGCGCGATATCACTGCTGTTACCTCCGAAGACAGCCCGTACCGCGAAGAAACGCCTTTACCAACAGCATGACAGCAGGCGACCTTCCTGCCACCAAGGCATCACGTTTCGCTATACTTCGCAGTCCGACTCACTGGTCCCAATTCAAGGGCCCACTCATTGGCTGCGTTGTCACCAGTAAAGCCTTGAAGCGTTCAACCTTCACGCCCAGTCCTCCGTCGAAATGATATTGAGACAGTACGAGGCTCGATAATGAGATTGTTCTCCGACTATAATGTCGAGTAAACAAGCACTCAACAGACTGTTATATATGAGATACGCAACACGAGCTTAAGCAGACTACCAGTACATAGTGCACGGCCGCCGTCACCATCATGCTGTATGAATGAGCTACATACGACCAGGGAAGAGCTAAGGTACGGCTATGAAACTCGGAGAGAGCTGTTGCAACCTTCAGGTGGTCCCGCCACAAGCTATCATCGTCTAAAGGGAGTCCTTTAATGCGTACCGTGACGTGCCGTACGGTCTGACCTAGCAGCGTACCAGGAGGAGTCGGAAACAGAGGGCTTGAAGGAGACGTGAAAGGAGATCAGACAACGAGCCAGATATGGACGACGTAGGATCACAAAGGGGTAGCGGTCCACGACACGTAGCTCATTCGGAGTCACTGGATGGATTCTCGACACGCCGGTGTTTGGGAGTAGACGGAGGCTCGGGTGCCTCCACGGCTTCGAGGCCGCGTTTGATCAACAATGAACTTGTCGGCTGGTCCTGATAAGATGTTAGGCCACGAAGCACATCCTGCCCGCGTTTGTATCCGCCCTTCGGCCGCTTGTCCTCCCCCTTGTCGTCCGCAGGCCAATTGTGTCGTGTTTCATCTAGATATTCACCGAAGAGCATGGCGATCGCAGCGTGATCCGCCAGCTTTGCAGCGGTGGCCTTGTATACGGCCATGTCAACTGTAGTTGGCGATAGTGAGGGTGTGTCGGTCTTTGGCGTGGGTAGGGGATTCTGGGGCTTTCTGGACGCCAGCTTCTTAGCCATGTAGTCGTCGTGATCTTGTGGCATTCTCGAGTTTCGTACATTTGACTGCTGGAGCCCACGAGACGAGCTCTCAGCAGCTGACTTCTCCGCATCGCGGGGATGAAAGGTCAGAGCGTAATGGGACTTGCACCAAGTGAGAAGCTCTTGGATGATGTCGTTGATTGGGTGGGAATCATCCGAAGCCGAAGAGTATAGGAATCGGAGCTTGACCCAATTGCGCTTCTGGAGGAAGCTGACCTCCCCGTTCCGCATGCTGTAGAGCTTCTGGAACCCGCAACCATAGCCCGTGTCGGTATCCTGGTAGTCGTCGAAATAGGACGACAGGAGGTGACCGACACTATCTTCGCCGCAGTTGTGGGGGAGAAATCGAATGGCCACGTAGAGGAGTACGTGGAAAATGGATTCGAGTTCGTCCTGGATTTCGATAGTTTTTTCGCAGTTACTCAGGGCGTGGGCGGAAGTGAACTGCCATGTCCCCTACGAGTAGTACATAAGTAACCGAAGGCTGGACGTGCTACGGATGTCTACATACCGTTCGATCAGGTTGACGACCAACGGGAGATCTATTTTTGACATCCTTGGAAAGCTCCCAGTCGGTAAGCATCCCATGAAAGACCTGTGGCTGGCCTTCGACTGGGACAGGTTTTGAGGGATACAAGAGGATATTTCCAACGCTGATGTCTCGATGGATAATATCCAGCTCGTAAGCGTCCCAGTGAGCTGAGGATAGATCATGAGCCATGTATGGTGGATGACGAGGAGGCAATGGCAATGAAAGAGTAGCACGTACCCTTGATACAGCAGTAGAGTGCTAGGAGCAGATCATAACCGCTCGCAAACTCCGTCAATGGTTTACCAACCTCTTGAACGACGAGGCGATAATGCGCATGCTTCTTGAGAGGGCATGGAGTATTGCGGCTGATGGAGGGGCGATACTTGAACCATAGGTCCTGCGAGACGGTCGTTTGTCCAATAAGATCGCCATGTGCCTCCAGTGTAGGAACGTGGGAGACATTCCCAGCGTTGAGCTTCTTGAGAGTTGTTCCCTCCTTCAAAATGTCGTCATGCACGACACGCCATGCATCCTTCAGGTATACCAACGAACCGGTCGGCTTCTCGAGATCAAGAGCAATGAAACCGCGTGTCCCGCGACCCGCGACACCCGGGGAGGTGAAGTTTGGCTTCCCTACAACAAACTTACGCGTCTTCTTCGTCTCCTCATCGTCGAATCTCAGCAACCACCAGGGCCACTTTTCGTCAAGTGTAGCCTCGAAAAGGCCACGTCGATAATCATCTTTGTCCATAGAGAGCACTTTAGCCTTCAGAAGATTTGCGTAAGAAGAGTCAAGAGTAATCCTCTCCGCCGTGGGGTCCTGGCCTCGCTCGACGGATGAGAGGCGAGCGAATCGCCAGAAAAACTCGGCAAGCGGTTCACCGTCGGTAAGGTAGTTCAGTCGCTTAGTAACAAAGATTCCCGAACGATCGACGCGGACAACTCGCGCATATGGACCGAGGATGAGTACCATGAAGAGGAACATACGTTGCTGCCGGTCAAAGATGAACTGAAGGTATCCCAGTATCTGACCGAGCGTTTCTTTTCGATGTTCGGAACGAACCTGGCCATCAGGTTCGGTGTCGTCAAAGGGATCCTTATCGGTCCCAGACTTGCACTCGATGGATACCTCGATGTTCGACCAGTCAGTTGCCCGAGGACCAGCGTTGCCGTGCTCGTCAGTCCTCACGGGAGGCGCGTTACCCTCTCGGTACATGCCGCAGTCCACAGCCTGTTTGGAGTCGCAGGAGTCGTCTCCCTTGCTAGACGAGCAGAGAAAGGTATAGCCAGGGCATAGGTCGGAACGGCCGTTGAGAGCAGCCAGCTGTTTGACGAGTCCTCGCTACTATGAGTGAAGGATACACTGGCGAGCAACAAAAGACATACCAGAGGTGTGTACATGGATACCTCGTTCTTCGTCTTGGAAAGGGGGTAGAACACTGTCGAAAGGTCCTTGGGCTTGGCCTCTTCTGGCTCGGGGATGAACTCCCTGAAGAAATCTTGCCACGATATGATGGTTGACTTGCCGTCCATTGCGATGCGGAGCTCACGGCGATGCTTGTGAAGGTCAAACACTTCAGTACTCCAGGTACCAGAGGTGGTAAAACCTTTCATCGGAGACGCGGACGTCAGCGGAGGATTGGTAGGCATGGCGAGAGGAGGATGACGGAGAAAAACGCACCGAGGAAACTTCCCACTGAGGCAGCGACTTTTATATCAAGCCTTGGCCACAAAACACGAGGCAATTTGGCCGCGGAGAAGAAGTTCTGCTAGTGTCCGTTATTGGGCTACAAAGGAGTCGGAGTTGATATGGCGGTCTCGCGCGTGGACTGCTTGAAGTTGGTGGCTATAATGAAGCTCGTGAAGCGCCCGAACCCAGAGTGCTGATGCTGTGACGACTAGCGTGACAGGGGTGACACGACTCAGAATATAGCTAATCCTTAACGACACGTCCAAAAAAGAGTTCACAGAGACACTATCGCTCCATCCTTCGCCTTTCTTCTTCACGGGACGTGATAACCTTCGGAAAAGAGTGGATATCTTGGACGGGGTGGCATGGACGCCCGTGGCACAAAGTTGTAGTGGCTGTGCTACTCCTGCGCTCGCCTTGCAGCGCCGTACCTGGTGTGTATAGCCCATCAAGTAGAAATTCCTCATTAATTTTTGAAATTTACTTATAGTATTCTCGGACCCCGCGACCTGCTACGGACATCAACCAAGACTTCAAGGGACACGAAAACACGGTGCGAGAACACTGATGAACGGTACATAGCGCGGAGACTAATCTAAACTTACCGGAGTCTTTGAGGGCAGTGGCTTCCGGTACCTCCGGGATGCATCAAATCGAGGCGATGTGCTGATGCAGCCACAGAGTCTGCGATGTACGGGTCATGATGAGAACGGTGCTGGTGGTAGTGGAAAGCAAGGACTAGGCAGAGATAGGCGCCGCCTCGGGCGCCCGTCTAGAGTCGGGATGCCCTGGATACCTACGATGGCTGTGATGTGACACCGAGCAAGTTTACTAGCGGTACTAGTAACTTATATTTATAATTAAGGGTCATAGTGTGCGTGCTATCGGCAGTGCCTCAGACTAATTTAGTTCGAATCGTGGGATGGGCATTGAAAATTGTGACAGTGCAAAATTAGTAGTGAGCTTACTATTCTTCGATCGACTAAGTACAATTTTCGATGAATGAGTAGACAGATCACCGCAAGAGATACAATGCCGTGAAGCAGGTTATTGGCAGTACTGGTAAGCTTGTATGCTGCCGGCGTCACTATCACATTGTACCAATAAGCTCTATACAGATCGGGAAAAACTAGTACCGAGGTAACGCTAGCCTACGGCGCCTCAGCTCCACATCGCCTAAGGAGTCCTGTAATACGGATGGGATGGTAGTACGACTCCAACAAAGTACCAAAAGTCAGTCATGGAGGCAGAAGACGTTTGATGCCAAGGGACGAAGGAGAGGAATAGATAACGGCAGCGAGTCGGGGTATGGACAAAATAGGATTAAAAGGTAGTGCTAAGGGTTTACTGGGATGCGGCGTGGTTCAGTCGGAATCGGATTAACCTTCGATGCGTCGGTGTTTGGGAGTAGAGGGAGGCTCGGGTGCCTCCACGGTTTCGACGCCGCGTTTGATTGACAGTGAACTGGTCGGCTGATTCTGGTAGGACGTCTGGCCGCGGAGCACGTCTTGCCCGCGCTTGTAGCCTCCTTTGGGCCTCTGATCCTCGACCTTGTCATCCCTCGGCCACGCATGCTGCGATTCGTCTAGATATTCCTCGAAAAGCGCAGCGATCGCGATATGGCTCTCGAGTTTTGCAGCGTTTTCCTTGTCCACTTCCAGATTTTCCCTAGCCGACGACTTAGACGTGGATTTGGAAGCCTTTGCTGTGCTAGCTGGGGTCCCAAGCGCTTTGGCACGCTTCGTAGCCGCCCAAGTTTTCTTCGGCATTCTCGGGCTTCGAGTAGGGGATGACTCGCGAGACGACTCGTTTCCGGCGTCTGGCTTGACTGGGTTGCGAGAACGGAAAGTCAGGGTGTAGTGGGACTTGAACCAAGTGAGAAGCTCGTCCACGATGTCGTTGATGGGATGGGATTTGGTCGAACCAGCGCGATAGAAGAATCGCAGTTGGATGGTATCGCGATCTTGGTCGAACGTGATCTCTCCATGCCGCATGCTGGAGAGTTTCGCAGCACCGCATCCGTAACCAGTGTTGGTCTCCTTGTAGTCGTCGAAATAGGATGTGAGAAGGAAACCAACACTGTCTTTGCCGCAGTTGTGGGGAAGGAAACGGATAGCAATATAAAGTAGCACATGGAAAACGGATTCGAGCTCATCTTGGATTTCTATCGTCTTCTGGCAGTCTCTCAGGGCTTGTGCGGAGGTGAATTGCCACGTCCCCTGAAGACTAGTGAGCGATAGAAGCAGGAATGAGTATTGGTAGCTGACGCACCGTCCTGTCGGGCTGGCGACCAACGGGAGACTTGCTGTTGACATCCTTCGAAAGTTCCCAGTCTGTGAGCATCCCATCGAAAACCTGTGGTTGGCCTTGGACAGCAATGTCTTTCGATGGGTATAGGAGGATGTTCCCGACGCTTATGTCCCGGTGGATGATCCCCAATTCATAGGCGTCTGAATGAGCTGTAAAATGTCGCTAGTCAGGTCGATCCAACGGGCACGAACGAGCACGCACGAAGTACGTACCCCTAATGCAACAGTACAGCGCATTGATGAGGTCGTAACCGCTAGCAATTTCTGTGAGCGGTTTACCGACCTCTTGGACAACGATTCGATAATGCGTATGCTTCTTGAGAGGACACGGAGTATGGGGACTGATGGAGGGGCGATACTTGAACCACAGGTCCTGGGAGACAGTCGTTTGGCCATCAAGATCGCCGTGCGCCTCCAACGTAGGAACATAGGACGCATTCACATTATTGAGCCTCTTGAGAGTGTTGCCCTCCTTCTCTATGTCGTCGTGTACGACACGCCATGCATCTTTCAGGTACACCGGCGAATCCATTGGCTTCTCGAGATCTAGAGCAATGAAACCACGCGTTCCGCGGCCAGCGACGCCTGGAGAGGTGAAGTTGGGCTTCCCTACGACAAACTTGCGCACGTTCTTTGTCTCCTGATCCTTGAAACTCAGCAGCCACCAGGGCCACTTCTTGTCGAGTGTAGCCTCTAGGAGACCTCGGCGATAGTCATCCTTGTTCATGGAGAGCACCTTAGCCTTTAAAAGATTTGCGTAAGACGAATCATGAGCGATCCTCTCTGCTGTAGGGTCTTGGCCTTGTTCGGTGGACGAAAGTCGAGCGAATCGCCAGAAGAACTCGGCCAGCGGCTCGCCGTCGGTGAGGTAGTTGAGCCGCTTGGTGACAAAGATTCCTGAGCGATCGACGCGGACGACTCGTGCGTACGAGCCAAGTATGAGGACCATGAAGAGAAACATACGCTGCTGTCGATCGAAAATGAATTGAAGGTACCCAAGTATCTGACCAAGTGTTTCCTTTCGAAGCTCGGAAAGAACTTGCCCATCGGGTTCCGTGTCGTCGAAGGGATCCTTATCGGTCCCAGACTTGCACTCGATGGACACCTCGATGTTCGACCAGTCGGTCGCCCGAGGACTCGTGTTGCCGTGCTCGTCTGTCTCTATGGGAGGCGCCTTACTCTCGCGGTACATGCCGCAGTCCACAGCTTGTTTAGAGTCGCAGGTGTCGTCGCCTTTGCTCGAAGAGCAGAGAAAGGTGTAGCCTGGGCATAGGTCGGCGCGACCGTTGAGCGCGGCCAGCTATTCAAGACGAGTCCGAAGCTATGAGCGAAGGTCCCGTCGGCAAGCGACAAAGGACATACCAGAGGTGTGTACATAGAGACCTCGTTCTTCGTTTTTGAAAGGGGAAAGAACACTGTTGAAAGATTCTTGGGCTTGACCTCTTCCGCCGGTTCCGGGACGAACTCCTTGAAGAAATCTTGCCAAGATATGATGGTTGACTTGCCATCCATTGCGATGCGGAGCTCGCGGCGATGCTTGTGACGGTCAAAAGCTTCAGTACTCCAGGTACCAGAGGTTGGGAACCCCTTCATTGGAGACGCGGACGTCAGCGGAGGATTGGTAGGCGTGGTGAGAGCAGGATGACGGGGAAAGAAACGCACCGGCTCGGAAACTTGTCAAGGACTTTTAAATCAAGCCTTAGCCACGAAACACGAGGCAATTTGGCCGCGGAGACAAATTTCCACTATTGTCCGTTATTGGGTTACAAAGGAGTCGGAGTTGATATGACGTCTCGCGCGTGGACTGTAACTTGTTGGTGGCTATAATCAAGCTCGTGAAGCGCCCGAACCTAGCTGTGACGACTAGTGTGATGTGACAGGGGTGACGCGACTCAGAATTTAGTTAATGACCCGTCCCAAAAAAACCAGGAAAGCTCACAAAGAAAATATCACACAAATTTTTCCCTTTTCTTTCACTGGAAGAGTTACTATAACCATTGGAAAAAGGATGAATGTCCAATGGACGGGGTGGTATGGACGCCGGGCCACGGCACAAAGTTGTAGTGGCTGTGCTGCTCGGTGAAGCCACGGTAGCGCCGTTTGAAGCCGCGTGTGTTTAAGTACTGCTACTAGGTAGGCATGGGCACATCAAGGACTCTTCCTCTTGGCGAGTCCTTACTTCTTGCTGCGTCCTCGGACTCTTCATGACGGACACCAAAGTTTTGAAATACATATACATAGTACTTATTCTCAGGCGCTACGACCTACTACAGACATCGACCATAATTTCAAGGGACACGGTAACACAGTGATATAGTGCGCCGGAGACTAATCTAAACTTCTTGGATGAGAGGAACCATCGCATGGGCTCTTGTGGATGGTATAGGCTCAATCGCTGCTCAGCTTAACGCGCTTCCGGGGCGTCGATTGCGGCGAGTCCAAGTCGGGAATACCACTACTAAGCTCTGCTTCCCGCTTGCCTAGGATGGACTGCACGATGGACGACCGCATTGTTACCCAGAACGGATCGAGGTACGAGTCCGTATTATATTCCTTCTCTGGAAGCTTGTCATTGCCTTTGTCTCCTCCTGACCACATCTCGCGCTTCTTGAGGGCTGCTTTGAGAAGTGACAACATGGCGCTGTGATTCCGGAGTTTTCGAGAGAGTTTGCGCTGCCGACGCATTACAAGGCCCTCCAAAGTCTTTCGGTATGCGGTGACTTCAGCCAAACCTTGCGACAATGTCATAGCACTCGGATATTGTTCGTTGTCCTCGCTATCTATATCGTTGTCTTCGTCATCAGATCGCTCTGAGTCAGAGCTCAGGAGTTCCTCTAGAAGCTCGCTGGGCGGAACGTCGGAGCCAGTGGGCGTAGATCCCTCTTCGACGTGAGAACGGCCCCCATGCAAGCGTAATTCAGCATAGTAGGCCTTGAACCACGTGAGTAATTCCCCAAGCAGTGCGTTCAGAGGGTGTTCTTCAGGCGATCCCGGAGACGCGAAGAACCGGATTTCCGTTAGCTGATCGCCTTTGATGAAAGATATCTGGCCACATTGCATGGAGGCGAGCTTCATCTGTCCGCAGGTATAACCCTTCTGTGTCATCTGGTAGGCATCGAAGTAGTCGTGGAGGAGTCTACCAACGTCAGCGTCGAGGCAGTTGTGTGGGAGAAAACGAAGAGCGGCGTAGAGCGCGACGTGGAAGAAGGATTCGAGTTCGTCTTGTACCACGATGTGTTTCGTAGGCTTGAGCAAAACGTTGGCAGATAAGAACTGCCACGTACCCTGTAGTAATGGTCAGGATACGTGCTGCACGGAATTCGATGAGTGATCGACTCACCCTGCGATCCGACTGTAGGCCTTGAGAATGTTTGCTGTTGACCTTCTTCGATAGCTCCCAGTCATTGAGTAGACCGACCGAAGCGCCTTTGTGTGGAAAGAGCAGGATGTTGCTGAAGCTGATATCGCAGTGAATGAATCCGGCCTTGTACGCTTTGGCATGCGCTAGTGAATAACATTAGCAACGCACGGCCCTACACGAGGATCTGCTGATGCGACAGACCTCTCAAGCAACAAAATAGGGCAAATACCAACTCGCGACCATCCTTAAACTCGGACAAAGGTTTTCCAACTTCTTTCACGACGAGACGGTAATGGGTATGCTGCTTTACTGGATACATCTGCTCGGTAGGCGCGTCTGGGTAGTACTTCCGACACAGCTCCACAGAGAGCGTGTGTTGACTCTGTCCCAGATCGCCATGATAGAGGAGAGTAGGGATGAAGGGGACGGATCTCTTGTTGAGCTGCTCTAGAACTGCGCCTTCCTTGTCGATATCGTCGTGCACGATGCGCCAAGTGTCCTTGAGATGAACAAAAGGGCCGGAGGTATTGTCAGCATCGAGTGCAACGTAGCTCCGTGTCCCCCGACCCATGAGCTCGAACGCGGTGAATTGGGGCTGGCCAACGAGGAATCGACGCTTCTGTCCCGTACGTTCATCGGTGAGGTGCAGAAGATACCAAGGCCAAGGCGGTTCCAAGGAAGCAGCGAAGCGCCCCCGCGCATGGTCGTCCAACCCGCTTTCCAAGCTGGCTCTGTCAGACATCAACTTTGCCAATTCGGAATCGAGGGCAACCTCTTCGGCTGTGATGTCAACTCCACGTTCCGCGGGCGACAAGTGTGCGAAGCGCCATAAGAACTCTACGAGTGGCTTTCCATTACTCTTGTAGTTGAACCTCACCGTCGCGAAGATTCCGGAGCGGTCGAGACGAAAAATGCGACATTGATCGTCGAGGAAAAGAACCATAAAATAACAGGTGCGGTGTTGATGGGTAAAAACGAACTGCGCATACTCGGAAAGAACTTGACCAAAGATTTTCTTACGCAGCATGGTCTCCGGATTCGAGGGCGAGGGATCCTTCTCGAAAGGGTCGCGAAAACTCGAGTGAGTTTTACATACGATCCCCAACTCGATGGTTGACCAGTTAGTGAACGGAGGATTTGGCTGGCCCTCCTCGTCGAGGACACTCTGGGGTACTCGGTCCGTACGATATACACCGTAATCGACTATTGCGTGTGTGGAACTGTAGGACGTTTTTCTTTCACTACGCGTCGAGACAAAGGTAAATCCGGGACAGACAGGAGTGTTGTTTATAACGTCTCCCTGGTTTAGACGATAGGATCAGTGTTGGCAAAGTCAACGAGTAATTCCCAACGCACCAGAAATTCGTATAACTTCGTACCTTGAGCCTGCGCAGGTACGATAGCAAAGATCTTGGAAGAGTCGGCAGGTGTGGGCACCTTCGGCTCTGGGACGAATTCCTGGAGAAAGTCTTCGTGCGAGAGAATCGTAGCATTCCGGTATATCATGAGTCGAGATTGGCGTTAGGCTCAGGTGGGGCTATATCAGAGGTTGCGGGATGCTAGATCTAGAGGAGAGTCTGTTGCAATCTGTTTAAGTTGATACCCCGGGCACGGACCTCACTTAGAAACCCAGCCGCAGAGAATGTAAAGCGGCCCAGCGCGGGGACAAGGGGGTGTGGCTACGCTGGCTCGAATGTTGAACGACAGAACGCACAAACCAGTCTGCGCGTCTGAAGTGGTGGTTACAGTGTTGCGGTCGGTCTCCACAATTTTCTTGAGGCTTCGAAAAGAGAGTGAGTGTCGACAGCAGTCGAAGTCGCCGTATGCTAGTGGTGGTTGGTGGTTGAAGTTCCTGGCGGCAAGCGCTTATTCGCGATGAATGTGGCTCTGTCAGTGACGAATCGGGCTGATAAGTTGTCCCGGAGCTAACCAACCCCACCCCGCATCTGTACGCTCGACGCACGCCCAGCGGCCAGCCCACTGTTTGCCATTCATAGTGATCATCACGGAAGAGTGAGGCGGTTTCTGGCATTAAAAGTATCTGTACGAGACGGGCTCTACTGATGCTGTTGGTCCATGTTCAGAACGCCCTGGCCCCAGGCCCACCAACGACAACACCCTTCGTGCGGTTGAACCTAGCGATCGTAGTGTCCGACAGCTGCAGATGTTGTTTCACGAGCGCAGGCGGCGTTAGCGCAAGCCACTAGGCGTTCATCCTCACATTAGCGTTTATTAAGACCCGACGGAGACGCCTCGAAACTAACCTGCGCGAGACTGACGTCCTGGAATATAGGTGAGTTGAATATCTCAAGGAACTTGAGGGTCGTGTTGCCGGTGTTTTCGACATAGTGGCCTGTACCAGGGCGTGAGATGAGTACGTTCGGAGTCAGTTGGAACAGACAATACTCACCATAACCAGTCGGAATGTAACTGATATCGCCAGGCTGAAAGAGACATCCGTTTGAATACAACTCCATGGCTTTAGCGTCTCTGAATCAGACGGTTACGCACCTGGTAATCAAAGGTTTGCGCAATAGCAGTTCCAGCGAAGAGTGTCACTCGTGCCGTGCCCTCGCTGTCCATTATATGTAAGCTTTTATGCCTCCCCCCGAAAGCAGTACCACGTGACTTACAGGAAGAACCCCCATTCATTCTCAGTCGGATGCCACTACATGCTTTTTGGTAAAATGCCATACAGTAGAATATTCGCGTGACCACAGACTTACATGCATCTCGCGCATCGCTCCTGGTTCAACCGTTATCTCCGCGACGGCAATCTGAGTAGAGATGTTGAACGTGGTCGAGTCCGCAATCTTAACCGTGCCGCCCGTGTACTGCGTCGGGGTCACTTCCGAGAACGCGTACGAGAATGGTTCGGGAACTTCGCCAGCTGGGCTGCTGGGGGGCTGCTGGTTGTCCGGAGGCGGGACTACATGATCATACGCTCTTTGTTAGTGTTGCGCGCCGATCAGCCAAGAGATGAGGGCACAGACCTCCAGGGAAGATGTACAGCTGCGAGCCAGGGATATCGTCCCAGTCCGCGATATCATCTTGGAAGTTCTTCGCGATCACCTCCTTGGGCGTGTGTGCGAGCCAGTCCGTAAGCTTCAAAGAAGGTAAGCGATGACGTCATTGCTTGCCATTGGAGTTCGCCTACCAATAGCGTGTCGTCGTCGTTGAAGTTCCCGTCAGGGAAAATCTACGATTTATATCAGCCTCTTTCCGTGAATCGGATTCAAGCAACCGTACGAGTAGGAATTCCGTGCCCTCGGACGAGTCGTTCGTCGCTTGCAGCGAATGAGGGATACCGGGAGGGAAATACCACAGGTCACCCTGGCGAACCGTCGCAACGTAGTTCCGTCCGAGCTGGTCGACCGAGGTGATTTGTGTCGAGCCCTGCCAAGCATCTTAACTAAGACATATGGTATCCTTACGGCTGGGAGAAACGTACACTGAGAACGTAAGCCCACTGGAAAGAACGCGCCAAGGAGCCAGTCAGCGTCGTGGCAGGTCCAGCATAAATGCCTGAAGAAGTAGGATAATTGCTTACCTCGGCCGTCTGGTGCCAATGAAGCTCGCGGATGGCGCCAGATTCGAGGCGCATGTTGACCCCGGCCATCGCTGGAAGAATGATCAGCGTATGCGCACGCGCACGCGGGGCGGCTTCGCCCGCGCGGGGAAGGTGACATTACCTGTAGCGATGGGCATCTGCTGCACTGTATGTCACAGAAGCGGACGTGGCTGCGTGAGCGGCGGTCTCTTGGGTATCCGGGTACGTAAATAGCGCACTCACCGTTCTGCTGGCGAACCCACCCACCAGTGTTCAGCTGGATCTTGCTCAGGCTGAACGGCCACTTGGCGTTGCCGCTGTTCGGGATGCGGTCGGCCACGATATGCACATGGATTGGGGGGAGGGGACTTACACTGTGCCCTCGTCGGTCGTCGGGGGCGCGAGGATGTCGGGGTTTTGCCTGTCGATAGGAATGTTCTGGGGGCCGAGGATGTTCGTCCCCAGCGTATCGCGCTCGGGCTGCGGGTCGGTCGTTGTCGTCTCGTTCCAAAGCCAGTAGTTGGGATTGTCGCTGGCGTAGGGTACTGTTGGGCTCGGTGCTGCTGGGTTACTGCTCGTCGAAGTCGCTATCTCGACGACGCTCGAGTCGGATGGCGGCGTGTCGCTCACAGGAATCGAGGCAACGAAAGAGCCGTATAGAACGGCGCAGAGAACGACGGCGAGGGATTTGCCCATGTCGAGGGTGATGGCGTTGGGGTTTCTCGAGATAGATCGAGGTGGGATTGAAGAAAGCGAGAGGAGCTCAGAACTGCCTGTTCCTACTGCTGGTAGTCCGTTGGTTCTGCCTCCTTTTATACCAAGGACGCCTCAGACTCGTAAGAGTGAGAATCACACACGGCAACGAAGAAGGTATCTCGTGGTCCGCGCCCCGCCGAGAAAGACGTCGAAGCTTGTGCCCCGCCGCCTTGGGCGCTATCAACAGGAGTCCATTCTCCCGGTGGTCGGGCTGAACACATTGGTACTACCATGCTGCGCGACCATGGCACATTTTGGCGGAGCGCTACGCGACACCAACGACGCACAACGATGCCCCGCCGGTCCATGGCCGTGGATGTGGTCTAACATGCTGTTCTGCCGAGCGATGTCAGTCACCTCAGTGGCCATATCACGGATTCCGAATTCGCACACCTCTTTCCGGTGCTCGCGGCGGGCAGGGAAGGAGACGCATCGCGATCTCTGCACATGGCCGCTGCGTACATCAGTGCGGCAAGGTTAGATGAAGGGCTTCGGTGCCGCAAGAAGAGCTATAGGAGACGCCCTCGAGCCAGGGGAAGGTGAAAAAGCACGATGTTCTATCCGGATACTGCGCTTCATAGGTGTCATGTTCTCCGGGACGCCAAGGCCCGATTATGAGTGAGGCTATTTTTGACAGACACCTCGGAGGTCTACGGGTATGCTCGAAATGTACGTCATTGGTCGCCATAGGCTGTTCACAATACGCCGGACGAGTATTCGGAATAAGCTTTAGGTGCGGTTTGCGCAACCAGGTCGTTCCCCTGCAGTCTGGTCGTTTCACTGCGGGATGTTTCGGAACAGATATCTAGGACGTGCAACGCCGCCGGTCTAGTTAGTACTAGCCGCGCATATGACGACCGCGCTCAGCAAGTCAGCGGCGTGAAAATATAGAACGGCGTCTGAAACTGACTCACTGTGGTCGTACCAAGTTAGAGATGGCCCTCGGATATAATGACCACCCGGAATGCGCCGTGCTGCACACGTCCGTAGGTGGCATGTTCGGGTATAACGTTCGTGCAGAGCAGTAGAGCTTGATTATGAGGTGAAATATTCGGAGTACAAGACAGGATGACCCCTGTAAAGTACGGGTTCGGACCAAAGGCCATATGCAATTGCACCTTATGCTTCATAGCGCGGATGAGAGGCGGCCGAGATATGTCCATTCGAAATTTGGGGGGTTAACGCCAGTGTTGAGAGAGTCATGAGGAGCTGCCTGAGCTATTCAAAGACCAATAGTATATTTTTGTCGAGGTACTAGAGTCGTAGGGTTGAGGAGTGGATGAGCAAATGGTCTGCGCAGGTCGAGCCTCGAGGGCTGTTCTTCGGACTGCGTGGGTGCCAGATGGTGACGAATCATGCCGCAACGTATCCGGCAGAGTCGGAGGATCCCAGACGAGTGGAAGGAAGATGTTGCAGCCGGCTACGCAAAGAGACCCTCGAGAACGTTTTGACCGGGGCTGACCGGGACCGTTAGAAGAGTGCGGTGGTCCATGATATTCGTCCAAGAGGCCTCCCTCATAGAACTGTTAGCCCACGTCTATAAAATTGAGCGTCCTGCGAAAGTGGACAAACGTTCGGAGCCTGGCGGCCGTTGTATGCCTGACGATAAAGAAATTTTGGCTTAAGGAGACTCCACACCGTCAACTAAGGATAATACAGGATACAAACAAACACGCTAGCATTAATAATCTAAGCAGGAGGGCCCTACTACGCTTCAAAGCCAGTGGACATAGAAATAACTCACCTCTGCAAAGTCGGTGCCAAATCCACAGCTCGCTCGAGACACGTACGACCACGGATATCCGCTGAGGGTGGCCCGCATGCCGCCCTTTTTGTACACAATGTTCAAGACTCATGTTTTACCGATTTCGTCCGAAGAGCGTTGGCGAAATGCATCGGCAAGGGTATCAAAATGGCATAGAACATGGCGGTTGCAGATGAAGGTTGGTATACGGTCCTGGCGCCCAAGCGTGCGACTCTTTCTCTCTCCACCACCATCCCGCTCACGACGTCGTCGCGGGTCCTCCGTCACCGTACAGCGGGTCCTTCGCAAACCACTCCAGCAGCTTAATGTTCGCGATGTGCTCCTCCTCGCCCGGCTTCCCGTAGCACAGGTCCCAGTGCTCCGCGCCCACCGCATACGACCCAATCACCTCGAACCCGCCGTCGAGGTCCTCCACCAGACGGTGCGACACGCCAGCCGGAATGAGCACCGCGTCCCCCGCCTTAATCTCTGTCACAACCTTTCCCTGGCACCCCTCACCCCCAAAGTTCACCCTTCCGCGGCCGGTGTGCACGACGACGAGCTCGTGCGCGGTCGTGTGGTAGTGGTCGTCCGCGTACATCTGGTACTTCCACATAGGCTCACACACGCCCACGGCGACGATGTGGCTCTCGATCTGCTCTGCGGCAGGCGTTGGCGCGGGGAAGACGCCGCGGTAGATGATGAGCGGCAGCCGCTGGATCGACGTGTTCGGGATGAGCCCGTGCGCTGGTATCTGGTGCCGCTCGACCTGCAGTGCGGCTAGTGGCGTGAGCGGGAGCAGCTTCTTCTCCATGGTGAGTGATCTGTGGCTTCGCATTCTGGCTGAGATGGGAGACTCCCCAGTCTGAGTACGTGTGGGTTGGAGTGAGCAGGGCTACTGGAGTGAATGCGAACGAGTCATGCCAGTGCGCGGCAGGTATATATGTATGCATGTCCTGCCCTGTTGCCGGTGCTGGCATGCCGCCCAAGTACATCCCACGAACAAGTGTGTCGCGGGAGACTTGGAAGGCGCATACGCGTTACCGAGCACGCCCCCTTCCCGTTCGGGCGGATGTTGTAAGTAATATGCCCCGGTGCGGAACAGCGCAGCTCAGCGTCGTTCCGCCTCGACTAGGCGAGCGTCCTATCGTGTTCTATCAGCATCCCCGGCCCCTTCTTCGCCTTCTATGTGGGCGCGGGCTCCTCAGCACGCGTTCGTTCTAGAGCAGAGGAATGCCCGCAACCCCACAACGTGGGTTCGGTATCGACCTGAATACGCAAATGACTGGTGCCTCGTCGCCCCAATGGCGGCCCACAGCTGCTATGTCGGATGACCTGCGTAATATTTGGGTAGGTGCACGCCTCCGATGGAGGCAGCACTAGGCGAGTTCGGCTAAGCGGCCTGGAGGCTGGAGACACATGGTTGGTGGGTTGTGTATGATCATGGGGCTCCTAAGCCCCGAGGACCCAGCCGCGACCCGCAAAGTCCGGCTTTTTCAGGACGGCGGGCGTCCCTGACGTGAAAATGTGGCGTGCCTGCGGCGTTCTGCGTTCTCAATTAACTGGATCCCTTCTCCCGAGCGGCCACTTCGTCCTTCGAGGGGAACTCTAGCGCCCGTCGCAGTCGTAGCTTGCTCAGTACGAGTTATAACTCGCGCAATGTGCGTTGCAAGACTCCCATGTAGGCGTCAATCCCTGTCGCACGGGCATCTCGATGTTTGTCGCAAGACAATAACCATCCGCAGAGCATGTCCGTCAATAGGCACCCAGAGGTGACCCTCTATGGACAGCGAAAGTATGTCTTCAAGTCTGAGTACCGCGACCCTCGGACGTTCCGCCTCCGGATACTATCGAATGCCGGCCTTCATCTCTGCATGCTTCCGCCACGCCTCGAGGCCGGTCCTCGAAGCTCCTTTAGGCTGTTGAGAGTAGCGAATAGTATCGCCTAGTCTTCTCAAAGGACTTTCCAACCGTCCACGCTGTAACTTGGCCTTGTAACGCAAATAGCAGGACGCCTTTGGCCTTGCATATGCTCGCTTAGTCGCTCAGGCTGAATGGACTCTAGGCTCTTCAGCGTACGCTAGTGTTCTTGCGACTGTATCCACTCGGCTGCGCTGACGAAAGGTGGATTGGTTCCGGGCTCCACTCGCGACGTTGATGGTAAAATGTAGTGGCCCCGGAGCATCTTAATGGAATACTTGGCCTACTGTAACTCTGGATAAGCGTCCGGCCCCTTTGGCAAGTTATTAAAAAGGGAAAAGCTGACCACTAGTAATAATCCGGTTGAAAGGCG
Source organism: Trametes meyenii (assembly GCA_022606255.1). Lineage (NCBI taxonomy): Eukaryota > Fungi > Basidiomycota > Agaricomycetes > Polyporales > Polyporaceae > Trametes > Trametes meyenii. The sequence goes on from JABYQG010000008.1 coordinate 1,547,067, forward strand.
CTACCAGGGCTCGAACCTGGGTTTTGGGAATACCCACACGTAGTCAGAATCCCAAGTGATAACCACTACACTATAGCGCCGCAAGTGCTTTGCAAGTATTGCGCCATTGATTCTGCAGCTTCTCTCGATATATCTGAAGCTCCCCTCCGGTGAACTTGTGTGCCACGGCAATACTCACAGTCCGAGCCAAAGGGCAAGGCTAGTACGGTCCCATCGCTTTTGTGGTGTGGCGTACTCGAGACCTGCAGAGGTCATTAGGAAAGTAAGACGTGGAAGACCACTCCCAATAAAAGCACAGTATGCATGCATTTGCATTCTACACGACATGGAATGAGACAGCATAGCGAGACGGAGGGCCGAGAAGTGAGGGGATACGCGTGGACGGTGCAGCGACAACGGTACGGGCCACGGCGATGGTAAACCGGTGAGAGGGAGACTAAGACTGAGCGGGAGGCCAGATTACAGCGCAGGGGACGACGGTAGCGGTGCGAGATAAGTAGCAGTAGAGGCATATATAAACGTAAGCGGGTGCGAGAGATGGAGGTGTGGGACGAAATGGAAGAGGAACAACGGTGGTCCGGGGAGAACGAGGTGGGGTCCATTTGCCTTCCTCTACGGGAGGAACGCTTGCACGCCAGGAGACGCGTTCGTGATCATGTGGTGGTAGTGACTTTGCTTGTCGTAGGCAGGCGGACCAGACATTCACCGGTCGACGTCCATTCTCGCAGCACCGCCCCGTCGTCCTCGGCCACGACCACGACCCCGCCCTCGTGCGGGTCGCTGAACGTAGTCCTTCGGATTCGCGCCAGGGGGCGCGACCAGGACGTGTGCCCGCGGATCTTGGCCAAGGAGCTCGTCGGACCGCAGTTTCCTGGGAGGATATATCGAATTGAGGATGTCAGGAGGCCCAGCGATGTGGTGGGTAGCACTCACGACCCGTTACTGTGTGCGTCGTCGCTCATGAGAACGTCCACACTGCCCTCAACAAGCGCCGCCCCAATCCGACCTGATAGCGTCGCGTTCACGCCACCGATGATCTTGACTTCTAGTGTCCTGCCATCTGCAGGCTGTCCGTGGAACTTGGCGACGGCGGCTTGAGCATCCTTTTCGTTCTTGTAGGTGAGCCGTACTACGGGCTCTGGTGAGGCAGAGTGCAGAATGGCGGAAGTGATGGTTCCGCAACGCTTGAAGATTGCCTGTGCGCCACGTTGGAACGATGGGCGAGAGGAAAAAGATAGAGGCGTACCTCGACGTCCGCAGCCGTCGTCCCCTTCGCCAGTCCAGACACCTGCACTACGTTCCCCCTCGAGCTCGCGCCCTTGATCGAAAGCCCACCCTTCTCGCCTACGGCCTCGCGCAGGGCCCTGTCTGCCATACCGAGGTTAAGCTTCGGGGCGGCGGCGGACGCGTTTGTGAGTCGCGCGCTGAGCGAGCGCGGCTCTGAGTTGTACATGTCGTGCTTCCATGTGTCGTTCACGTCGGCCTTGGGCGGGCGCTGGTTCTTGTTCTGCAGCAAAGGACGCGCGGGGGCGCGAAGATGAGCTGGAATACGCGTGGGTGGGACGTGCGAGGACGCACGTAGGGCGCGGCGGATGCTGCGGCACGGTTCGACTTGGCACGGACGGGGCCGACGGAAGGCCCACCGCCTGCGGGGAGGCTCATGCGTTCAAGCAGAGAGGCCATAACGAGCGTCGTGGATGATGCGGAGGACAGAACGGTGGTGGAGATGGTCGTCGTTGAGGACAAACACAGGCTACCCACAGCTTGTAGCCACCGCCACTCACTCGCTCGTTCTTGTTTGACACTGTTTCGCCACTTTCCCACATTCCGCTGAGCGTCTGACTTTCCCAGACATGGCAAAAAGTTTGGCTTCAAGTTCTTGAAGTCACTATGTTTATGTCAATCGACTCCGACCCCATGCTCCTCGAACTTCAGCATAGACTCCCTGCTCTAAATGTTTCCGGAAATATTATCCAGGATACAGCTCACGCATCTATCTATCGCTCGTGAATACGGTGGTATGTTAAACTTGGCGGCCAAAATGGTTCGACCTTTGACGACATTAGAACCGGAACTACTAACTCTTTTACGGGTCCGCAACTTCTCAAGGTGAATTATCCTATAATGAATGAATCTTGTGCGGCCGGCGAAAGTTCAGGGTCGTGAATCCGCCCCAGCTTACTGTGTTCACATAGATTACATCCACCTTCGTATAACTGGATAAACGCCTGACACATTCCTCCTCGAGATTTACTCGAGATTTATCTAAACACAGAGGATTGAGTCACGGCATTTATTGCCGTCTTCTGTACGTTATGCTCTTACTGAGGAGTTTCTTCAGGGCGTGCAACGAGTTTCGTGCCAGAGATCTTGTTCGCCTTAAGTCGCGCGAGACCAGCGGAGTACCTCAGCGGGGTTCGGCTATCGGCATCCAACATCAATATTCAGCATCGAGCTTCAGCGGGGGTGCTTGGTCAATCTTACCTTTAAGACACCGGATTCGAGCCAGTCAGTGATATGCTGGAACATCGTGGCGGCCACCTCCTTGTTGAACGCCGGGGTGATACCGCCGGCCGCGTAGCCTACACGCCTGCTATCACCAGGGTTGGAGATGTCCCCCGGGACGTTGTTGGGGCCCGGCCAAACAGTGAGGAGTGAGCCCCCGGGTGACAGCGCGCCCCTCCCAAGACGCATCGCGTCCGGAGCGGTGATCACGACGAGGGCGTACTCGAGCGGTTGCCCGTGGAGGAGCGGATGCAACTCGGCGAGAATAACTTCGTTTGGGCACGCGCGATCATGCACTGGCTGGCCTTTTATACTGGCGGCACCGAGAATCGTCGTCTTTTTGAGATTACAACCTATTACCCACTGTTGATGGCTGCCCAAGTATCTCGGGTCTTGTGTGAGGCTCGAAACGGATCCAAATAAAGAACTAGGCGAGCTCAATAACCGCCTCGCACAACTTGGTTCTACAACGTCGTTGGCGTTTATGAGAAAGATCGACCTTTAATAGGCATCGGGCTATTAATCCAAGAGAGCTGCATATTCAGCGAGGATATACGTAAGTTACGATTTACGCACTTGGTATGAGTCGCCAGCGGCCACTGGACATATTATGTAGTACGCCGCGTGGTAGTCTTTCAAAAGTACAGGAAGTGATCATCGTGCAGAGTCGTACAAGTGCCCGTCTATGTGGTGCCGCGAGGGCGCCGGAGTGGCGTGCCTGACTAGGCTAGAACCTCTTGGGGAGGGGGGTCGCAGAGGTCCCCCGTGGGAACGTTTGAGTTTCAAAATGGCAGACTGCTTGAACGAGCGCTTAATTGAATGACAGCCCCCTACGATTCAAGGGCATGGTATTAGCTTCTGTGATTAAAATCAAGGAAAATATGTGTACCATGAGCCTATAAATGACTGGAAAGTCTTCCTGACTTTTTTTGCCATTTCTGAGCGACAGGATCGCCCGGAGAGGCAGCGTGCTTTGTGAGATTTAAACTCCGACGTTCCCACGGGGGACCTCCGCGACCCCCCCTCTAAGAGGTTCCAGCCTCTCTTCAAAAAGGAACGATTGTCTTCCGTTGAACGAGAGAGCTGGCTTGCGAGCCTATGCCTGACAACGTTTTCAGCTGTGTACCACTGCCACCAATCCGCATGCCGTGCATACATTAAAGTCTAACCAGCATTTTGACCATCGATATATTGTCAAAGCCCGGTAAGGCCTACAAGACAGCAGTACTTAGTCCTGGTCGGTAAGTATGGCTGATATCAATAGATTGAGTATAGTGGCGACCTAGGGCATAACTGATCATTTCCTCCCATATGCGCCCCGCTGCGCATGATCGTATTCGAGTGTTCTGGCTTCAAACTCTGCCCCCGCAGGTGGGGGTTGCCCATTCATCGATGCGCCCGATGCCACTTCGGAGCGCCATCCTCGACTCCGATGCTTACATATAAACCCTTCAACTGCGCTGCCTCAGCATCTTTCCATCTTCCTATCGTATTCGCTATCGGCGATAACTCATAGCACCGCACATATGCCCCCGAAGCTGGAGGACGGGGAAACCACGGGCGCCGAGCGGTCTTCCAAGCAGGACATTGAGGATGCTCAAAATGCGCTAGAGGGCGCGTCGCGCCCCGTTTCACAGACTCGGCTCGGTGAGTTTGCTTCAAGATATAGCATCCTTGCAATAGAAATTGCAACTGCGTTGGCATTTTTAGGACAGCTGGAAGAAGTTTTCGTTCGTAACGCTCAACAAGCTGCAGAAGTTGCGGGAAGCGACAGCGTTGGGCTTCTACTCGATGGGCTGAATACCCTCGTTGAGAGTCTCCCTCCACTCGTGCGCGCGTTGGATGCGATAGCACAAGTACACCCCTTTTTGGCAGGTGGGTAGGCTTCGCTTTTTCCGACGTCGCGGTACTATTGCAATTTATATTGACTTTTCTGTGTTAGTCGCCGTCGGGGCGTTCAAGGTGGTGATCGAACTCGAGGTCAAGCGACGCGACAACGACAAGAAAGTCAATATTCTTTTCCTCGAGATGCGCAACATGATGTCTGCGCTACTGCAGTATGGTATAGCCCTCGCATCGTGCGCCAAGTCTTTTCTTTACGTCATTTGTTTAGGCTGCAAGGAGTGCGCCCGAATCACGCGGGACCAGACGGGCTCACGGTCGGGGCTCGACTCGAAGACCTGGTCAAGAAGACTGCCCGCGAGATCAAGGAGTGTGCAAACGCGTGCGATGCATATGCACGCAAACGGCTGCTCGCGAAGGTGTTCAAGGCGCCGAGCTGGGAGGGCACGCTGAAGGAGTACATACAGCTATTCAACGACCGCAAGAACGAGTTTTGCTTCGCAATCTCCATACACACTGGCCTCGGCGTCGACAGCGCCAACGCGAAATTAGACGTCCTCACTACAAAGTAAGGGTTAGCTATCTAATTGTGATCCTATACGCTAATCTGCTCGGCTGCAGAATGGAAGTTGTGTTCGAGTTCTTCCAGAGGGCTGTATCCCGCGAAGAACGCATTCTCGCGGAAGCGATTCGGCAGGCCGGCGGTGCGAAGGCCATCCTTGCTAATCACGGCGTCTTGCAGGAAATGCTGTTGAAGGAGTCGCAGCTCGAAGCCGCAGCACTCTCGCAGACGGAATCGGGCCCACATATCACTGTGTTTGGATCAACTCCTCGCCTTCCGATGAGTTCTAGGCACAGGGGCGTATATTTTTCGCGCGCCGCGGAGACCCAGCGCTCGCGTCGGCCAATATCCTCGCGGCCACCCCGAGGCAACCCTGCGTACCGCTCTGCGTATCCGTCTGGGCCGCCCGGCGAGTACGGCGGGTACGTACCTGCGTATTACCCCCGAACGAGTGCACAGCCTGGCGGGTGGCCCGCGGGCCCTGAAGAGGGCCGGGTTGAGGAGGAGAGCAATGCGGAGGTGACGAGACTAATGCGCGACCTCGCGGATGAGCCTGCGGTCGCCATTAAGAAGAATTCGGTGTGGTTCGAGCGCAAGTTTAGGATCCAGCAACGGGAGATCGTGGACCAGATGACGAAGGTTGTCGTGCATCAAGGCGACCGGGTGATTAACTCAGTCCTTGCGGGGCCGCATGAAAGGATTTTGGATCCGGTAAGCACCAGGGGTTTCAAAAACACTCGGATGAAGATTTATGTGCAACCCAGGACATGTACGAAATATGGAAGGATATGGTGGGTAGAACAACCGTCTGTCAGCCGCGAGGGTCGAATTCGATGCTAACACACGATGTAATGCTGACTCAAAGCGATGGCGCGGGATCGTTAAGGCGCGCCATCTGGTCCTCGCCATACATGACTACTACATGCAGCGGTTAGATGACCAGCAACGAACTGTAGCAGTAAGCAGCGCCAAATCCCAAGATGCTGTCATTAGCGACGGCGATGTGTGGGCACTCGAGTGTCTCGATCTCATGCATCTGCAGCCAATCGTTGAGGCGTTCGACAACGACGCCTCGGGATTTGTGACCATACAGGAGGTTAATTACTTCACCACCTCGCGGCCCCAAGGATGGAGGTAAAACCTACCCGTCATAGCTCCACTAGCAACCATGTCTCACGCATGCTATTATCAGTCTCCTCCAGTGGTTGGCGTACTGGGCGGTCGGCTGGCAGGTGTCAATGACGGAGTACAAGCGCAAGATACGCGGCCTTCTCGTGCGCATGCGAGATCTTCAACCTATTGTGCGCGGGCGGGGCCTGGCAGTGCGCAGCTACTTGACCACTGCCGAGTCCCTCGTGCGCGATATGATCACGCCTTTCCGCGACAATGTGGAGCACCAGCACCTCTTGAAGCGTTTCCAGAAATACACTGAGCAGGAGGAGACGCGGTTGCGCGAGGGCCTTGAGACGGCCAAGTATGACTTGGACGCGTTGGATACGTTGGCGTTGATCAACGGCCCGCGCGGGCTCGAGAGAGTAAGTTGCGCTACTTTATCATAGCAGGCTATCAGTTCTAACTTGGAAATAGAACCTTTTCGTCATCTTGCACCTCGTACTTCGGCGCCACTACGATGTTATGCGGTTGGGTCGCAAGGTGATCCTGCACCCCGAAGAGCTTTCCGATGCCGCCGCGGTGATTGTGCTCATTAAAGACGCATATTGGTATCGTACTCAGGTTTTGATAGGTTCGACGACCTACGGCTTGCTTAAGCTTTGACAACGGAGCTGATAGAATCTTATAGGTCTCTTCGCACAACGTCGGCTGTTGATACCCACCGAAATGAGCGACTATGCGTGCGGTATGGTGAGAACTCGACCCGTGTTCCTAAAATTCTGGTATGGCTGACGTTAATGAGCAGATGTCAGCGTGGCAAGGAGACATGAACTATATTTCTTTCCACAATGAAGGAGAAGGCGATATCGGGGTTGCGGATGATTACAAAGACCAGGAGCCGACGGAGGCGATTTTGAAGTATCCCGCCCATCTGGACACGTTCTACCCCGAATTTGAAGACGGGATCGGCTCGGAAGCATGTGGCATAGAGACTATCGACGAACTGCGGCCCCTGTGAGCCCTCTACAGTCTGGACTATGTCAGAATGCTAACGAGAGTAGCCTCGGGCATTGGGCTGGGTTGCGGGCACATGATGCTCATGGGCTCGTTAACCGCAATACGCTCACACTCAATTTCCACCCGTCCCCTGAAGACCCTGAAAAGCTGATTGCAGTCCCCTTACTTGACATGCCTTGGATGTGCACCCGTACCACCGTCACAGCCGAGTTTTCGGGCGCAGACGAGAAAGGGAACCGGACGTACATCGTAACGGAGAGCTATAACACCAGCGCCCTACAGAACGTGAAGTTCAGTGTGACGCTGAACGAGGGCAAGTTAGCTCTCGAAGGCGAACAAGACAGCGCGTTCTCCGGGTCCCCGGCCTCCTCACCCAAGCAGTTCATCGTGCTCAAAAAGGACTCCACCCCGGAGGTTATGATCTTCTATCCAACACTGTCGGCTCTGCGCATCGACAAGGCCGCCGCATTATGGCGGTTCGCAATCTCCGCAGTACTGAACGACGTCCGCCGCCATCAGTGCTTTTCTTGGGCGTTCATCAAAGAGCGTAGGGACCAGAAACGGCTTTTTGCTTCGCTCGTTCTCGTGCAGTCCGTTCTAGGCGACGTCCATTCGGACGACAAAGGGGATCTGGTTCGGATTATCGGCTGCACGGTTCCTGCGGACATACACTACTTCGCCTACGCAAGTGTCGATCCGTCCAAGTTTTCGTGGATACTCCCGTGGTGTACAGAGTGCAAGAGGCTGCTCAGGACGGTTGAGCCGTGTCTCCGTTGCGTCTCCTGCGATCCAGGGATCTCGATTGGAGACAGCTGGGGTGGCGTGGCCATCTGTGGACGAACAGAGTGCCTTGAGCAGCATACGTCGTCGTCTAGTTGGCCGGAGACCCATCGCATCCTCAAGACGCGCGCCATGGGGTGGACGATGGCACAATTCACCAAAGAGACGGGCGTCGATAGCGCGAAGTTGGAGGATCTGAAGGATCGTGCGAAGGCCGAGATCACGTCTCGCTGCGCAACAAGCTTTCTGGGTTCAACTTATATCGTTGCTGCACCCGGTGCGCAGACGCCGCATTCCATCGAGTCCCCATTGGCCTCCCCTCATACTCTCTCGACCATCACGGAGGGCCTTGAAGATAGCATTAATGAGGGCGTGTCGTTCAAAGGGTCCGTTAACACGATGGAGACGCCGGATGAATCTGATGGCTCAGTACGCCCGTCTCCGGCAGTAGATGCTATGGCGTCCCAGGGGGATTCCGGGCTATGGCCGATCCCGCCACAGATACCCTACGTGACATCCGGTCTCCTCCCTTCACCTCCGGAGAACATAACTCTGATACGTAGCCCAATTACGCACCTCGAAAATACTGACTCGTCGGCCACGTTGCAAGAAATGACGGAAGGCAAGGACATGGAACCTCTTCCGCGGTGCATTGGGTGCCGGGGGACTCTGGACAATCCCTGTTGGGTCTGCGCCGAATGCCCTGGTGAGCAAAACAATTTTCTGGTCCAGTAGGCTGATGGGCTGACCTGTTTCACGCAAGGGCTCACGTACGTGTGTGGTGAATGCGACGAACGGGGTGGCGTCGAGCATGGCGGGCATGCAAAGCGGCATACCCTCCTGCAGATTCGGTCTAATGTGTTGGAAATCCCAGGCAGGCCCGGGCGGTCCCCTTCGATTTCGTCCGGTGTAGTGATACGCATGGGGGATCGACTGGCCGATATTGAGGGCCGGTGTGGAAGGATGGAGGAACGGATGGAGCGCTTTGAAAGCAGGTTGGACGGGTTAGATGGGAGGTTGGTACGGATCGACGATATGTTGTCGACCATGCTCTCCTTGTTGCGTGGAGGTTCTGGAGTTGTGGGGGAGTAACGTACAAAAGCGAGGACGATTGCGACTCCCGTTTGTAGGTTTAATTGTATGAATAAATGTTAATCAGGGCACGAGACGGGGTCTCGAGGTACCCGGAGGTCAAGCTTAAAGTACACAGCGGTCGGTATACACCCTATAGAAAGTCGGGCCGCCTCGCGCGAAGGTCGAAACGTTGAATCTCAGAGTTCGGGCGCTTGGATGTATCGGCCTTCTCTCTCTGCTCTCTCTCCCACTTATCCCAATGCGTGTCTTGCTCTCTGCTGATGCCGGCCAATGCAGCCCAAATGTGCCGCCGATAATTGTGTCCTAGATGGCATGCTAGCGAGGTCTCGACGAGAGCGAACTGGGACGGCCGGCGGCACTTGGACGGACACCGATAATTTCGGACTCGGGGCTTGAGCCGGCCGCGGATATGATCCTGCGCAGACGGAGACGGAGGTGGGCTTGCCTCGCTCGTTGCTCCCGCCGCTCTCCAAGCCTCCTCGGCGCACCCAGAAGTCGCGCGTGCTGTTGTGCGGACGTGCCGTACGGTCCATGTGAGCGATGGTTCTCGTGCTCGACGTTCATGTGCGTCCCGGAGACTTATCTGATCAGCCAGCAACAACTAGATAAACTCGCTGGCCTCCAAGTCGCGAGCTTGCTCGACCCATCCTCGCACCTCTTTCCGACCCACATCCCTCTCCAGCACGCGACAACCTCGCTTTCGTGCGTCCATGTCCTACTACCTCTCCGTCGACTGCGGTGGCTCCAAGACCGCCGCCGCCATCGCGGACGCTGAGGGTAACATCCTCGGCCGCGGCCAAGGCGGACCCTCCAACTTTGCCTACCTTGGCCTTTCCAACTTCATCCTCGCCGTCACCGAAACCGTGACCGCCGCGCTCCTTTCCTTCCTCCCTGCGCCTTCCTCCGACTCCATCCAGCTCCTCCCGCCCCCATCCGCCGCGCCTCTTTTCGCTGCCGCCTGGTTCGGCGTTTCAGGCGTAGACAGTGCCGCCGCAATCGCGCGCCTCGTTCCCCCGCTCACCGAGCTACTCGGCGTCACTCCCGTCGTTGCGAATGACACGCATCTCCTCGCAGCGCCCCTCCGCATGCACTCCGACGTTTCTGCCGCGATCGGCTGTGTATCCGGCACGGGCGGCATCGTCGTCAGCTTCCGCGCGCACAAGGACGACGCCGCGCGCCTCGAAGAGCTCGGTCGCGTGGGTGGCTGGGGCTGGATTCTGGGAGACGAGGGTGGAGGGTTCCACGTCGGCCGCGAGGCTGTCCGCCAGATCCTTTGGGAGGAGGATCGTACGTCTGTACTTCCACCCACGGAGCGCGCGGCGCGCACGCAGAGCACCCTCAAGAGCCGGATATTGGCGCGGTTCGGCGTCGGTGACCCGTTTGAGCTCCTTACGGTCGTGCACTGGCCCGACCCTGTGCCGGGCGTGGCCGCCGACGAGGCCGCGCCTGAATATGCGAAGGTGGTGCGCGAGAAGCGGCTGTCGTCACTCGCGCCGCTCGTGTTCGCCGCGGCGTTCGAGGACGGGGACGCGCTTGCGCTGCGGGTGCTCGCGCTCACGACGGGTGTGCTCGTCGACCAAATTTGCGTGCTCCTTAGGCCGGAGGCGGACGAACCTGGGAAGACGTACCCGGCGCGGACGGTCAAGGCGAGCGAGACGATTCTATGCTTCGGAGGCAGTTTGGTTGGGGTCGAGGCGTATAGGAAGTTGATATTGGACGAGCTGGCGAGGAGAGGACACGTCATGAAGAGGGTGACGTTCGTCGAGGACGCCGCGGTGGCAGGTGCGAAAGCACTAGCCGCGGCGGGCAAGGCGCAGTAGGCTAATATTGGGTGGGTGGAAATGGGGTTTTGATTGTGACGTTCTGGTGTATGTATTCGTAATGTACTTGGGTATCCTGTGTTCATGTGTACATAGTGTAGCTGTACTGTCTTGGGGTTACTAGGATGCAGGCTGCGTTCAAGGGACTTTCCCATACGTCGGATATTCAAAGACTCGGGTGAACACGATCGGGCCTAAATTTACAACATTGCAGCAGTCTTCCAACGCACGTACGAGTGGAGGAATGCTCTCGAACAGGGAGCTCAATCAGTCGAGTAGTAGTCCTACACTATCGCTTCCGGCGGCTTCAGCTTTGCGGGTGGCGTTCTGAGCGAACTCTAGCTACCGTAGAAGAGCCAAAGAAGAGTTTAAACTATTTCTTTCAGTATAACCGTACCCCGAAGCAAACTCGCTAACCCAATTATCGATCTGTGAGCTGATGCGCGACGCGCCGTCTACTTTGCGCATTATGAGCATACTCGATGTCTTTCTCCATTTGAAGAAGTCGGTCCAGTGTCAGACGTGGTCTCTAAATTGGTAGAACCAGTGGCATACTTGTTCCTCTGATAGCTACAAAATATCGTGGGCGCTGAGTAGGAAAGGATGGCATAGAGGAGTTTACTTTGCAAGGGCGCCTGTATTGAGGCTCTCGAAGACGGTTGAGAGTCAAAACTTGTACTCGCGTTATTCGTATTTTGAACGTCGTTGAGGCGGCCATTGAAAACTCGCAAGTTTCGTGCGCATGCCGACGACGCTTCAGTGCAAGAATATAATTTGTATAGCCAAAGGATCAACCGCAGGAAGACACAGAGAGGAACCAGTCAAGTTGGTAGAAATTGTACATAGGTCATCGGATTAGCCGCCTGTGGTTACCCGACACGCTTGTCCCAGTCGGGGCAAGGTGTAGTCCACACTCGTGGCACAAGCTTTAACTTTGACATTCATGACGACGGACATCCAGGCTTAGCCCGTCGGCCCTGTCCCACTCCAGCTAGCAGAAGAAGAAATCTTGTACTAGGGCCTGACACACGCGCTACGTATTCAAATTGGACAATGGACGCGGGCTGCTCGGCAGTCGGACTCAGGGTGTTTGATGTCAGATGCGGTGCTCCTGAGTCTGGTCTAACGTCGGCGGGAGGGCCGAGCTTCGTTTTTTCGATTTAGGCTTTGAGCGCTTATCCGGGCGATGCTGTAACCGGCGTCTATGTGTCTATGTGTCGCTCTCCTCGCTTTGCTATTGTACCGTTACCCGTAGCACCGCAGAATAGCCATCCACATCTATATATCTTGCTGTGAATACCTCTGTGTGCACCCTGCCTCGGGTTGTTGGTCGCTACAAAGGCACCACTCTTTCAGCCTCTGCTATGATGTGGACCTCCGCCCACCGGGCTCTCGAGTTCGGAGCTACATGCTTAGCATCAAAGCGGTGGGCAAAGCTCCAGTCTCTTGCGCATTGCGGGTCCAAGCTATTGAAGGTCAACCACGCTTTGCCTGAACGCCAGTTGGGCAGTCCAAGATGTATAAAACGACTGGTTCCCGAAGACCGCCAGCACGGTGACACCATCTTCATTGACTTTCACTCTCCTTTATGAGCAACAAACTTACAATGGAACACACAGATCCTCGCTTTCCGGACCCACAGGCTGCTATGGCAATGACCAGTGACCCGACACTGTGCACTGGTCTCGACGGCTGTGGGGGCCAGTTCCCCAACAAAAGTGACATTGGCCTATGTGCTCGCTGCACTCTGGTCAAACAGTTTGAGGATGCGGGAGAGGCTAAGGAAGCGGAGAAAATCATGGTATGTAATCAAACTGTATCCCACTCGGCTCAAGAAACAATTTTGGCTAACAGGGTGATGTTTAGAACGAATATATCCATTGTCGAGGTTGCGGTGCTTGTGGCAAACGGTTCGACCCTCAGATCCGAATGTGTGGCCGCTGTGAGTACTTCGCTGCACATATTTCATTGTATTGTACTCAGGCTTGGGCCTTGTTCTCTTGTAACCCAGGCCACTCGCTTTCTGATGCCACTTCCGGTTTGGCTCGTCAGCCCGAGGCCCTCCCGGGACTGATACAGTTGGCGGCGCATGGTCAGTCAGGCCAGCCACATCTCCACGCACTGCAAGAGGAATCGGCCAGGCAAATGGCAGCAGCCCGTTCGAATGCTTTCCAGGCACGCATGAACAAGGCACCCAGTGCTTCTAAGGCTGCAGTGTCACGCACCGTCCCTCCGGGTCCACGTGTTGGGCTTTTACCACCACCTACGGGTGCGCATGCTGGAGCATCGAGCCATATCGAACGGTACATCACACTTGACATTCAAGCGCGCTTGAACAAGGAGCTCTTTCACGCCCTCGGAAGTATCAAGCGTGCATTTACGGCTGATACGGAGATGGATGGTATGTATCATACCAGTACCGGGATCTTGAGCATGATATACTGAGGTTATGCCTATGCAGACATTGTTCGTGAGTGTATCCGCGCGTGGAACAAGGCTGTCTGGGACAGTAAAGCAAGTGCTAGCCTCACAGAGTTAGTCCTATCGTATTCCTGTTTTACCTACTGCATTATCTCTGATTGTTGCCCTTTCGTCATATCCAGGCAAGACGTCTCGCTTCGGTGGATAGGCAACATCATGCCCTACCTGGGAACGGAACACCGTACTCTCGGGGAATTCTATGACATCCACAAGACCCTTCCGAACCGCGATGACTTCTTTTCCAACAAGAACATTCCTCTAGCGATGCGGAACAGCAAGGTTGAGTATCTTTGCCTCGAAATTCAAATTGACTCTGATATGGTAAGTCAATTTATGACCATGCACAATCTGATGTCCGTTCTTATGTGTACCACGGTAGTTCGAAGATCGCACCGGGTTTCCTGCACCAAAGCAGGCTAAGGCAAGCAGTGGTCGAGGCCACCCACCGAAGCGGGAACGACCGGGTGACAGCACCGTCACTGGACCTAATGCAAAAAAGACACGCAGTGAGTTTGCTTCTCTGTGATCAAACGGTTGATGCTAATACATTTTTCTAGTGCATCTTGGCATGCAGCTCACCACAACGTTCAGAGCCGCAACACCTCGCCGTGGCCTTGGCGGCTCAATTCAGCCCGCACAGCAACGCTCATCAGAGCGTATCAAGTTGCAGATCGCAACGGCGGCATTCAACATGCAACAAGAGTTTACCATCTCATGGGAATCTTTGGGAGATTCCGCTGTGCGCTCAGCCGCCATTGGCACCTCACCTGAGATGTCTGGCAAAACCAAGAAGGTCTTCCGTGTACGTTCAGGCCCAGTACTCATTAGAAATTGAAAATCTAATTCATGCTACGTAGCTTGACTTCGATGACAAGAATGGGGGACCTGGGAGGAGTCGCTCGTATGTTGCGAAACGATTCTTTGAGGTTGGGAATGGCACGAGCCATGTCACCTGCGAAGAGAACCGTGCTGCCCTGATACTCGATGCCGAACGTCTTGCGCTCGCGCAGATGTGCCTGAAGGAGTTCTACCGTCTGGCGGAGACTCAAGGAGCCGAAGTATCTCAGGGTATGTTTTCCCACTTATGCTATTACTGCTATCTTAATCTTAATTGGTTTTTTAGAATTTACTGTCACCGAGTGGCTGCTCGCTCAAGAGAGTATTGAACTTAGTGCAGATGCGAGCCCCTCCATGGCTTCTGGCATCTCCAAAGAGGTCTGGAACTCTGACGCATCTTTCTCCGAGTGGGATGCAGGTCTTGTATGGCTAATTGAGCCACGCCGCTCTGCTACGGTGACCCGGTGGTCGGGCACGATGCAACAGTCGAACCGTACCAATAAGCGTCAGTCAACTATGGGTGCTTTTGCTCACTTCTCATTCCTATGGAGTGAGAAAGAGTCCGTATTTGTCGACTTGCAATGTACGTCTCAACGCTCCTGGCATCTCAAATTGTGTATTCATTGCTGACCGCTGACCCACGGACTTGGCAAAACTCATTAGCTTCTCATGGTTGGGATAATGAAGGCAATGAAGCTCAAGTCTTATTTGATATCATGACACACACGCGTGATGGGTACGTGTTACGTCTCTGGAGTTTCACATCTGCACCCTGAATGCTACTAACCGGGTTTTTTTTAAGAAACTCGGGTGTGGGCGATCACGGCCTTGACGGGCTCCGCAAGTTTGCAGAAGATCACGAGTGCAACGCCATCTGTGCTGCACTCCAGCTTGAGCCCTTGTTCAAAGACGAAGTACTGGATGGCTCCACCCAAGCTCACTTCGGCACTCAGGAGAAGGGTAAGGGCAAGCAAGTTGCCAATACGTATGTGGAGGACTCCGACTCGGCAGAGGACATGGAAACCGGCTATGGTGAGGATGACTGACTCAAATCATGAGCATGTAGTACAATGTTCGGCTTTTTGGTAGACTACTTTCTCTATGATTGGTTGATGGGTGGCCCGCCGTGCTGAGCAGTCTGTGGACTCTCGCGAGTCCGAGGCACCGGCGTTAGTGGGCCCAGTCAGTATATTTACTTACTACGCTTTATCCGTGTTGTATTGCGTCCCGCCACGATAACTGTCCCTCTGACGCAGCTCCCACCCTCGCACGCTGTAGATCGCAAGGCCAACACCGCCCGCCTCGTGTCGGCTTACCACATTTAGTAGCGAGACCACGCATGCTTGTCGCGCATGTTGGTCTCTGACGTCCCACGCCCTTGCCTCCGCCCTTAGCCTTGACTCCCCCGACTCTCCCGACGCTCTCGCCTCGTGTCTAGTTAGCTTGCTTGTTCACCCGTATGTAGCTGCTTTCGAATGCAGATTCTCACCCTCCCCATTCAGTCCAGGTTTGATTTTGACTTCGCTCACCATGTCTCACTCCGTCTGCCGCCGTTTGACTTCAACTTCGCCCACTCGCGTCCCGCCTCCGTTCCCCCGTCGTACTTACACATTTCTTTCTGCACACATGTCGCGCACGTCTAGGTTTACTCCCGGCATGTATTTACCTTTCCTGGCATGTATTTAGCTTAGTGACGACTCCCGCCAAATAGCAGCTTCGCTCATCTCCCGTATTTCGTGTCTGACACCACGTACTTTCATTCTTAGCACACTGACCTCAGTATTCAACCTTCGACCTCGACATCGCTCCATTCAGACAGCGGACTATTCAATGACACGAAGCAGGCGGTGTTGGCCTCTCGATCTGCAGCGAGCGAGTGCGGGAACTACGTCAGTGGGATGGGAATCGAAACGGGGCGACATCTCTATGCGGAAAGAGAGAAATAAGTAACGACACTGACCAGGCCCGCTAATGCCGGTGCCTCGTACTCGCGCAAGTCCACGGACTGCTCAGTGCGGCAGGCCACCCATCATCGTCCTCTGCCACCCTCCCTCGCTCCCTGCCGCCCTCACCTGGGTTGACATCACAACGGGATATAACTTGGACCTGGTACTTTACATGATCATGCGCAACTTGGCCTGCATCTGTGCAAAAATCTCCCATCCATCCTCTAGAGCTAGCTGAGGCTTTCCCAAGCCTGCATACACCTTCTCGGCGCCTGCCTTGAACTCGTCAGAGACAAACCGGAATGCTTCCTCACGGGACTCTGGGAGCTTGCTGCGAAGGTGCTCTACCACTTCAACATCAACTGGGATCCTGATATCCTGGTACCCAAAAGCATGGCAGGCCTCATAAATATTCATCGGCGAAGTGCCCGAGGGCAACTGCTTTCCTGGCTGGCTGCGAATAAGGTGACAGTTCCAGTACTGCACAAACTCATCGAGTTTACGCTGTATAATCTGTGACCACAACCACTGAAAAAGATTGCTACAAGTGGTTTGGATTAAAATGGGATACCAGTAACAATAAAATATATTGATGCTTACACATCAAGCTGATCCACAGGATTGAACAGGCCATTGGTTGCACCCTGAGTGAGAATGCTATAACAGTTGCTCCCAGCCCACTTGAGCCATCGTGACCACAAATTCTCAATAGAGATGTTGCTGGTGCTCGCAATGGCCACAAATGGAGGCCATTCGCCCTCATCCAGTTCGGGTGAGTAGACACGTCTATAAAATGGATGCGTGAGCTAAAATGATTGGCACAAGTACTACACACACCTTAATGCTGAATGTACAGCATACATCTCCCCCGTCTCACTGCCATGATCAGCCGTCAACTGACGTGCAATAACTGTGATATGTCGAGATTAAAAATATTGAGCATATACTGAAAATCAAGTCGGAAAAGTGTGCACGTACAACCATTGAATGAGACATTGTCGCAGTAGACGTGCCCAATGGTAGAGCTTTTACGAGCATTCGGGACCACAACCATGTACATAGCCCTGCCCGAAACCTTCTCACGCACCCCATAGATGCCAAAGCCTACTGGTCCCATTCTCAGGGACAAGCTGCCCAACTTCTCGTGACCGTCCACAGAGTGCTCATGATTCACTCCTTTGGCCATGAGTGAACCACGCTCAATGCGAGGACGGTGCGCCCTGTACCGAAGCTCAAACCCAAGAGGGTCATTGTCCCGCATGATAGCATGGACAACATCCCTATCAGGGCATAATGAGCTAAAAGAAACAGCAAAAGCGAGCACTATAATAAATTGTGCACCTTGGTATGATGTACTTTCCCTCTGAGGCTATCTGCTTTGTGACCTCATTGGGGCCATTGCGTCGGTTGATGTCCTGAGTCATCTTGCCGACGACAACAGTGGTTGCCAGAGGCAAGGGTGGTGGCTTCCTAGCGGAGGGGATTTTGAACTTGGCATTGAGCTTCTTTAACGTGGATTTTCTGCAGTGTCGTATTCAGCTTAGACCATGCACGGATAAGCAATTTTGAGAAACATACCCAATCCAGTAGTCAAACTTGGTCTGCAGACGAATGAGCCTCATCTCTAGAGGAAGGCGCTCCTTCGCATACTGCAACAACTCCTGTTTAAGGAGGTCATCGGGTGGCACTGAACAGGCGAATATAATAGATCAGCACAGGCACAGGGGCTATTTGTACAACGAATAATTGAATAGACATACCCTGACCATTGTCACGTCCATTGTGTCCGGATGGATTTGGCATTTCACAAGGCTATGAGGGATACTATGTGATAAGTCGAGAACAAGCCAAGGACTTCGAGGACTGTGGGGATGAGCTTGACCTTATATGCTTCTTGAATGATGAGCCACTGTGCCATGTTGGCGCATAGTGTCAAAGCTTAGGTTGCGGCGGCCTAACCGGCCCCAGGCTGACCGTTGTTTTGCCCAAGCAGCAGTTGCCGGAATGTTACATCGGTGGCTGAGTATGGGCGCTTAGATGTCGCTCTGCCGTGGCCCGGGCGCTATTTGCATGGAGCATCCACGAGAGAAGAATTATTATAAGGACAACACCTGTAAAGCCTCTGTAGTTTATTATCCATGTTCACAAGAAGCTCATGAATCATAGTACCAATTTTTGAGCATGCAGGGAGGCTATGATGCAGTAGACAATTCAATGAAGCTACTGAGCGTCATAGGCAGAGCGCACCTAGCGCACTGCGCGCACGTGTACTTACCAGCGGCGGCCCAGCGGCTAACGACGCTGGTAAGCGCACAACGTTCGACCGCGTCCAACCGGTCGACTACTTAGAGGCAGCACTTGCGAAGACATTACAAGAATCTGGTGGGACTGGGGGCATAGGAGGACTGGCGAATGTTCGGCAGCATGGGTGTATATCTATATAAACAAAAAGCACCGGTCCCCTTTTTAGGAAACCGTGCACACCCTTTCCCTGTTTGGAAACCCCAAGGACATTATGCCCTTTTGCGAGTGCCAGGCACTCCAGGACGTTCATTGAAATGTTTGAACCTCTCGATTATATCCAGAGCTGAACAATCGGGGAGAGACAGAGAGCCTTGAGAGTGCAGTACGTCAATGGTGAACGGCTATGGGGTTGGGCCGGTCACACGGGCGGCTAAGCTGGGCTCGCAGGTCGGATTGGTGGGCGCTTGACCCGATCCCCTGGGACAAGCATCCGCCGTTTCTCCTCCACACCCCCAGGCGTAAATTGCTAAGCAAAAATAGATACAGGATAATGAAGCGATGTATTTCTACTTTCATAAGATACCAAAATGTCCCAACTCGGTGAGGAACTGCCGCAACGACAACTCAAATATGTTACCAGCTCTAAGCGCCCAAGGCCCCAGTGCTCGGAGTGTTCTTACTCACGAAACAGAGATGAGCTCTTTCCGAAAACTTTGATGACCTTGCGGAGACTGAATGACACCTTGGCCTTCGGCGCTTGATGGTGGTGAAACGAATCGGGATGTCGTGGCCGCAGTTCTTGGTAAAGTTGGCACATTTTGGTGTCTAATAGAAGGAAATATAGGTGCGCATATAAGGATATAATCCGTTTTCCTTAGCAATTTAAGCCTGAGAGCCAAAGAGCATGAAGTTCAAGCACGGACGTTTGTGCCCAGTATAAGCGCCCATCGATCAGACGCGCATGCGCGCCCTGTTTAGCCGCCCCACCACCAACACATCGCGCCGCCTTGGTCCTGAGCTCGCGTCGGGTTCTGGTAGAGCACTCTATTGAGCCTTTATTCCGATCAATTTCACCCCAGTTTACTATGGAGTAGTATATATTTCAAAAATATTCCGTGGCGGAGACACGGGAATCTGCTAGTCTTCGGACAATGGGTGAAACAGAATGGGCGCTTGAATGGCACAATGATAAACATAAATAGCAAAAAATGAAGCGTGGCTCTCCCGCGTATGATATCTGGTCTCGCTTCAAGCTCCTCATCCCGTCTCACTTTTTCAAATAAAAGTGCTGCCGCCTGCTGGGGCTTTGTTGTGCTTGCCGTCGTTACCCGTCACGCTTCAGCGTCGACATCGACGTCGTATGCCCTTCCCTTTCTTTCTCTTCTCTCATGTCTAGCTTCCGTTCGCGCTAACCCCGACCACTCGCGTCTATATTCTCCTCCGTGCTCAAGATGTCGTCAGACTTGATCACGGTTGACAATCTCGACTTCAACCAGATAACATACAGCACTTACCCCGACGACCATCTCAGCTGGTCCCCTTACCAGCCCCCAAACGACCCCGATGTGTGGAACGCCTTGGTACAGAGAGCAGCCGTCTCCGGCCTCTCCGCCACTTTTTCCTTTACTGGTACACCATTCTCTTCCTTTTCACCCGCGATGGACCTTACCAACCGTAGCACCCCCTGGCTGCTCCAACAGGCTCACAAGTCTCCGTCGTCGGCCGCGTCGAGCCTGCAAAGAACGGCGCCCTGCCCCCGCTCTCCCTGTACTCCGTCGGCCCCACCCACCTCCAGGCGTACATCGCCGACAACGTGTCTGCCCCTGTCGATGGCGTCGCGTTTTTCAACTCAAGCGTCATGCCGTATGGCGCGTATACCCTAGCCATCAACGTCTCCCGCGCGAGCCTGGATGCCCCGTTTTTTCTCGATTATATCAGATATAACACTACCGACCCCGCGGCGGCCTCGGGATCCTCGACTACCACTACAACGGATACAAGTAGGAGCAGCGCCGACCCGGAGGCGACTCAGACGGGAGGAGTTGTGGAGCAGGCTCAGACATCTCGCTCGACGACCCCTGTGGGCCCAATCGTGGGAGGCGTCGTGGGAGGCGTCGTCGCACTCGTCGCTGCACTCTTTTCGCTCCTATACTTCCGCGCGCGCAGCCGCCGCGGGCGCGCACCAGTATCACCACTGTCCCCCTCGACGCGTAGGTGTTCTCTCCGTCTTGACGCACTTGGGGGGAGAGAAGCTGACTGGATTCGATGTGATATACGACAGCGGCGGCGCGAATCACACCTTTCCTTGCGCCTGGCTCTTCGCGACCGCACTCGGCGTTTGGAGACACCTCAAGGGCCGGGGCAGGGTACACAGACGCGGATGGAGAGGGATCGCAAGGTATGCGCGAGGTCGGCGGGTACGCGTACGCGTGCGAGAAGGGGCAGGACCACGGGCAGCCTGTGAGCAAGGCTGCTATGGCGTGCGTATACACCCGCCCGGAGAGCCCGTCCGCGTCGGTTGCAGAGGCGTATGCCGGGAGCAGACCGGGCTCCAGGACGGGATCGGGATCGGGGACAGGGACTGGGCATGGGTACGACCACTCGCCGATGTCGAGCGTGCACGATCTTCCGAACTTTGCGCCGGCCGCACGAGGGCTGGGGGCGGGCAACGGAAAGGGCGCGCGTGAGGAGACACGAGCTTTGCTGGGTTCGGGGCATGGGCGGAATCGGTCCGGCGCTGGGGACCCGCTGAGGATGGGCGGGTTCGGTGGTGCGGGGGTGGGTCTAGGTGATGCGCAAGAAGACTCGGGGGTGCGATTTGAGCCGGGGGTTACGCCATCGGACGTCGCGCCCGCACTGGTGCTGGCGCCGGGTGCGGGTGTGAGGCCAGTGAGGAGCGCAGGGACGCGGTCGGAAGTCGCGCGGGCAGACGTTCCGCCCGCATATACCCCTGACTGAATGCCGCCCAGGGAGACCATTCGGGTTGGATTGAGCTACTAGGGTAAATAGGTGTACGTTCTACTAATTAATCATAACTTGCGCGTACGTGGTGCGTTTCCGGTGGAGCTTCGTGGTGTTAAGGTTATCAAAGAGCATCTATAAGGTACGCAATGTTAAATTTTTTGGACTGACAGTCGGACGGGCGGCGGGTGGGAATTGAGCAACATTTACGGTGGGATCGCTGCGCCAAGGGAAAACCAGGCTAGCGTTTGGTAGATCGTGACATGTACGTGACACAATGCGTGAGTTTCCCGTGACATGGGCGTCTAGACGCGGATTGGCGGGGGCGCTGATGTCACGCGTGCGGTGTTGGCAGTGTGAGCGCGGGCTGGGACTGTCTGTTGTCGTCTCCCTCCTCGTCCTCGTCGCCCTCGCCCCCGTTCTCCCTGCCTCGCCCAGCAGCAGCAGCCCCTCGGTCGTCTTCCTTGTTGTAGCAAATTAGTGCGCTATAGTTTACGATGGGTGGTGCAGGTACGTGCTTGCTTTCCTCGCCTTCCCAGCCCCCGCTATCGTGCGAGTGTGCCGAGCTGACGTTGACCTCGCATTATTGCCACCGCGTCACCAATCCTTGAACTTGCCTATCTATGGCATTGCACGTCCCGCGAATCATTTTGGGCATCCTTTGTCTACCGTGCAACGTCTTGGAACGGTATCTGGCGTGACCCGCATACGGCTGCAAACCATTTCTTCCCCAACGTCTAGGATGGCTCTTCCTCTTCTCGGTTCTTATGGCCGCTGGTCTCTTGTTCACTATGGTCTTCTTCGTACGTTCTTGCTTTGTTCGTCAGTTTCTTGTTCAAATGTAACCGGCCGATCTGGCGTTCAGATCATAATGTTTTCCGACCTCGAATGTGACTACATCAACCCCATAGACCTCTGCAATAAGTTGAACCAGGTACGCCATCCACCGTTTTCCATTTGATCAATCTTCTCGGAGCCACCAAACACCTAATGAGGCACATACCTTCTTCGCTCACAGTTCGTTCTTCCCGAGAACATCGCACACGCCTTCCTCTCTCTCCTCTTCCTTCTCTCGGGCCAATGGATGGCGTTCCTCCTCAACGCACCACTGCTCGCGTACAATATCAACAAGTGCGTGTTCTGACACTCGTCCGTGTTTGCGCTTGCGCCTGCGCCTCCGCGCGACACGTACGTAAAACACAAACTAACGATAGACGCGCCGCGTGCAGAATACGAGGAGGGAACCACATGTACGACGCAACCGAAATCTTCCGCACCCTCCCGAACCACAAGAAGGAAAGCTTCTTCAAGCTCGGATTCTACCTCCTCAGTTTCTTCTACTACCTCTACCGGTGCGTATTCGTTTGCCCGTTGCGGGTTTCTTGCTCCGCAGGAGCGGGCGTCTGCGAGCGCGCGCTGATGGCTGCTGTTCGTGCGCGCCTGCAGGATGATCCTCGCCCTCATCCAGGAGAGCGAGTGAGTGCGCGGGCCCCGTCTGCGTCCACGTCCACGTCACGACCCTTTCTTTCCAAAATTCGCTCCGATTCATGCCTATCACGAACTGTCGACGAGTTACGATGGAGTGAACATTTGGAAGGACAAGAAAATGGGCTTGAGATGCTTAAGGAGGTACGAGGAGAAAGGAGGGGGAACGTTGTAGGTGGGCTTGGGTGCGGGCGCGAGTGGACGCTTGATGGCTTGCCTTGCGCCGATCTGATCTACGCGTACGTACTCTACAATGATGCTTGTTTTCATTTTATCTTCTATCTCCTTTTCGGCCGGTGTGGTGGGAATGCCGTCTGCTCAAGTCGCCGGGCGTAGTTGGTAGTAAGTCCGCGTGCTGGGTGGGTCCTTCGCACTTGCTATCTCTGTCACGAGCCATGGGGTGCTGGGTCATCCGAGAAGCCTATATATTGTCGAGATCGAGCGGCGCCCGTGCTCTCACAAGTGTGAAGCGTAGATGTCGCACATACGCCCTGATGATCACAGTTCGGGTACGTGTCTTCGACCCTTTCCGGCCCACTCGATTTTACGTTGACCGCCGTGCGGAACGTCTACACAGAGCCTACGCACCTATCTATTATTTTGCCGAGAACACGAAACTTCGTTACAAGTTGACATCCGCCGTTCGCAATGCATACGATAGTGTGCTCCACGACAAGCCGGATCTGCGCCAAGACCCCTATCGTATATCGCGAGCACAGGAAGTGGGCAATGCTGCTTGTCAAGCCGGATGTTGCTCGAAACGTTGGAAGCTGACGGTGCGGCGAAGTGTGCACGCTTCGCCGCAGGTTGTTTGAAAGTTGTGAACAGCGGGGGTCTCGGGCTGGACGGAGCATACCTCAGGTCACCCGGAAAGTGTGTTCGAACTCGAATTGAATCACGGCTGTGGAAAGTGGCGCGATGAAGGTGGTAGAGCCCGGTGAGGTCTGCATGCTAGGGAGCTAGGAGACAAGGCAAGCGGGTACGGGTGGGAAATCCTCTTGGTGTGGCTGAGACGGAGATGCTGGGAGGTCGTTGGGTCGAGGCATTGGGCACTCACTCGTGTTAGGTTTACCGGGAGGTCTCCAGTGCGCGCATGTGTCCCCATGCATCCCTACTGGCGTGGCGTGGAATCGGATTGGGCATGATAACGTTCCGTGGTGAGTGTGGTACCAGAAAAAGGGTACCGCTAGAGGTGCGCTAGGCTTTTGGCAGTTCGAGTCTGCGCATGGCGTATGTGGCCGAAAGTTGGACATGCGTTCTATAGATCGATGTATCATTATGTTGTAGACGCAGTTAGTCAGATCGTCTTTGTGTCACCCGGCCGAGGCAAGTAGCGGTTGTACCGGAGTTGGGACTCCCGGCTACCCCAAGTACCTGGATGTTCCTACCAACTAGGATACACTGAGGGCCGCAAAATGGGCTTGCATCGAGCTGTGGTTAGACGGAGGAAGGGAAGGATACAAAAAATGTCCCAGGGAGGATTCGAGCCTCCGTCTTCACGGTACTGCGCAACCACAACGTGATGATCTAACCACTAATCGACAAGGACCCCGACGGAACTGTCCTCGCAGTAGATTACGATGGAGAAGAATGTTTTGTTGGCGAATTGGAATGAGAAACACTACCAGCTGGTAGCCTGCGGTAGTCTTTCAACTCGAAACTCAAAGCTAATTGCTGCCATATGTGCCTCCGACACCGCTCGCCAATGCTCTAGTACAGTACCGCTTAAACTGAGAGAACATACCCGAATATATACGGAAAATGGCACTCATCATGACCTCGCGCGTATGTTAAAGCTTTACGTTCGAATGCATATATCCACATGTGTAGTCGTATATTTGAAACAACAATTTGTTTTAGTCGTACAATAGTCGTACAACAGCCACAATACAAGGTACACAGTGCAAGAGCAAGGGCGTAATGGTCGTACAAGGGAGCAAGACAAGGACAGCTGCCAGCAGAAATAACTTATCAATCGACCGATACCGAGGCATTCCGGGCCCATCGCCACTGGGTCTCCCCTATCCATGATGTTCGTGGGTCTTCGTCATCACTCTTCTCTTGGTCTAAGGCATCGTGCGGTTTGTTGTTGCCTCCTTTACCTCCTCTCCTCTTGAACCTCCTCATCTTCTGGAGAGGCCCGTGAACTCATCGTCAACGGCGTGACAGGGTCTAACGGCGGGAGTTGCGCCGGTCCCGCACCCGCGCCCACCATTCTCGTACTCCGCACGCTGTTCGACCGGCTGCGGTGCCCGTTCGACGGCGAGTGCATTAGCGCTGACACGGGAATCGGCCTCAACGCCGTACTGTCCTTCTTCCTGACTAACGCGGGACCGTGCTGTTGTGGCGCATAGTTCTGAGACTGATGCTGATAATGTACCTGCTGCTGCTGTTGGGTGGACAGCGAGGTGGTCGACCCCGCGGGAGACGCGTGCCACGTGACAGACGAGGGGCCAACGCCGGGTGGTCGTGTGTGGACAGACAGACGCGGCGGAGTCGAGGCGAGCGCGGGCAGAGAGAGCGGGTTGGGTGGTGGGGTGATGAAAGAGGGTCCGGCCCCACTACTGGTGCTTAGTGTGGCCGCACGCGGTTCGTAATGACTAGTGTTGGGCAACACCTGCGGCGTCCGCGCAGCGTCTGAGGTACGGAGGTATGCACGCGGGTCGTCGCTGCCTGGGTCCGGCGAGGCGCCCGACGGCCTACGGTGTCGAATGTCCGTCGTACTCATCCGTCGGAACGCCTCTGTGGGCCGTGTCATGTCTGGGGACTCAGGGCTCAGTAGTCCCGTAGACGACTGCGTGACCGACACCGAGCTTGGGCGCACTCGGGTAGACATGTCGCGGTGTAGGTGTGGCGACGATGTGATGATGGAAGGGTATCGGCTGGATTGGCCACTTAAGGAACTGGCAGTGGTCGACTGTGTCCCCGAGCGCAGGACACTCGTCCGGAACGCCGCAGTCAGAGGGATTGCCGGCCCTGTGGACGAGCGTGGGCGGTAGGGCGTCGTCGTGGCGGTGGGTGCACTCGAGGTACTCGTCAAGCTGGGGCGGCGGTGGCTGGAGGAGGAAGAGGTGGTGGTGGTAATCACCCCGCGCCAGTGGAGTTGGGGCTGCTCAGGGGACGCGGGAGGGGATGGTAGTTGTAGGGATCTGGTTTCCGCGTAGACGTCGGCTGCGCTGTCCTCAAGGACAGGCTCCATCCCTGGTTTCTGTGTAGCTGTGCGCGGGCGGCCGCTCGGGTGGCGCATGAGCGCCGAGCTGGAGAGCGAGGGGTGAGGGGCGAACATAGGTGTGCCCGACATGGCGCGCGGGCCAGAATCCGCGGGCGAGGTAGGGGTTATAGGGAGGGGAAGGGAAGCCCGCCGCGCGGCCGTTATGGCATACTCGCGTTTGGATGCCAGCCCCGGTGGGGTCGGAGAACGGTGGGGAGGAGGCAATGCAGCGCGCGTCGCGGGCGCGTGCCCATCGTCGCTGATGACGGGTCTTCCCAGCTCGTCGCGCCCGTAGGGGCGGTCGTGCGCCCGGTCGCGCGCGGAACGGCGGCTGCTGGAGCTAGAGCTGGTCCGGTGCGAGGTCGTCGCATGGTTAGTGACGAACGACGCCTTGTCGTCGGTCGCGGCGGGGTCGTCGTCCGGCATCGCGAGCGAGGCGGTGCTGGAGCCGGCACTGGCACTGGCACGGGAACGAGCACTGGGGCTGAGGCTGCGAGGCCTGGTGGCAGAGCGGAAGTCAGACCAGGTGAGTGCAGAGATGGGCCTGAGGGGGTCGAGAAGTAGGGGCAGGAGAGGCTGAGCGTCCGGACCGGCGAACATCTTTTGATGTCGGAAGGATGGACGCCGAGATGGCAGATACGTGCCCCCCGCGGTCGCATCCGAAGGTTGGCCGCGCTCAACATCGCGATCGTTCACCTTACGGTACGAGCTGCGGCGAGGGCGGCCGGAGAGGGAGCCTATGAGATCTTGACGGTGGACGCGGCGGCGTATGACAGGCACCACGGTCGCAACAACGAGGGCGACGAGGGAGCAGCCGCCGAGCACGCCCAAGACGACGCCGAGGTTCGCATAGGGCTGGTTTGTATTGGGTTGGTAAGGCTGCTGCTGGGAGGACGGCTGGAGTTCGCGATGCGTGTATGATTAGCGCACGACCCCTCTTCTGTGACAGAGAAGATCGGGGGGACTCACATCATTCGCACAGTTCATGCACTTGGCTGGGATGGCCATAGTCGCTGTCTAGCGCAGTTGTCGGGTTGGACGAAGTTCAGGTATGGCCGTTGGGAGACTCGCGAGTACGCCATGGGGGTAATACGTGTGTTCGAAGGCATGACGAGCAGGAGCCATGGTGGCGCTATTGTGCAGTGGGTCGGAACTCGCTCTACGACCGGGCCCGAGAGGACCAATGGGCTTGCCTCAGCGGGGTTGGCGCGGTGGGTACTCGCCCCCTCGTGTCTCCACACAGCCCCCACGATGACCATCGTCACTGATATGATCGACCTCCCCGGTCACGCTTCCTCTGCGCACGGCCAGCCACCCGCTGGGGCCCCGTGCGGACGCTCTCGCCCATGCGGGTGCAGAGATGCTTGATGCTGGGATCATTCACGGCCGGGCAGATCAGGGGGGCGTACGTCTGAGAAGGATCTCCTCGAAGTCGAACCCATTCGCGCCGTGTGAAGTTGGCGGAAAAAGGAAACGTAGTTGGGTCGCGTCGTTCGCCACATATACCATCGCGGGGTTGCGGTGGGGCGGCCCACACGTCGTGTTCGGTGTGAGACGGCGTCGTTGAGGCTTGCTTGCTTGGAAACAGCGGTTTGGATTGGTGTTGCGATGCGATGTGCGGTCCCACCCCCTAACCCCCACCCCTGATTGTGCAGCGGCAGCATCACGCGGGGCTGTACAGGCCAGACGGAGGCGCTACACATATAAACAGCCCGAAGATGGAGATATCAGCTGGATTCGAAGCCCGGACACTCGCCGCACCTGCCTGCCAGGAATTTGCACGATCATTCCCCATTCCCTGGCATTCGCTACGCCTCCCCGTCTTGCCTCTGTGTTTCTCTTCATCTGATACCGGGACGCCTGTCTTCTTCCCCGGATCGCCGCGTCCGATGCGGAGGGTTTCGTCCTGCGATGCGATAATTTTCCGCGGCGGGTGCGTATGACTATCGATGTCAGCGCCTCTGTCCGTGTCTGCGTCTGTCCGGGTGTCAGGAAGGCCTCGAGTCTGTGCGTGATGGCCGGTTCCGCCCAAAATTTGGCGTCTTCCTGACCTCGCGCGCGGCGTCGAGGAGCAAGGACGTAAAACGTTAGGGCGGGAAGGATGAACAAGGCACGAGGTGGACGTGACGGTCTAGAAGTGACCTCCGGGGGAAGGTCGCGGCTGCTCTTTGGGGTGCTGTGCTTTGTGCTTTGTACTTTATGCTTTATGTGCGCTGCAGGAGGCTGATTGACAAACGCAGCACGTATGCACATTTGTGGATCGAAAAGCGCAGGACGCAGTCGTCAAGGGCCCTTGGGCTTCAAACATCTAGGGTGTGGGAGGAGATTTAGGCGCGATAAACTCGGCCGATGACACGCCTGCCACTGAGGGCCTGACAGGATTCGTTGGCGGAAGATAGGTAGGACGTGTTTCGCGCATAGTTGCTGCTGCTGTGGTCGACGTAAGTGTGCCTCCAACCAGCGTCGCGCTAGCGAAGTGGAGGCCCGAGCGGCGTCAGTCCCAAAAAGATTGCATATCCAAATTGCGTAGGCTCCGGGGGTGCGTTCGGCTGGCGCGCCACGCTGAATGAAGAAGTGTGCGCGATAATTTACGTCTTCGGAGAGCGGCGTGCCATCTTTCTGGTCTGTAACGGTTGAGCTGCAGCGCCGAACCAGGGT
Organism: Trametes meyenii; assembly: GCA_022606255.1. Lineage (NCBI taxonomy): Eukaryota > Fungi > Basidiomycota > Agaricomycetes > Polyporales > Polyporaceae > Trametes > Trametes meyenii. The sequence continues at coordinate 1,575,624 of JABYQG010000008.1, forward strand.
TGTAGTCGGTGGAAGATTGACTGCCTGATGGGAAAGGCGAGTTGTTTGAATAAAACAGGTGGGTGTATTGGACATTAGTACTCGCCTTTGCGTCGACGGTAGGACGTTGGTGAGGTTTCCTGCGGCGACGGCCTAGCATATTGTGCGTCGGGAAAGGCGACGATCGTTAGGCGGTTCTGGTTCGACTCTCCCACTTGTACTGGATGTCATGAACTACAGGAGGGGCAGGGGCGGGACAGTGAGAAGGGCAGGCTGTCTGAGGGCGCAGAGGTCAGAGGTGGGTGGTCCGGCAAGTATGAGAGAAAGTCAAATGTACTACGTACTCTCCTCCGCGCAAGTTGTGCCGATCGAGCTCGGGCGCCTTGGGTACGCGACTGATCATGGCCAGGAAACATAGGACTAGTCACTGAGCTCGAGAAAACAGTGGGTATTATACGGTACGGCTCAGGAGAAGGGAACTTAATCTAGTTTGAGGATAGGTCGTATGAGCATGTGCGCCACGGTGTACATGTATGTTGCGAGTTGGTTCGAATTTGAGAGTTGGGTTGGTCATTTGTCGCGTTTCTTGGCTGGCGAAGCGACGGCCCAGGTAAGTAGTCGTGACGTGCAGACATGTCTAAAGTTGTGGGGTCGAATCTGCCGTGTTTGAACGTCAAATGTGTGCTTGACCGGCGGTGAAACCAAGCCGATTTCAACTTTTTGTGCAAAGGGTGCCACTTTTATGACCATCGACGAAACTCGCGCTCGTTGAGCTAAAGCGTACTTGACCAAGTTGGACTTTCCGTTTGTTCGGCACGGAATCTCCTCGTTGGTATTGCAGACGGACGGTAACTGATGGTGGTGGTGGTCGGAACGAACAGAAACTCGAGCGGGTGAGCGCTAGCGTGATGACAGCCGAGGTCGACGCAGCCGGCGCAGGACCCGGATGTACACCCGTTCATACAAGTACAAACATATCATTATCCAACCCTCCGAGTCCAAGCAAGTATCATACGGCCAAGCACCGAGATAACCCGCACGCTGGGATACCCCGCTCTCTATAAAAATACGGTACTCGCGTGTACGCCTTTCGCATCCCCACGCCCCGACGCGCAAGCCAGCTCATGCACATAATCAAGAACCTACGGCTTCTTGCGCGTGTCCTGCGAGTCCGGGCCGTCATCGTCATCGTCGTTGAAGCCCATGTTCTCCCAGATGAGCGCGCAACACACGCGAAGGAGCTTGAGGGGCTCGTCGGTCCGCGCCTTGTCGTAGAGCCGCCGCGCGAGCTCGGTCTGCGCACCCGACGTGACGCTGTCGCGCACGCAGGCGAGTACGGTGCCGGTCGGCGCGAGCACGGCGCGGAGTTGGGGGCCGAGCGCGGGGAGGGAGGGCATCGGGAGGAGGATGGATTCTCGTCTGTGGGGTGTGGTTGGGTGGTCAGCCATGCAGCGCACTTCCAAAGAAAGGAAGTGGGAGCAGGGAGGGGAATTGGGAAGAGGTAGAGAGAGGGAAAGTACGTACGAAACGTCGGGGAAGGGGGGCATGTTTCCGAGGTCTCCGAGGCGCTGAGCGTCCTCGACGAGGCGGTTCTCGTCGTAGGCGACGCCGTGCTCCCACTCAGCGTTGCGACGATCCTTCATGTCTTGCCACTCTGTCTGGCCGGCGAGGGTGCGCCGCATGAGGTCCATGCGCTCTTGGGCGGCCCACCTGCTGCGCGACCACCAGAGATACCAGCCGGCCTTCCAGTACAGCGGTTCGGTTGCGTTCGCGATGGTGTCCGAATGTTGGAGCGCGCGAGAGGGATCTGTGGAAGAGGAGGTAGAGGCAGAGTCGGATGCGGGGATGTCGAGGAGAGCGTGAAGCCAGCCGGAGTAGCGTTGACCTTCGGGAGGAAGGGGGTGGTGCACCGGCGCGGTGTCTATTACTTCGGAGACATCGACACGCGGCGGTTTGTCTGGGCGGGTGTGCACGGTCTGTTGGCGGTGGTGGGAGAGGACGCGGGTGACTTCGTGGAGGAAGACGCGGCGGACGCAGAGGGTACGGCACCACGGGTCTGCGCCGTGGATGCGGCCTGTGACGCTTTGTGAACAGTAGGTAATGCAGCGCTCGTCAACAGAAGGAGAGAATGGGCCTGGTAGGGGGGATGAGCGATGGTGAGAGGAGGACGAGAGTCGGGGTGGGGTAGCGTACCTTTCGGCGGGCGGACGATCTTGAGGGACGGCAAGCGGTCCCACCAGAGCTCTGAGCGTGGGGGCGGGTCTTGGGACGTGTATGAAGATGAAGAGGAGGCAGTGGGCTGCATAGCGAGAACGAGAGGGCGGGAGAGCGGGAGAGCGGACGAGCGTCGAGGTCGGGCTCACCTACGGTTAACGTCAAGTAACGAGCGTCGGTGGCCGCCTTGAGCGCCCGCCACCCTCCGTTTGAGCGGAGTTGCTCCCCTTTCCCTCCAATTCCATCTCCGCCTGAACTCGGTCCTTATAAGCTGCCTCCAGAAATTTGAGTCGGGCACACTTTACGCGCTGTCCAAAGAACCGCTTTCGCAGCTCCCGCACAGAGAGGCCTTCCGGTCCTCTCGCTCTCGGCTGTGGGGAAAGTCCCCGGAGATGCAGACCGTGTCCCCGCCCGCCCAGGAAAGCGTCTGCCCCCAAGCACGGCGGATGGGCGGGGACGGCCGGACGCTCCTGCTCCGTGCGTTCTCCCCAGGACGTTCGCGAGCTCGCGTCCAAGGCCAGTCTGCCTGCGCGGTGGCCCTCTGCTCGTCCGGCGACGGCAGTTACGGCGCGAAGACGTTTGGCGAGCGCCGTGGCTGCTCGGGCGTGGCGGGGGGCGGCTGCGTGGATCGGTTGCTCATAGAGATAGTCATGCGGACGCGGCGCGCGCGAGCGTGTCGCGAACACAATGGGGCTCACTCTTGGTCAGCGCGCCCTCTTCGTATTTTTTCCTTCTTTGAACGCTCGTTCGTTCGTTGCGGGGCGGTCAGTGAGGGGAAGTCGGGCGTTGGATTCGGGCTCGTACGGGAGGTTCGCTGCAGGTATGTGCCCGTTCTGTCTGGTTGAGATGATGTTATTCTTTTGAATTTCTTCAAGGACGATACCTCCCTCGTGGGGGAGGGCGTGCTCCAGAATTTGACACCCCTGATTCTTCTTTACTCTCTCTCTCTCTTTGCGAGGCTACTCGACAGTTGGCTGATCCTCCCTCTCTTCACAGATGACCATGTGAGTCGCATGCTGTACGCCCCCCGCGTAGAAGTGCGCTGCACCGTGTGCATGTAACCTTGCATGGGCCCTTTCAATATAAACATTGCTTCCATTCCATCTCCTGCTCGCAAGGGGCTGTTGCTGCATCAACGGCGATCGGTCTACCGTGATTATTACACGACTGGACATTAGCGTTTATTGGCCTAGAGTGAGTTCCGCGGACACGCCGATGGACCTGTACGTCCGGTGGTATTGCCGATTCGTCTGCCGTGAACTTGAAAGCTTAGCTCCGTTCCGTTCAAAGCGGCCGTGAGATTGAGTGCGAAGGCTGCTGGAAGAGCGGTTGGCGCAACTCGCGGCTGTGACGGAAGTTGAATGTTTGCAAGTGAGGCTACGAGGTGCGAGTGGGTGCGTTTGCACGCCCGGACAAGAAACGATCTGGTAACACGGCTTCAGGCGTTTGGTTTGGTTGGTGCGAGCGTGTCTGTCGTCGGGTCTATGCTGTCGTGGACCACGGTGGTTGTCCCTCCCCGTCCGAGCTGGAGCCCCTCGAGCCGGAAGCCGGGCCGGGCTCGCCTTGGGCGGAAAATGTGCGTAGACGCCGGGGCGGAATCGACCGCTTGCTCGCTTACCGTCGATGTCGCTCACCCTCGGCACTTCATTCTCTATTCTCCCTCCTCGGCCTCCAGCAACAGCCGCAGCAGCTTGTGACAAATAGTCAACGGTATACCCATACAAACAGGTTACTTTGGTGCTATAGATGGGTACGAGAGAAAAGCAGAAGCAGGGCCTGCCCTCGTCCAACTGGCTTGCTCTACAGAAGGTCCGTCCTCCATCTCACTCTTCCCCGTATGTACCGCACCCAATATCTCCACGCAGCTACTCAACTCTCCACATTTTCTCACAGAAACTTCCAAAAACAAAGGCTTCTTCGTCATCACACACAAATGCATCCATCAGCGCCGTAGCCTCCCGCAAACGTCGCAAACTTGACCACTCGTCCTCCCACTCTGAAGTGACGACGCTCCCCGCCTCCCCGTCGTCATCAGCGCATACACACGCATTTCCTCGCGGTACAGAAAACGACGCCCAGGAACCGGACGATATCCCTGACCAAGTCAAAAACGGGGAGTCCGTCCACCATCTCCGCAAGATGGTCCTTGGTCTGCTCGACCATCCGTCCGCCCACCACCAGTACGTTCGCCCTTTTCGCTTTCGCTTTCGGATCCCTCCCCTTCAGTGGTTGGCCCCGCACTGATCTCATCTAACACGGCCCTCCCCCAGGCCAGGAAAGTACCTCGCGCTCGACTGCGAGATGGTCGGCGTCGGCATCGACGGCGAAGAGTCCGCCCTCGCCCGCGTCTCCCTCGTCAATTTTCACGGTGTCGTCCTCGTGGACGCGTTCGTCCGCCCGCGCGAGCGCGTCGTAGATTATCGCACGCAGTTTTCGGGCATCAGGCCCGCGGATATGGTGCACGGTACGCGCGCGCGTCTTTCTTTCTTGAGACAGTAGGCAAAGGTGTTGATACGAACGGTTGTGGCGACAGCGGAGGAGTTTGAGGAGGTACAGAAGCGCATCGCGGAGATGTTAAAGGATCGGGTCTTGGTTGGACATGCAGTGCATAACGATCTCAAGGTGAGTGTTTGTGTCGCTTTCTTGCGTTGCAGTGCGTTCCTCGTCTCTAATCTCGCTGCGCCGTTATTCTTTGGCGCAGTGGGCGGAAAGAGGGTGTTTAGCAGCCTCGCGGGGAACCTATTATTGGCTGTAAAGCTCGTGTCGCGCTGACCGGGCATGAGGTGGGACGGTATATACGCTCGTAGTAAGAACCGCTGGATGCTATGTGTCTCCGGGTGCGCCCCTTGCGCAAGAGCTAGTACCTCCGGTACCTCGGTGGGAGCCCACCGTGTCTCGTGCGGCATCGCGAACGCTTGCTAACATATCATTTTTTCTCCTCCTTTCGTCGTTTCCCCTTCCTTCCCCACTCTCCCTGTCCCCACTCACGCCGTCTTCTATGTGACACATAGGCCCTTCTCCTCTCGCACCCGCGGCCGGCGACGCGCGACACGCAACAACTCTACCCGAAGCACGGGCTCGTCCGCGGGCGTAGGCCCGCGCTGCGGAATTTGGTCAAGACGGAGCTCGGGTTAGTTATTCAGGCGGGGGAGCATTCGTCGGTATGTCGCGTTTTCGTTTTCGTTTGCGTTTGCGTTCACTCTCCTTTTTTGTTCGTGGGTTGTGGATCTGTGATGCAGTGCGCAAGAATCGCGTCATACGGTTTCAGAGGTTGGGTTCGAACGGCGTCGGGACATGCGTGTATAGCAGGAATGGCGTCCGATGGTCTCCCGCCGAGCTCGACCTTCGATATTTTTCTCGGGATTTTGTTCCTTCCTCTTTCTTCTGCTTCCGTTTCACCTGCTTCGTATGATGCTGAACCCGCTGTGTTAGGTAACGGACGCGCGCGCGACGATGGCGCTCTTCCGGCTTCACCGGAAAGAGTGGGAGAAGGACTTTCGCCCGCTCCCGCAGGCTGCACATATACCTCCCGACCCAACCGTGAATCCGGGCGCGAGGATGGACCTGGAGGCGGGCTCGAGCAGGACGCAGGCGAAGGCAGTGTCGAGGAAACGTTTAAGGGAAGCTGAGGAGAGCTCTGAGCTGGGGGATGTTGATGGGGAAGAGAGCGGTGTTGAGGAGGAGGATAGGGATCGGTCGGGCAAGGTCGAAGACAAACGGAACGGCGGCGGGAGGGCGAAGGCGCAAGCGAAAAAAGGGGCAGAGCAGATGTTCCCCGGTGGGGGGAGGCGCGGGGTTTCGTCGGGGCTGTCGACAGTCGTTAAGCGGGGACCGGGCGGAAACGTGAAGAATGGTGGTCGGGGCGGGGGCGTGAAGGCAAAGACGCAGGAGAAGTGGTGGAAAGATTTGGGTGGTGGCGCAAAGGGAAGCGTGCGAATGGCCGTGGGAAGGTGATAAGCCTGCATTCGCGATTTAGAGCGGGGAAAACTTGTGTGGATGTCGTTAGGCGTGGTGGTGGTGCTTTATAGAGCATCTCCGACGTTTGCCGGAAGCATAAAGTTTACTTCCATGACGGGATTTCGTCCTGTTTGTGTGGATGCTGCTTCTGTATTTCAGTATGGAGTTCTTGGTACTTGTCCATTCAGTCTGACCTGTAATGATGAGGGCAGCAAACTTGTGTCAGGATCTACTCTACTGGGAGTTCTCCCACACTAGTATCATTATCTGATTTTTGATTCCTTCTTGGATAGTTGGTGGGTCTATCAAGATGAGAATTTTTTACAGTTTCTAAGGTACAAAGAAAATGTTTCTTATGGAACAACCTTTGGGCCAAGCACCATTATACCAATTGATTCCTGTGGGGAAAATATTTTCAAACCCAGCTTATCCAAGTAAGTCTTAAAATAAGTGTCAAACACAACCTTTCTTACCCACCAACACCCAACCTGGGGTTAGGGCCAATTTTCACTACAATCTTTAGGGTTAGCCCTTCAACCATTACTTACTCAGGTCTTACCGCTTCTTACCACTTACAAGGGGCAACTCCCAGGCACTTATTTAAGCATGCCCAGTGTAGATCACAAGATTTTGTGGCCTTACTTGTGTCTAAGCTCCAGTATTTCCAGGTTTTTGAGCTTGTTGTTATGAGCAACAGTATTAAGAATATGCTTTTTATGAAGTGTTAATATTGATATATTAGTAAGCAAACCAGGGCAAGAAGGTAGATTTACTAGCTATAAATCTGTAATAGTTAAATCTGCCTTTTCATATAATATGGACAGTTTCTATCCAAATGACAAGTTTGATACCTCACTAGAAAGGTGTTCCAAAGTGGATTCTATGTATGATGTCACTGTATCCCTCCCAGTAATTGAAGACCCAGTATTACTGTTTACACTACAGAGCTTAGGTAATAAGAGCATTGCTAAAGACATGTTTATGATGCAATATTTTGAAATCAACCATTGAATAGAGCTCACCAGGAGCTTTATGATTGATGAGAAATAAAGAAATTGTTTCTTGGAGGACAACCTCTGCCCCAGGCCACATTACACCAATTGGGCCTGTGGAAAAACATCTTCAAACCCAGCTTATCCAGGTAAGACTCAAAATAGGTGCCAAACACAACCTTTCTTACCCACCAACACCCAGCCCAGGGTTAGGGGCAGTTTCCACTACAAATTTTAGAGTTAGCCCTTCAACCATTACTTACTTATGACTTACCACTACTTACCACTTATGATGGTGCATCCTGGGCACTTATTTGACCCTCTGGAGCACTGCACATGTTCATTTTAGATCACATGGTTCCAGGACTGTATTAGGGTCTACACTTTAGTAATTCCGGGTTTTTGAGTTTGTTAGTGGGTCAACTAGGATGAAAAATTTTGTGAGTAACAGTATTAAGAATGTGCATCTAATGGAATGTTAATATCAATACATTAGTGTAAGAACCATGCACGAAGATGTGGTTCTACATTTATTGTATCGCATGCTGAATATGCCCAAGGAGGCCAATGAGCCTCTGAGAACCGTTTAAAGTCCTTCAAAGGACTTATCAGGGCCTTAGCACCTGATAGATTAGATTACACAATTGTATTATCTACACATACGGTGACCCAAGGTTCGGGCCTTGGGCATCTGATGGGGTAGAGAACTCTACCCCCATCACCCTTCGAGTACACTGAGCAATCAAAGCCCAGTTCAGAGTACTTGCGGGATACAGGGGACAGAGCCCCTCTACAGCATTCTTACACTTTTTTACTCTTTCTGCAAAGCTTTTTAGCTTTAGCTAACCTAGCTCGATGTGCAATGTTATCAATGAACTCTATCAGACAGCATCCTGATATGGACCGTTCATGGCATTCTCAAAGCCCGGGTCACAACGAAACCCCAGATGGTTCTCACCATCAACCTGGTCCTCAGCAACCACCACCTGCTGGCTTTGCCAGCTCACCAGGGCGACTGCGGACCCCAACGGTGCGCTATGACGTGCCTGCATCAGGAACAACATCCTCTCCGAATAAGCACTAAATTATCACTAATTAGAGAAAATCCAGAAATCAGATCTTTTTTCTTTTGCATTGTTTTAGATTGAGGTTTGAGCACCTGTTACAGTATGTTAACCTTTATATATTATTTTAGACACACTCTGAACATATATATCACTTGATATGTGATGACTAAAGAAACTTGCTAAGGAAAACATTCCTTCTATCTTTTACTAAGGCTAGATAATTGGTGATAATGTTTTAAGTTTTTTATTTAAGCCTGTTCTAAAGGTGTGCAAATAGCCCTTATAGATCACAAATGTAAATGAAAGTGCCTTCAGACATTGTGTGAAGAAGAAATATGTAGAGTGATTTAATGTCAAAGGGGTGAACATGAGCCAAAATGTCTAAGTCCAACAAAGCACTTGGAGGAAGAGGGCCATGTCTGGCAGGTACGATTGATGATAAAGTGGGATGATCACATTTGACTTCATGCCCACTGATACTATACACATAGCAGCCTGGGACACTGCTTCAAATGTAGTTTGATTGTGCTAATGGTTCAACTTGCACTAGCAATTGCATTTTTCACCTTGGCAAATTTGTGTCATGTCTGATGACCATGTTACAGTCCGTGCCAACCAGGTCCGGACTTCCAGTTGTCCTGTAACACCTAGATCGTTCCAGCCCATTTCACTCCTAAGTACAAGTCTTAGCCCATCCAGTTTCTTCTCGTTCTTTGTGATCGTACTTACTCATTCTCCGACTGGACTTCCGGTCGAACCACAATCCACCCCAGGACTCCACCAGGTTCTGTGCAGATGAGCATCATGCATGTCACTCCGGGTCAGCTGACACCACTCTGCAGTTCCACACAGAGGGCTGACTGGAGTCTGACCTCTGGACTCCCCCCCTGACTTCTATCTATGATTAGATTATAAGCACTGAGCTAGCCGGCCTTATGCCTCAGTTTGGATATCTTGTTAACCCTTCATTACTGCTCTGTAACTCATCTGCTTGTACTCCTTCTCTAATCTACCTCCTTCTCCATCATCCTCTACCAGACTTCTGTCCAGACTCTGACCTCAGACCTCCAACCAACCTCTGTCTGCCTTTGTTTTTCCCTGGCTCTATTCTGTTCAACTCTACCTGTCAACTCTTCTCCATTCCAGAGTTCTGCCACCTCCATCTGAAGTTCAAAGACCCGGCAGATCGCTCAGGGCATTGCTAACAGCTTCGCCAAGTCTTCACTCTCTGGTATGCCCAGAATCCTCCCATCCTCTGGACTTCCTTTCTGGAGTTCCGCTTTTCCACTTCTCTGCTTTCCCGGACTTCTGCACACAATCCTAACAGACCATGACCATTCAATAGAGCTCAGGATTATGAATCTAAGGGAATATTATATCCTCTCAGATCATGCCAGCCAGTACTTATTTTGCACTTTTACTGGATTATATCTCTCAGATCTAAGCCAATGTAGGACATGTTAGACATCAAAAGAAAGCCCTTACATGCCTCTATCACATGGTGCTGCTTATGTGTCCTCACATGTGTCTTTGAGTGTACAGTTGTCAGTAATCATTTAGGTGGAAAGAGTATTTCACACTTTACAATCTCTGAAACATCATCAATTCCCACGCTCTTTGTTGCATTTTGTTTGTATTATAAATGCACACAAATTGCGATTGGTTTGAGGCCGTTTGGTGAAGAACTGGATGAGCAGTAAGCTGGACAAGATGTGCCACCAGATCACTGTGTTAGTATTCACACAGATGGTACCGGTATTTCGCATTTTACGACCTCTTAAACCTCATAAATTCCCACGCTCTTTGTTGGATTTTGTTTACATTCAAAATGCACACAAATCGCGATTTGTTTGAAGCCATTTGGCCAAGAACTGAGTCAGCAGTGAGCTGGACAAGATGTGCCAGCAGAGCACTGCTGAGCCAGCCAGCTCCCATTTCCGGAGGGGGCAGATAAGCAAAAAAGCGCCCAGATGGCCGGGAATGATGTTATCAGAGGCAGAAGACTTGATATGGGGAGATAAGAAGCAAGGAAATCAAAGGCCTGATGGGGCAGTGGTAAGTGTGGGAGACCGGATTGCCTTAGTCCTGGAAGTCCCGGGCTCAATCCTGGCCCATGCCAAATTAAAAAAAGTCGACCACTGGCTGCAGTGGCCCCTATGGGAGTGGCTGAGAACAAACAAAGCATAATAAAATGGCACGATACGATGAAACAGCATTTCGTGCCATTTTGCTTGTGCTTTGTTTGTTTTCAGCCACATTGACCACTCTTACTGGATTATCTCTGTCAGTTGTTGTCCAAAGTGGGTGATGTAATATACCGTTTGAAAGCTCTTGCCTTCCTCTATCCATCTATGTTGTTTATACTGCAATGCGAGCATTTATGAAGCGTCTATTTGAGTATTTCTCCCAGTCAGACCAGTGTTTTCCCCTTTACTACCCCTTAATGGCCTCCAATTTCCGCGCGTATGGGTGCGTTCTGTTTGCGTTTTGAACGCGCACAGACCGCGATTTGTTTGGAGAGATTTGAAGAAGAACTGAGTGCGCAGTGAGCAGATCACTGCTGAGGCAGCTACCTTTCCACTGCTACTGGATTATCTCTCTCGCTATTTCAACAAAGTGGTGCATATAGTATACTGTTCGAAAGCTGCGGATTATGCCCATCCGCTGGTACAACTTCCATGTCTTTACCTTCAATATTGAATGAGCTACCCATGCAACAATACTATTATACCTGAGCTGTGTGATAGAAGCACTTATACCGGTCCAATAGAAGCTGGGAGTAATTCCGCGATATTATAGATGGATTCAGCTTCAAAACACCTTTCTAACTAGGTATTAAACTCACCATTTGGATAAAAACTGCCCAAGTTATGAGGCACAGAAGTTTCAGCCACAGCAGAGTAATAGACAGTTAATCCGGATTCTTGCCCTTGTTAGCTTACTAATTGACTGATATCAACACTCCATAATAAGCACATTCTTAATACTGTTACTCAAAAAAATTTTCATTCTAGTTGACCCACTAACAAACTCAAGAACCCGGAATTACTGACATTTATATGGAAGTAAAGCCTTGAGATCATGTGATCCCAATGCAGGCATGTGCACCGCTCCAGAGGGTCAAATAAGCGCCCATGATGTGCCATCATAAGTGGTAAGTAGTGGTTGAAGGGCTAACCCTAAAATTTGTAGTGGAAACTGCCCCTAACCCTGGGCTGGGTTTTGGTGGATAAGAAAGGTTGTATATGGCGCTTATTTTGGGACTTACCTAGATAAGCTGGGTTTGAAAATATTTTTCTCACAGGCTCAATTGGCGTAACGCAACCTGGCGCAGAGGTCGTCCCATAAAAAACGATTTCTTCGTTCCTCATCAATCGTAAAGGTCATATGCTTAAATCATGTGTAAAGACCACATATAATCATTTATGAATGTTCAAACAGAGCAACTGCATGAAAAATCCCTATATCTAATGGCATCTAATCAAGAATATTAGCAAGAGACCAATATAATTTGCACTAATTTGTGAAATAAGAAAATATGCACTAATTTTCGCAAATATGCACTTATTTGTTCTTATTTGGAAGGGATGTTTTTCCTGATGTGGGCCTTCGACGAGGTCACAACCAGCATCAGTTGTGTCCAGTCATCCTATATCTCCCAACCAACCCCGGGCAAGAATGCCCCAATGCATGGGATCAAGCCAGTCTGCCTCCAGGACATTGACTAGGGGCACAACCACCCGTGCCAGCAAGGCTCAGCCTTGCTCTCATAGCTGAAGCTCACAGTTATCTGTGAACAGCGCCGAACTTTCGTGAGTCAGTGCACGCTGGAGCAACCTGCAGCGGGCATTGCGATGTGAATTGTTACCCCCTCCTGCCATGACCGGCAGTATACTGGGAATTTTGCGCAATTCCACGCGCTGATACCAGGAGCTGCGGGAACAGGTGTCCCAAGTGGAAGATGAGCTTCAGGCTCAAATACATCAGCTACTAGCTGATGGCTTGGAGCACGAAGTGCCTGACAACAATGAAGGGCCGGAAGAGCCCCAACAGGAACCCAAGAACGAAGACAGTCTCGATGAGACCAAAGTGGAGGACGGGTTACTTCAAGCAACCCATAGCCTGACCCCGAGCTCCATTACGTGACAACATATGGAGGAGGATCAGGCTCGTAGGCTACAACGAGCCAGGTTGGGTGAAGGACACCCCTGACATCCCCCAGTTCGTGCTACAAACCTCAACGTTCCCGAGGAAGACCCGGTCCTCCCACTCCAAGACATGCCATGTAGAAGTGTCGCATTTGGGCCCTTGAGCCCAGATACCGAGGCAGGACCTTCAGGATGGACTCAGTATAAGTCCACATCTCGTACCTCGGATCAGCTGCCTCAAGCGGCCACCTCGATGGCTCCTCCTGGCCGATTTGAGCTTTGACCTAGGAGGTCGATAGCTCCAGGTGCCTCCATGCACCAAGCATACGATTCGGGGTTACACCCCATAGAAGAAGCTCAACAAGAGCAAGCCACCGAGCTTGCTTACTTAGGGCCCAGTTATGAACCTCGCAATAATCTAGAAGTCCAACGGCTTCTAGATATGATTCAGGAAATGGTGGGTGAGGAAGCCACTGAGCCACCTCCTGCATATCTGCAGATCACTAAGATAACCCTTCCAAAGCTGTACAACAGCAGAGACAATTTAGACATCTTTGAGATATTACAATTGATGAGAAACGAAGAAATCGTTTCTTATGGGACGACCTCCGCGCCAGGTTGCATTACGTCAATTGATCCCTGTGGGAAAATATTTTCAAACCCAGCTTATCCAGGTAAGACTCAAAATAGGTGCCAAACACAACCTTTCTTACCCACCAACACCCAGCCCAGGGTTAGGGGCAGTTTCCACTACAAATTTTAGGGTTAGCCCTTCAACCACTACTTATCTGTGACTTACTGTTACTTACCACTTATGATGGCGCATCCTGGGCGCTTATTTGACCCTCTGGAGCGCTGCACATGCTTGGCTTAGGATCACATGATTCCAAGGCTGTACTGGGGTCTAAATGTCAGTAATTCTGGGTTCTTGAGTTTGTTAGTAGGCCAATTGATACAAAAAATTTTATGAGTAACAATATTGAGAGTGTGCATCTAATGGAATACTAATATCAATACACTAGTAAGCAAACGAGGGCAAGAATCTGGATTTACTGACTATAAACCTCTGATAGCTGAAACTTGTTTCCCTCATAAATTGGGCAGTTTGTATCCAAATGGTGAGTTTAATACCTCGTTATAGAGGTGTTCTAAAGCTGAATCCATCTATACTGTCGTGGAATTATTTACAGAGCTTATGTGAACAGTATTACTGATTATATCACAGAGCTCAGACATAATAGTATTGTTGCATGTGTAGCTCATTCAATGTTGAGAGTAAAGACATGGAACTTGTACCAGCGGATAGGCATGGTCCGCAGCTTTCGAACGGTATATTATATGCACCACTTTGTTGAAATAGCGAGAGAGATAATCCAGTAGCAGTGGAAAGGTAGCTGCCTCAGCAGTGATCCGCTTGCTATACACCCAGTTCTGAACCAAATCTCCCCAAACAAATTGCGATCTGTGCGCGCTGTGAATGCGAACAAAACGCACCCACACGCGCGGAATTTAAATAAGAAAAAGAGGTAGTAAAGTGCAAAACACTGGTCCTCCTGAGAGAAATGCTCAAATAGACACTTCATAAATGCTTGCATTGCAATGTAAACAACACAGATGGATAGAGGGAAGCAAGAGCTTTCAAACGGTATATTACATGCCCTACTTTGCATAAAAACTGACAGAGATATTTCAATAACAGTGCCCCCAAAAATGCAAAATAAGTGCCCTAAGGGGTGAAATAAGCGCTGGCTGGCACGATTCACTTACCCGAGCTATCGTGCCAGCCAGCGCTTTTTTTACCATCACATGACTCCCTTTTTAAACCGCCCATCCCAGGAATTGAACCTGAGACCTCTGGAAATCAAGCAATCCAGTCTCCCACATTTGCCACTGCCCCATCAGGCCTTTCATTTCCTTGCCCCTTATCTTCCCATATCATGTCTTCTGCCTCTGATAAGATATGTCCCGGCCATCTGGGCGCTTTTTTGTTATCTGCCCCCTCCGGAAATGGCAGCTGGCTGGCTCAGCAGTGCTCTGCTGGCACATCTTGTCCAGCTCACTGTTCACCCAGTTCTTGACCAAATGGCCTCAAATAAATCGCGATCTGTGCGCATTTTAAATGCAAACAAAGCGCAACAAAGTGCGTGGGAATTGAGGCAGCTTAAGGGGTCGTAAAATGCGAAATACTGGTATCATCTAGGTGAATACTGATACAGTGATCTGGTGGCCCATCTTGTCCAGCTTACTGCTCACTCAGTTTTTCATCAAATGCCTTCAAACCAATCGCGATTTGTGCGTATTTGGAATGCAAATAAAGTGCAACAAACAGCGTGGGAATTTATGATGTTTCAGAGGTTGTAAAGTGCGAAATACCCTTCCCATGTGGATGAATGCTGACAACTGTACACTTAAAGACACATGTGAAGACACATAAAGCAGCACCATGTGATAGAGGCATGTGAGGGCTTTCTTTTGATGTCTAACATGTCCTACATTGGCTCAGATCTGAGAGATATAATTCAGTAAAAGTGCAAAATAAGTACTGGCTGGCATGATCTGAGAGGGTATAATGTTCCCTTAGATTCATAATCCTGAGCTCTATTGAATGGTCATGGTCATCAGACATGACACAAATTTTCCAAAGTGAAAAAATGCAATTGCTAGTGCAAGTTGAACCATTAGCACAATCAAACTACATTTGAAGTAGTGTCCCAGGCTGCTATGTGTATAGTATCAGTGGGCATGAAGTCAAATGTAATCATCCCACTTCATTATCAATCATACCTGCCAGACATGGCCCTCTTCCACCAAGTACTGATAAAGTGATCTGGTGGCCCATCTTATCGAGCTCACTGCTCATTTAGTTCTTGACCAAATGGCCTCAAATAAATCGCGATTTCTGCGCATTGTAAATGCAAATAAAGCGCAACAAAGAGCGTGGGAATCCATGATGTTTAAGATGTCATAAACTGCGAAATACTGGTCTCCTTTGGATAAGTACTGGTAATTATGCACTCAAAAGTACATGTGAAGACATGTAACCAGCACCACTGAATAGAGGCATATAAGGGCTTTGTGGGGTTGCATGACATGTCCTATATTTGCTTGGATCTAAGGGATGTAATCCAGTAAACCTGTCCATTAAGCACTGGCTGGCAATGGGCAAAGTGCCACAGATAGATCTTTTGTGCCACCCCCAGTGTATAGTATCTCATTGGATTCATAATCCTTGGGCTCTACTCAATGATAATGGTTTCCAAGCATGAGACAAATTTTCAGAGATGAAAAAAATGTGATTTCTAGTGATATGTTGTACCCTTGGCACAATTAAACTGCATTTGAAGTGTGGTTGCTGCTTCTTGTTGTGTACTGTCTTCTGTATGGATAGTATCAGTGGGCATCAAGTCAGATGCAATTATCCCATTTCCTCATCAATTGTACCTGCCAGTCATGGCCCTCTCCCACCAAGTTTTAAATGGAACACTTACATGGGCTCACTCGCTGCTGTTACCCTTCTTGCCCTTGTTCTTGTCCCTAAGCAACCCATTGAGAAGGCCAAAACCACCATGTATTAAGAGATAGGGACATACATGGTGGAGCCACCCACAGAGCCAAGGCAGCTGGTGAGGTCCTTTTTAAACAGCCAACGCTGGCGCCGTGCCCTACAAACTACTGTAAGAACTAGTACAGTACTTCTAAGTAGAACTCAGTACTTGTCCTCGTCGTCGGTCTCCCGGGTAAAGAAGGATGACCCAGAGCTGGAACAGAAGTGAGCAGAGCGTACATGAACAGTGAGCAGAGGACACTTACTCCGGGGCCTTGGCAACCTTGCCACCCTTGGAGGTGGACGCAGAGGCCGCCTTGGTGGAGGTCTTGCTGGGGGTGGACACACGGCGTGGAGTGATGACCACTGATGCAAGGTTCCTCTTGTGCCCTGGGGTGGTCTTGGGGTCTTGGCCTTGTGGGCAACTGCAGCGGCCTTCTTCTCTGCAGCAGCAGCCTCAGCCTCCGCCGCCTTCTCCGCCTTCTCTGCCTCCTCCAGCTTCTTGGCTGCAAGCGCCAGGAAGTGCCTATACTCAGGTAAATATACAAAATAATATGATGATGACGGACAACACTCACGAGCGGCGGGGGAGGATCAACTGGGCCTTTTTGTCCCCTTCCCTGTAATGGAGCATAGGTTATCAGAAAGATATGTTACGGTAGACAACAAAGAGACTTACTCGGTCTTGACCTTTTTGGCCGGGGAGATGCTGCACGGGCAACAGAAGCGGTATAAGTAATTGAAGAGTAATAATAAGGAAATGGCATACTCCTCATCAGAGGTGGGCTCCAACTCAGGTCTGTGCGCACAGTTAATAGAGGTTCAAATGAGTTACTATATGGATACTCACTCCTTAGAGCACTTGTGGGGGGTGGCCTTGCCCTTGCCCTTGACGGTCTTCCCCTTGGCGGATTTGCTGTACAAGCAAAGTGAGTAAGCAATTGGTACAAAATAGATATAAAAATACATACACAGGGGTAGGGGTCTTGGGGGTGACCGGAGGGCTGGAGGCATCGCTGTGCCTGCGCCTGGACAACAATAAGTGGAAGACCATTAGAACAGAAAATAATGACATACGCTATCTTGGGTGTGAGCTCCACATCCAGACGGTAGGAGTTCTCATCCTCGCTGCAAGGTCTTAGTACAAAATAAGAGTGGAAGAGCAATAAGTAAACATACCTGGGGATGACGACGGACTCCTCGTCACTAAGAGAGGGACATAATTAGTAGAGCAAGAGATAGGATATACCAATAACAGATAACGTACGAGACTTCCTCGGGGGTGACCTCCTTTTTGGTCTTTCCTTTGACCGCTGGACCGGCATCGATGTCGCTGACACTGACGTCCTCGGACTCACTGTCCGGGACCACCACCTCCTTGCGGGTGCCTCGGGCACTGGTGGCGGCAGCCCTGCCACGGCCGCTGCAAAGAGTGAGAACCAGCTGGGAGAGAGTAAATGGAGAGGACTCACCGACCACCGCGTGCACCACCGCGACCACGACGTGAGGCAGCAGACGGCTTGGCCTCTTCAGCAGCCTCCTTTTCCTGAACGGCCTTGGGACTGGCATGTACGTCAGCCAGAGCATGGTACAAAGAAATAGCAAAGAAACTCACAGACGACCACCAGTGCTGGCAGCGGCATAGCGGCGGGTGGAGCGGGAAGACATGGCAGCAAAGTGAATGGGATGCAGGGAGAGAAGAGACGGGTTTGGGGTTGAGTGCGGTTATGCAATGAGAAGGCTGGAAACAGTGAGGACTCGGAGGGGAGGACTCTGGGGGATGTGTTCCTTGGATCAGGCTTTTATTACGATTGATGAGGAACGAAGAAATCGTTTCTTATGGGACGACCTCTGCGCCAGGTCGCGTTACGCCAATCGATCCCCATGGGAAAATATTTTCAAACCCAGCTAATCCAAGTAAGTCTCAAAATAAGCGCCATATACAACATTTCTTATCCACCAAAACCCAGCCCAGGGTTAGGGGCAGTTTCCACTACAAATTTTAGGGTTAGCCCTTCAACCACTACTTACCTGTGGCTTACCACTACTTACCACTTATGATGGCGCATCCTGGGCGCTTATTTGACCCTCTGGAGCGGTGCACATGTCCATTTTAGATCACATGATTCCAAGACTGTACTGGGGTCTAAATGTCAATTCCGGGTTCTTAAGTTTGTTAGTGGGCCAACTGGGATGAAAAATTTTATGAGTAACAGTATTAAGAATGTGCATCTAATGGAGTGTTGATATCAATACATTAGTAAGCAAACAAGGGCAAGAATCCGGATTTGCTGACTATAAACCTGTGATAGCTGAAACTTCTTTTGCTCATAACTTTGGCAGTTTATATCCAAATGGTGAGTTTAATACCTCGTTAGAAAGGTGTTCTAAAGCTGAATCCATGTGTGATATCGCGGTATTGTTCCCAGAGGTTATTGGACCGGTATTGCTGTTTATATCACAGAGGTCAGGTATAACAGTGTTGTTTAATGTGTAGCTCATTCAAAATTGGGGGTATGGACATGAAAGTTAAACGAATGGATAGTGCTAATCAAGAGCTTTCAAATGGTATATTACATGCACCACATTGGTGAAATAGCGAGAGAGATAATCCAGTAAGAGTGTTGAAGTGGCTGGTTCAGCAGTGATCCGCTCGCTATACACCCAGTTCTTGACCAAATCTCTCCAAACAAATTGCGATCTGTGCGCACTCAGAATGCGAACAAAACGCACCCACACGCGCGGAATTTGGACGAGATTAAGGGGTAATAAAGTGCGGAATACTGGTCTGACTGGGAGAAATACTCAAATATACACTTTATAAATGACTGCATTGCAATATAAATAACACAGATGGATAGAGGAAAGCGAGAGCTTTCGAACGGTATATTACATGTCATACTTTGAACAACAACTGACAGAGATAATTCAATAACACTGCAACCCAAAGTGCAAAATAAGCGCCCTAAGGGGTAAAATAAGCGCTGGCTGGCACGATTGACCTACCCGAGCTATCGTGCCAACCAGCGCTTTTTTTACCATCACATGACTCCCTTTTTAAACTGCCCATCCCAGGGATTGAACCCGGGACCTCCAGGAATCAGACAATCCAGCTTCCCACATTTCCCACTGCCCCATCAGGCCTTTGACTCCCTTGCCCCTTATCTCCCCATATCATGTCTCCTGCCCCTGATAAGATCACTCCCGGCCATCTGGGCGCTTTTTTTGTGATCTGTCCCCTCCGGAAATGGCAGCTGGCTGGCTCAGCAGTGCTCTGCTAGCATATCTTGTCTGGCTCACTGCTTACCCAGTTCTTGGCCAAATGGCTTGAAACAAATTGCGATTTGTGCGCATTTCGAATGCAAACAAAGCGCAACAAATTTCGTGGGAATTGATGCGGTTTAAGAGGTTTTAAAATGCGAAATACCGGTACCATCTGGGTGAATACTAATACAGTGATCTGGTGGCACATCTTGTCTAGCTCACTGTTCATTTAGTTCTTGACCAAATGGCCTCAAACCAATCGCGATTTGTGCGCATTTTGAATACAAATAAATTGCAACAACAAGCGTGGGAATCCATGAGGTTTAAAAGGTCGTAAAATGCGAAACACTAGTCCCCTTTGGATAAGTACTGGTAAAGTGATCTGGTGGCACATCTTGTCCAGCTTACTGCTCATCCAGTTTTTCACTAAATGGCTTCAAACCAATCATGATTTGTGCACATTTATGATACAAACAAAATGAAACAAACAGCGTGGGAATTGATGATGTTTAAGATGTCAAAAAATGCGAATTACTGGTATCATCTGGATCAATAATAACAACTGTACACTCAAAGACACATGTAAAGACACATATGCAGCACCATGTGATAGAGGGATGTAAGGGCTTTCTTTTGATGTGTAATATGTCCTACATTGGCTCAGATATGAGAGATATAATCCAGTAAATGTGCAAAATAAGTACTGGCTGGCATGATCTGAGAGGGTATAATATTCCCTTAGATTCATAATCCTGAGCTCTATTGAATTGTCATGGTCATCAGACATGACACAAATTTTCCAAAGTGAAAAAATGCAATGGATAGTGCAAGTTGAACCATTAGCACAATCAAACTACATTTGAAGCAGTGTCCCAGGCTGCTATGTGTATAGTATCAGTGGGCATGAAGTCAAATGTGATCATCCCACTTTATCATCAATCGTACCTGCTAGACATGGCCCTCTTCAACCAAGTAATATTCTGGAGGGGCGAGCCAAAGCGGGCACGCACAGTTGACTTTTCGGTCTTCCCTTGCTTTGATGGAGAGAGCAATGGAGCAACGGAGTCATCATTTGAAATTTCAAATCGCCAAGTGTGCAACGGCGAAGTCCACCAACCGACATTTGTTATTATCCCTCATCCTAGAATATAATGTAAGATATTCATTTCTGTCCCTGCTCTGCAGTGCAGAATGCAGAACAAAATGGATGCACACCTATGTGCACATCGTGCAGAGATGGATTTTGCAGGGAGAAAGTGCAGTGCGTGGGTCGGAGATGCGGACATGGCTTCCCAGAGTCCAATTTGCAAATACTGCAGTGATGCTCCGTCAAATGAGAAAGCCGGCTCCAGAACACCTTGTGAATTCCCACTTGGTCTGTGTACGCATCTGGAGCGCAGTCTCCATTGCAACGGATGGCTGTATTGCAAATTCCACCAAAATAGTGCACGGCCATCGCACTTGGCATGTGCAGTCAGCCAAAGTTCTCAGAGACATTGCATGGCCTCTCGCACCTTCATTCTGCCCCACCATGTCTGTGCTCACCCATCTGTATGCCAACACCCCCAAGTACCGTCAGTGAACCTTGGGTGGTCCCCATTCAAAATGCTCATTTATTATTTGTAGAGGCAATGCTCCAAGACTGGATGAACCAGTGCACGGAGTCTGAGCCTCCGTTCGACCAGCTGCGAAGCTTTATTGATGTAAGTAATCTGTTCTATCCTCTCTTCCATATACTAACGTCTAAACAGCCGGTGCGGATGGTAGACCACATGGAGATAGCGGAGCAGCAGGCAGGGCGCACACTGGTGCTTATTCACCGCCGTGCAGATGCAGCCACCCCCCCAGAGGAGTTGGTACTCCGAGTTCAGGGATTTCTGGTGGACACCAGTCTACCGCCTTTGCGGCGTGATCAGTGCGTGCTGTGGCTTATTAACTGAAGCTCATGTTATAAGTGTTCATTGGCGATACCAGAATCCCCGCAAACACCCACCGCATCATTGACCTCAAGCAAAGTGTCACCATCACTGGCCTTGGGGTTGAGCCCTTTGATGATGCAGCGGCAGCAGCTATGGCGATATATAATCAGTTCTCCGCCCACCTGAAGGGACATCACCTCTGCACCTGGCAGCCTGAGCGTGCAAATGCTCATCTCTCCCTCACCTTTGGGAACCGCTACCTGACTCCGGTGAAGTTCGCCGACGGTGAGCCGCATGAAGACTTGTCCGAGGTCGTTGGCCCCTTCAATGTTCTCCGCCCACACCTCAGCAGCCAGGTCCACCTGCAGGAGAATGTAGTGGAGTATTGGGAGCGTCAGGCCCAGTTGACCAGGCCTAGGTAAGCACTTACCTTGCCCCGACCTCAGTACATGCTCACAAAGGAGCAGCTTCAAGCGCATCAAGCCTGACACGATCATGTCAGGGACCATGGTAGAACTCCAGGTGGCGTTCACTGTGGCAAAGCTGGGTCGGCATGACTACATCTTTCTTCCCAAGCTGCGTGCCATCTGCATCCTGAGCCGTGTCGTCCACACCATATGTGACGTTTCCCTTGTGCACAGTGATGGTTCTGAAATTCAGTCAGGATTACAATATGTCAGTCATCAAGATCCTGAGCACTCGGAACGTCTCACCTCTGAAGAAGATGAAGCGCAAGGTCGGGTACGATAATGATGACAAGGAAAATGTTAATGGAGTAGAGGCACCTCAGAGACAGCTCAAGCGTCTGACACTGGCAGACGACCGGATGGAGGTGTCCAAGGCCTAGACAAGCCTTTTGTATTGTACCCTACATAATGTATAATGTATGAGACTAAGCGCAACGCAACAGAAGTGCTACGATTCGACACAGCACTGGTATTTACACAGGGAATGCTCAAACATAATGGGGTCAAAGGTCATGGTAGAGCGCTCTGCCTCGGTGAAGCTGCTGTATACCTTGTTGTAAAGGGAGGTGAACACAAAGATCACCGACTCCTTGTCGCTCGACCTGTCCAAGAGACGGAAAAAGCGCAGACATGCACTAGCACCCCTGTCCAGCAAATAGACCATCTCCCCCATCTCCTCTGCAGAGGGCATGATGACCTTCCCAGTGTAGACCAAGTTGGCAGCGATCAGCATGCCTGTGAGAGGACCGAGCTGGGGCAGAATCTTGCGGCCCCACTGCACACGCTGCGTAAACCGGTACGCCTCAATATAAGGCATGCACCATCCAGGCTCCTTGGACTTGAACATCTCCAGCCAAGCGAGCTTGTCAGCAGCTGCCTGCAGGGCCTCCATAAAGTGGTCCGATCCTCTGACATGGGCAGGCAGAACTGGACAACGATCTCAGTAAGAGCTCAGCAATGCACAATATGAAGACCCACTATGACCACCACCCTCAAGCTGTCTCCACTGGGCCCTAAACACCTCCAGCCGCTCTGGACCACCGACTCTGGGGACTTAGGTGTTGCAAGCGGCTGGGTTGAGTGGTACTTGCTGAAGTCGTCGAGTGAGTTAAGCCCTAATCGCGAGCCACATACAGCACTTGCAGGGAGAAGAGAACCCCGCACACGACAGAACACATCATGCATGCCAGGCAGCAGGAGCACATCCGGGTTGTGGAAATGCTGCAGAAGCATCCGAATGAACTCTGCCTGCAGCTGACCCTGGCCTTGAGCCACAGAAGAAGCGCCTCCCTAGTGAACTTGACCAGCAGATCATGCATCGAGGAGCCGTTCCGCTGCAGGGGCAGGTGATTGTTGTACTTGATGGTGTACTCTTTGTTCTCTTGCAGTACAAGATACTTGCTCGACTGCAAGGGCTGCCTTCTCTCCCGAGGAAGAAGAAGCTGGGCCTGAACATCTTTGAGAAGGCTCTTCAGCCATGCTGTCTGCTCCTTGGCCTTCTCTACCATGCACGGTAAGCACACGTTCACCATTGCACAAGAGCAAGTAGAAATACACACCAGGATACTGGAGAAGCCAGTACAACATGGAGGGGATGTCAACGTCCAGCCACGTCCAGGCTGCAGTGATGGCCAGGACTTGCAGACATGCTGGTGCTTATAAATGTTGGTCGCTCCTTCTCCAGCCTGACAATGGAGCGGTTGATGGTGGCACGGAACCTCTCCAGTGCAAAGATGCTGAGCTTCTTTATGAACATTGCATATGCTGCCCGACACAACAATGAGCAGAGCACAGGGTGCAGCAACTAATGACTTACGTTGGGTGGAATCTATCTCAGTTGCAGCCAGAGACATGGCCTGGAGACCTTGGTAGGGTGGGTCGGTTTCTATCCACAGCATAAGTGACGTGGCAGACCAACGTGTGCACTCCCTACCTTCTTGCCCATCTGAGTTATTGGAGCCATCGATGTCCATGTCCTCTTCACTGTCTAGATCTTGCAGTGAGCAAGATGTATGCAGAGATGCACATGAGATACTCACCCTCCTCACAGGTGCTTCTGGCATCCAGGGGAGCAAGGAGCTTGGCGAGTCTGCGAGACGAAAGCAGGGTGGGGCCCTTGGTCTTCTTAAGCTGGAGGTGTGGTCTTGATGCGGTGGTGGGATAGAAGTCAGGATCCCTGTCATTCTCTGACCCATCTGTATCCAACTTGTTGTCTGCAACACTCCCACCCCCATCACCCCCTCCACCATGGAGAGCAGCCACTGTGATGTGCATCAGCAGAGAACAGGATGTGGATGTGAGCAGACAAGAACCCACAGTGCCGACGATTGTTAATGTATTCCCTCAGAGGCTGTTCAGGGGATGAGCCAGGGTTCTGGGCTCTAGCACGCTTTGAATGACAGCAAGGAGTGGTGGGAGGGGGTAGTGCAGGGGGCCCATGCAACAAAGGGGTGGGGTTGTTGAAGGTGATGGAGCGGATTGTCTGCACCTGTCCGATGTTGTTGACGTTTACCAGGTCTAGAGCATACAGTGAGCCACAGGTGAGCACAACAGAGGGGGAATGCATGTACCGCTGTTGGCCCTGCCACGCTTCTTGCTCTTCTTTCCTGCATTGACAGGGGCAGGGTGGGCCCGAGACTTGCCTAGACCACTGGATTAGCAGACATCTCACACATGCAGATGCAGGGCTCACCCTTTTGCATGGCGACAGCAAGACCATTTTCATTGACGTCCAGGGGCTGGTCGGAGAAAACGTTGTACTTTGCCCAAAGCCCAGAGTCGCTGGACTCTGGAAAGAAGGGCAGCTTGCGTCTGTAGGCATCATTCCACAGCCTGACCACATCCTGACGTGTGCACCCAAACACCTCTGAGCACACAGCAGACTGAGGAGCAAGGTCCCATGGCTTGAGCTGCAGCCGCTTGGGTGGTCCAGGGGATGAAAGAGCAGTGACAGCAGCAGGGTCGACGTAGCTAATGGACTGCAGAAACTGTGTGGTGTCGATGGAGACCTGGAAGTCGCTGCAGACCTCACCCATCACCTTGTGGGCAAGCTGGGCCAGTGCACGTCCCAGATAGTTCATAAGAGCATCAGCAGACGTGAGCACATGGCCATCAGCAGCAATAGAGGTGGGAGTGACATCAGCCCTAACATTGTTGTATCTACAACAGCATATTAGAGGAAGACGGTAAGACATGAATGAGAAAGATGCGCTGAGGATCAATGGCCTCTCGAGGAAGCTCAATGGTGACGTTGTTCCCAACATTGGCCAGTGTGTACTTGGAGGCAGCTGCATGGTGGAGAAGTAGTAGTTGTCGCTGTTGCCTATGTGGGGAAAGTTGAGGGCCTCTGCACGCTGTCGGAGAAGCATGGCCTCAGCTGGGGCACTAAGAGTCATGGCACGAACACCGATGCGTGCAGTGACCTGATAAGACAGTGAGCACCCTGGGCAACATGAAGATACAGAGACACACATCAATGAGACGTTTGCGTAACAGATGGTGGGGCGTAAGGATTCCACCATTGGTCTTGACACCCCCAGTAGGCGATGTGAGCATCTTGGGCACCTGGTGGGAGAAGGCTGCTGTGTAGCAGCGAGATGCATTCTGGACACAGCAGGCAAGGGGGTCATGCTCCCATGCCACCCCACCAGACCAGATGCCATCTTGGAAAACTGCCTTGCTGGGGGTGCGTAGCTCATCGGGCCCCAGGATGTCGTCACGCACAGCCCAAAGGTCTGCCACATCTTTCTTATCAAAGCACTCCCTGCACATGCCATGAGCAACAGCCAGAACACAGGCAGGAGACGTACACTGGGGTGATCCACGACAGAAGCTCATCCGTCTCCTCCCTGTTGCCCTTCCTAAGGTCCCGCCCAATAACACAGTCCCCTGGCCCATAGTGAGCAAAGCCTGCAGAGATGTCAGCTAGGCACTGTGACATGGGTAAGAGGCACTGACCCGACTGCGCTATACCCTCCTCTGTGCCATTGGGGATCTTTGCATCCTTGAGAAATTCATGGAACTTGGTGAGGTGCTGGGGATCGGTGTTCATGATGGTGAAGTAGATCTTGCCCTGGTATGGCCCATAGTTGGGAGCCTTGATGTGTCTGTCGAGAGTGAAGAGGGTGGGGAACATGGGGTTCCGCCCTGGGAGGTAGACGGGGCTCACTGAGATGACAGTTAGTGTCTGCGACAAGGGACAATGAACAGCAATGAACATAGCTCATACTTGGTGGAAAAGGGCCATGTCTGGCAGGTACGATTGATGATGAAGTGGGATGATCACATTTGACTTCATGCCCACTGATACTATACACATAGCAGCCTGGGACACTGCTTCAAATGTAGTTTGATTGTGCTAATGGTTCAACTTGCACTAGCAATTGCATTTCTTCACCTTGGCAAATTTGTGTCATGTCTGATGACCATGTCACAGTCCGTGCCAACCAGGTCCGGACTTCCAGAACTTCATCTGGACTCTGCCCAGACTTTCAGTTGTCCTGTAACACCTAGATCGTTCCAACCCATTCCACTCCTAAGTACAAGTCTCAGCCCATCCAGTTCCTTCTTGTTCTTTGTGATCATACTTACTCATTCTCTGACCGGGCTTCCAGTCAAACCGCAATCCACCCCAGGACTCCACCAGGTTCTGCACGGATGAGTGTTATGTATGTCATGCCCAGTTGGCTCACACCACTCCCCAGTTCCACGTGAAGGGCCAACCAAAGTCCAACCTCCGGACTTTGCCCCTGACTCATATCTATGATTAAATTATAAGCACTGAGCTAGCCGGCCTTATGCCTCAGTTTGGATATCTCGTTAACCCTCCGTTACTGCTTTGTAACTCATCTGCTTGTACTCCTTCTCTAATCTACCTCCTTCTCCATCATCCTCCACCAGACTTCTGTCCAGACTCTGACCTCAGACCTCCAACCAACCTCTGTCTGCCTTTGTTTTTCCCTGGCTCTATTCCGTTCAACTCTACCTCTCAACTCTTCTCCGTTCTGGAGTTCTGCCACCTCCATCTGAAGTCCAAAGACCCGGCAGATCGCTCAGGGCATTGCTAATAGCTTTGCCAAGTCTTCACTCTCTGGTGCGCCCGGAATCCTTCCATCCTTTGGACTTCCTTTCTGGAGTTCTGCTTTTCCACTTCTCTGCTTTCCCAGACTTCCACACATGATCCTAACAGACTATGACCATTCAATAGAGCTCAGGATTATGAATCTAAGGGAATATTATATCCTCTCACATCATGCCAGCCAGTACTTATTTTGCACTTTTACTGGATTATATCTCTCAGATCTAAGTCAATGTAGGACATGTTAGACATCAAAAGAAAGCCCTTACATACCTCTATCACATGGTGCTGCTTATGTGTCTTCACATGTGTCTTTGAGTGTACAGTTGTTATTATTCATCTAGATGATACCAGTAATTCGCATTTTTCGACATCTTAAATGTCATCAATTCCCACGCTCTTTGTTGCATTTTGTTTGTATTATAAATGCACACAAATCACGATTGGTTTGAGGCCGTTTGGTGAAGAACTGGATAAGCAGTAAGCTGGACAAGATGTGCCACCAGATTACTTTACCAGTACTTATCCAAAGGGGACTAGTGTTTCGCATTTTACGACCTTTTAAACCTCATGGATTCCCACGCTTGTTGTTGCAATTTATTTGTATTCAAAATGCGCACAAATCGCGATTGGTTTGAGGCCATTTGGTCAAGAACTAAATGAGCAGTGAGCTGGACAAGATGTGCCACCAGATCACTGTATTAGTACTTGGTGGGAGAGGGCCATGTCTGGCAGATACGATTGATGAGAAAGTGGGATCATCACATTTCACTTAATGCCGACTGATACTATACACACAGCAGAGACAGTACTTGAAATGCGGTTTGATTGTGCCAAGGGTTAAACATATCACTATAAATCACATTTTTTTCATCTTTAAAATGTTGTCTCATGCTTGGGGTCCCATTATTATGATTGAGTAGAGCCCAGAATTATGAGTCCAATGAGGTGCTATATACTCTCAGATGATGCCAGCCAGTGCCCATTTTGCACTTTTACTGGATTACTTCTCTCAATGTGAGCCAATGTAGGACATGTTAGACATCAAAAGAAAGCCCTCACATGCCTCTATCACATGGTGCTGCTTATGTGTGTTCACATGTGTCTTTGAGTGTACAGTTGTCAGCATTCATCCACATGGGAAGGGTATTTCGCACTTTACAACCTCTGAAACATCATAAATTCCCACGCTCTTTGTCGCACTTTATTTGCATTCCAAATACGCACAAATCGCGACTTATTTGAGGCCATTTGGCCAAGAACTGGGTGAGCAGTGAGCTGGATAAGATGGGCCACCAGATCACTTTATCAGTATTCACCCAGATGGTACCAGTATTTCGCATTTTATGACCGCTGAAACTGCCTCAATTCCCATGCTTCTCGTTGCATTTTGTTTGCATTCAAAATGCGCACAAATCGCGACTTATTTGAGGCCATTTGGTCAAGAACTGGGTGAGCAGTGTGCCGGACAAGATGTGCCAGCAGAGCACTGCTGAGCCAGCCAGCTGCCATTTCCGGAGGGGACAGATAACAAAAAAAGCGCCCAGATGGCCGGGAATGATCTTATCAGAGGGAGGAGACATGATATGGGGAGATAAGGGGCAAGGAAATCAAGGGCCTGATGGGGCAGTGGCAAATGTGGACAGCTGGATTGCTTGGTTTCCAGAGGTCCCGGGTTCAATCTCTGGGATGGGCAGTTTAAAAAGGGAGTCATGTGATGGTAAAAAAAGCGCTGGCTGGCACGATAGCTCGGGTAAGTGAATCGTGCCAGCCAGCGCTTATTTTACCCCTTAGGGCGCTTATTTTGCACTTTGGGGTGCACTGTTACTGAATTATCTCTGTCACTTTTCATGCAAAGTAGGGCATGTAATATACCGTTTGAAAGCTCTTGCTCTCCTCTATCCATCTGTGTTGTCCACATTTTGATGCGAGCATTTATGAAGCGTCTACTTGAGTATTTCTCCCAGGAAGACCAGTGTTCCGCATTTTCCTACCCCTTAATCTCATCCAAATTCCGCGCGTGTGGGTGCGTTTTGTTTGCATTCACAACGCGCACAGATCACGATTTGTTTGGAGAGATTTGGTCAAAAACTGGGTGTATAGTGAGCGGATCACTGCTGAGGCAGCTACCTTTCCACTGCTACTGGATTATCTCTGTCGCTATCTCACCAAAGTGGTGCATGTAATATACCGTTCGAAAGCTGCGGACTATGCCTATTTGCTGGTACAACTCCCATGTGTATACCTTCAATATTGAATGAGCTGCACATTAAACAATACTCTTATACCTGAGCTCTGTGATATAATCAATAATTCCGTTCACATAAGCTCTTTTAGTAATTCCGCGACAGTATAGATGGATTCAGCTTCAGAATACCTTTCCAACGAGAGTTCAAACTCACCATTTGGATAGAAACTGCCCAAGTTATGAGGCAAAGAAGCTTCAGCCACAGCAGAGTTATAGGCAGTAAATCCGGATTCTTGCCCTTGTTAGCTTACTAATGTATTGATATCAACACTCCATAATAAGCACATTCCTAATATTGTTACTCATAAAAATTTTCATTCTAGTTGGCCCACTAACAAACTCAAGAACCCGGAATTACTGACTTTTATATGGAAGTAAAGCCTTGAGATCATGTGATCCCAATGCAGGCATGTGCACTGCTTCAGAGGGTCAAATAAGTGCCCATGATGCGCCATCATAAGTGGTCAGTAGCAGTAAGCCGCAGGTAAGTAGTGGTTGAAGGGCTAACCCTAAAATTTGTAGTGGAAACTGGCCCTAACCCCAGACTGGGTTTTGGTGGATAAGAAAAGTTGTATATGGCACTTATTTTAAGACTTACTTGGATTAGCTGGGTTTGAAAATATTTTCTCACGGGGATCGATTGGCATAACGCAACCTGGCGCAGAGGTCGTCCCATAAGAAACGATTTCTTCGTTCCTCATCAATCGTAAAACTCCTGTGGCAACAACCGAGTCAGAGATATGTACTCCTTCTCCATCATATTTCCCTGTACGAATAGCTCATGACCCAGAAAACCTTCTTGGCACGTACAATGGCTCCACATGGTCTTGTTCTCTTATCTGTATCTACTTTTACGATTGATGAGGAACGAAGAAATCGTTTCTTATGGGACGACCTCTGCGCCAGGTTGCGTTATGCCAATCGATCCCCGTGAGAAAATATTTTCAAACCCAGCTAATCCAAGTAAGTCTTAAAATAAGTGCCATATACAACTTTTCTTATCCACCAAAACCCAGTCTGGGGTTAGGGCCAGTTTCCACTACAAATTTTAGGGTTAGCCCTTCAACCACTACTTACCTGCGGCTTACTGCTACTGACCACTTATGATGGCGCATCATGGGCACTTATTTGACCCTCTGAAGCAGTGCACATGCCTGCATTGGGATCACATGATCTCAAGGCTTTACTTCCATATAAAAGTCAGTAATTCCGGGTTCTTGAGTTTGTTAGTGGGCCAACTAGAATGAAAATTTTTATGAGTAACAATATTAGGAATGTGCTTATTATGGAGTGTTGATATCAATACATTAGTAAGCTAACAAGGGCAAGAATCCGGATTTACTGCCTATAACTCTGCTGTGGCTGAAGCTTCTTTGCCTCATAACTTGGGCAGTTTCTATCCAAATGGTGAGTTTGAACTCTCGTTGGAAAGGTATTCTGAAGCTGAATCCATCTATACTGTCGCGGAATTACTAAAAGAGCTTATGTGAACGGAATTATTGATTATATCACAGAGCTCAGGTATAAGAGTATTGTTTAATGTGCAGCTCATTCAATATTGAAGGTATACACATGGGAGTTGTACCAGCAAATAGGCATAGTCCGCAGCTTTCGAACGGTATATTACATGCACCACTTTGGTGAGATAGCGACAGAGATAATCCAGTAGCAGTGGAAAGGTAGCTGCCTCAGCAGTGATCCGCTCACTATACACCCAGTTTTTGACCAAATCTCTCCAAACAAATCGTGATCTGTGCGCGTTGTGAATGCAAACAAAACGCACCCACACGCGCGGAATTTGGATGAGATTAAGGGGTAGGAAAATGCGGAACACTGGTCTTCCTGGGAGAAATACTCAAGTAGACGCTTCATAAATGCTCGCATCAAAATGTGGACAACACAGATGGATAGAGGAGAGCAAGAGCTTTCAAACGGTATATTACATGCCCTACTTTGCATGAAAAGTGACAGAGATAATTCAGTAACAGTGCACCCCAAAGTGCAAAATAAGCGCCCTAAGGGGTAAAATAAGCGCTGGCTGGCACGATTCACTTACCCGAGCTATCGTGCCAGCCAGCGCTTTTTTTACCATCACATGACTCCCTTTTTAAACTGCCCATCCCAGAGATTGAACCCGGGACCTCTGGAAACCAAGCAATCCAGCTGTCCACATTTGCCACTGCCCCATCAGGCCCTTGATTTCCTTGCCCCTTATCTCCCCATATCATGTCTCCTCCCTCTGATAAGATCATTCCCGGCCATCTGGGCGCTTTTTTTGTTATCTGTCCCCTCCGGAAATGGCAGCTGGCTGGCTCAGCAGTGCTCTGCTGGCACATCTTGTCTGGCACACTGCTCACCCAGTTCTTGTCCAAATGGCCTCAAATAAATCGCGATTTGTGCGCATTTTGAATGCAAATAAAGTACAACAAAAAGCGTGGGAATCCATGATGTTTAAGAGGTCGTAAAATGCGAAATACTGGTCCCCTCTGGATAAGTACTGGTAATTATCCACTCAAAAGTACATGTGAAGACACATAACCAGCACCACTGAATAGAGGCATATAAGGGCTTTGTGGGGTTGCATGACATGTCCTATATTTGCTTGGATCTAAGGGATGTAATCCAGTAAACCTGTCCATTAAGCACTGGCTGGCAATGGGCAAAGTGCCACAGATAGATCTTTTGTGCCACCCCCAGTGTATAGTATCTCATTGGATTCATTATCCTGGGGCTCTACTCATTGATAATGGTTTCCAAGCATGAGACAAAATTTCAGAGATGAAAAAAATGCGATTTCTAGTGATATGTTGTACCCTTGGCACAATCAAACTGCATTTGAAGTGTGGTTGCTGCTTCTGGTTGTGTACTGTCTTCTGTATGCATAGTATCAGTGAGCATCAAGTCAGATGCAATTATCCCATTTCCTCATCAATTGTACCTGCCAGTCATGGCCCTCTACCACCAAGTTCAGAGTCAGCAGAGTCGGAGACAGAGAGCCGTGTCCAGAAAAGGAAGGAGAGAATCACGGGTGAACTGCGTGGTGTGTCGTGTACCAACACCATCCCCTCCTCCCGAACTCCCTCTGTTGAGTTTGATGGCGACAGTGCGACATGATCCAGCAAGTGGGGTTTTCAATCGATTCCTACAAACATATCATACAACAGAAGGTGGTCCTGAGAAGCACAGAGAGTCAACAAGGTGATGGATTGGGTTTCGTGTTTTCGGATGACGTTCTTCTCTAGGTGTGCTGGTCACACAAGTCGCGTTCGAAGTGGGCCTTCGCATCGCGTTGCTGGAGCTCAGCGGAGGAGTATCACAGAGCAGGCTCAGGTTTGGAGGGGTGGTAATGCTTGAGGTGTTCAGCATTGTACAAGGTACGCAGGATGTAGTCATTACGGGTGTGCAGCTGATAGGTGTTTCGGTCAGTCAGGTCATGCACAATGAACGGACCATCCCAGCAGGAGTGCAACTTTGTCAACGCAGGCGAGCACCTCAACACAACGTCTCTGATGCCAATTCCGCGGTCACGATAAGTCTCGTCACGATGACGAGCCTCATTCTCCAGCCGCTGTGCAGCCCTTGTGTTCACCGTCCGCCAGATGCGCTCTAGGTCGTTGTTATGATAACACTGGGTTGAAGCTATCAAGCTTACAACCACCAGGTTATAAATAACAAGATCTGATTGTCCTAGAGTAGTACAAGAGATAAGCAAGGTGAAACGAGGAGATCGAAGCTGGGGGCTGCTGAGCGGCGCCCCCTGGGTTTATATACTTATGGGGAGAAAGCTTAGTAAGTGACAAGACTAGTCCGTAAAAGGTAGGCATGAGGTGTCGCTGGTGTGGCAGCGACATGGCAAGTCCGAAAAAGGAAAGCATAATGTGGCGCTGACGTAGCGAGTCTGAAAAGGGAGACTAGTCCGAAAAGAGGAAGTGGTGACGTGTCGTTGACGTGTCAACGATGTGTCAGAGCACACTGCGCTAAGTACATCCATAAATAGATAGGAACAATACCGTGATGAAGAAAGAGACAAGAAATGAGGCGACGCATAGCTCCAAGGCAGTGTAGCCGCCGCGCGATAACCGGTCAATGTCAGCCAGGTCCGAAAATGATAACATTACCCCCCCTTCAAGTCTGTCCGTCCTCGGACATGAGTTCATCAGCGCCCGGTCCGTTCTGCTGGCGCACAGCGGCGTGGTAGACGACAATGTCCTGGTACGCTGCCGTAGCCTCCTCAGTCCAAAGTCGGATGGACTGTAGGGTGGGGTGAGTCAAAACTCGCCATTCCTGGGGTCCCTCGAGGTGAGGCGAAAGATGCCCAGCTCCGGGTGAAGCGGGTCGCGCACGACGACAATGTTGTTGTCGGTGAAGCGACCGACCATGGCTGGACGCCCTTCCTCGGTGAGTCGCCAAAGGAGGTCCAGCACAGGCTGGCTGTCCGCCATCCACTCGCTCCGGTCGAGGAGACGCAAGAACTCCCCGGTGTCGGGGAGGTCTGGGCGGATGGGGAGGAACTCAATGTCCTCGAGTGGGGGCAGGGAGTCCAGGGTGTTGGGCCGTGTCAGTGGCGCCTCGCAGAGTTGCTGCTCGAGGGCGGCATTGATGGCTGCCGCAAGCTGGGGGTCACCTTCGAACGCCTCACCGCTTACCAAGTCGTCGGCAATCACCTGTCCTGCAGTGCGGCAGGGGTGGCTGGAAGGCATGTTGGGCATGTCACGGTGTTCGAGGGGGTCCTCAGCGATGATGTCGAGGACGTTTTGCCGGGGGGATTGTGCCGGTGTGTCCTGGCGAGGGGGCGTGTTGGGCGTGTTGAGGAACTTGAGGGGGTCCATAGCAAGCCTGTCGACGATGTCGCGCAAGGGGGAGTGCGCGGGGGGGATGTTTTCCGCATTGCTCTGGCTGTTGTCGTCCTCGGGCGGGTTGGTGTGGCCACGTACCTCCACCCGGACATGGTCCGTGTCGACCGCGGCCAGGTTCTCCCAGTTTCCTGTGGGCGCACCCCAGTCCACACTCGCCAAGGGGGCTTCGGGCATGGATGCTGTTAGACGGTCCCAGACGTCCCTCTCGTGGTGGCTGTTGAGCGACATCCGGTAGTCAGATCGGGTAGGCCCGTCGAAGGCGGGGTTGGGGCCGAACCAGGCTGGCGGAGGGGGAGGTGGTACTAGGCGGGTGAAAATGCCGTTTTGCCAGGTGTGCGAGACGATGCGCCCAAGCGTGTCATCAGCGAGCGCGAGCATATGGATGCGCGCGGTGTCGAGCGCGGCCCGAGCTTCCAGGTGGAAGTGCTGGTCATTCCCCGGGTTCGCCCAGACGAACTTGGTGAGGGTGGAGAGGGCGACATTGATGTCAGCCGTTGCCCAGTAGCAGTCCGCCCAGTTCACCAGCCCCGGTTGAATCATCCCAAGGGCCGCGTTCCCTGGTGCCCACAGATCCGGTTGAAGGAGGGCCCAGCCAACTCGATCGGCGACGGTCCGGTCGGTGTACATGGCGGTTGGAATGTGCAGGAGGTGGTCGTAGGAGATCCGCTGGGAGAGGATCGACTCGATTGTGGGGACGTGTTGGAGTCCAGCCAAGATGTCGTAGGGCGGGACCGGTGTCGGGGAGTAGGGCATAGTTGAAGAAGGTGAAGGGGAGCGGGTAGCCCGGGATGTGGATCGTGGTGTAGCGGGGGTCAGTTGGTTGCTGGCTGTCAGCGGGGGAGTTGGAGCCATTGGAGGGGCAGTCGGGGCTGCCTGGGAAGTTGAGGATGTCGTCGGCAGGGTAGCGGAGGCCGCTGAGATCTCCTGAGCCAATGGCGAGGGGCGTGCCGGTTGATAGGATTGGCTGGAGCTGTTGCCTGGGCGTCTTGTGTCCCTGCGTGCCAAGCAAGGAGAGCTCCGGGTCAGGTGAGAGTGGTGGGAGCGGGGCATTGTCGATGGCGAGGAGGTTGATGGGGAGAGCGTCGAGGAGATCCAGTGTGTGTGAGTGAGAGAGAGAGAGAGAGAACAGAGGCCGGAACTGAGGGATTAGGCCATCTTGTGACGCTTTTTATAAGTAGAGAGGATTGCTTGTGTGTGTTTGAGGTCTTTTTCCCGAAGTCATTCATTTTCATGACTCGGTCTGCCCTTCCACGTCACCAGGTATTGGATGCCGCCCCGTGCCGGCTTCCTGTGGTTAATTATAGTCTCGACTTCCCATTCTTCCGCACCTTCTACTATTTCCGGTGGTGGTGCCACGTAGTTGGGTCCATGCTCCGGGGTGGTGCGATAATGAGTGACCAATGAGGTGTGGAATACAGGATGGACCCTCCATGAGGCTGGAAGTTTGAGTTTGACTGTGGCCGGGCCCATGACTTGGTCGATGACAAAGGGCCCCTCTCTCTTGGGTGCGAGTTTGCGATTTGGGTATGGCAGTGCAAGGTTGGTGGCTTCCAGAAAGACCTTGTCACCCTTCTTGAAGACCATGTTGCCCGCGGCTCTTTGTTTAGCCATTATCGCCGTGGCCTTAGTGTGGGCAGCCAGTGCGTTTTCGCGCCATTCTCGGAGTTTTCCCAGTCGTTCTTCTGTACTCGGGTGTTTCGGCCTTGGGAGAACTGTTCCGAGGGCGCGTGGTTGGTACCCCATGAGGAGTTCGAAGGGACTTTTCCCAGTGACTGAATGGGTTCGCTGGTTATGGGCAAATTCAAACTGCACAAGAAGTGTGCTCCATGTGTCGGGGTAGTTTCTGCAGTAGATGCGCAGTGCGACTTCTAATTCTTGGATGGTTCTTTCGGATTGACCGTCAGTCTGGGGGTGGTGTGCCGTACTGAGTGATTGCTGAATTCCCAGTAGCTTATTCAGTTCCTGGAATGCCTTCGAGATAAATTGGGGTCCTCGGTCTGAGATGACTCTATCCGGTAGTCCGAATCGGCTGTATATGTCCTCGACTAGGAGATGTGTGGTGTCCATTGCGCTTGTTTCCTTCGTACATGGAGAGAGTATGATTGCCTTGGAGACATCGTGGTCTACTACCACCTGAATCGCGTCGAAACCATTTGATGTGGGTAGTCCCATTACGTAGTCCATGGTGATTGTGCTGAATGGTCGAGGGTTGCCTAGGTGCGGTACTGGGAGTAGTCCTGGGTCCGTGGGATGTGTGTTTACTTTGGCAGTTTGGCAAGTGGTGCATCCCTTGACGTATTGGGTTATGAAGTGTCGCATGCCTGGCCACCAGTATTCTCTTGACACTAGTTCCCACGTCTTCTGAATCCCCGGGTGTCCCATGATGGGCGGGTCATGGTGGTTTCGGACTACTTCCCGGCGTAAGTCTTCTTCCGGGGGAACCTATACTTTTCCCTTGAAGAGTACGATTCCATCGTCCATTGCCCAGTCCTCTTTTCGTCCAATTGTAGGGTCCTTTTTTAGATGCCAGGCTCCGTTGAGCAATTCCATGACAGTTTTGTCCCTGGAGGTTGTGTCTCGTATACATTCCTGGAGTTCTACGTGTACTGCCTTGGCAAACATGTCTTCTGTGAGCATGGTGACGTCCTCATTGTCATGTAGTCCTGTATCGTGGTCCGATCTTCGAGATAGTGCGTCTGCTTGGACCAGCGTTTTGCCTGGCTGGTGGACTAGTTTGTAGTTGAATTGGGACAGAAACAGGCTCCAGTGTGCTTGCCATCGGTTCAGCTTTTGCGCGCTGCGGAAGTAGGTGAGGTTTTTGTGGTCCGACAGGATTTCAACGGGCTCTGCCGCTCCATCAATGTAATGTTGCCATGCTTCCAGGGCTCGGATGATTGCCAAGAGCTCTCTGTCGTAGATCTGGTAGTTGCGTTCGGCTTTGGTAAAAGATTTTGACAGGTAGGCACATGGGTGCCACAATCCATCCCCCCCTTTTTGTCACAAAACTGCCCCAGTTGCAACCTTGGATGCATCACATTCGATTTGGAAGGGTTTAGCTGGGTCCGGTGTCACCAGGATTGGTGCCTCCATGAATCGTTTCTTCAAAGTGAGGAAGGCGTCATTGCATTCTTTGGTCCATTGCCAGCGTGTATCTTTCCAGGTGAGGTTGTTCAAGGGCTTTGCGATGTCCGAGTATCCTCGTATGAACCGGCGATAGAAATTGGCGAAGCCTAGGAAGCTCTGCACTTGTCATACTGTGGTTGGCGTCTGCCATTCATGGAGACCTTCCAGTTTGATTGGGTCCATCGAGATTTCGCCTGGTCGTAGTATGGTGCCTAGGAATTTGACTTCTTGTTTGTCAAATTCGCATTTCTTGCCCTTCAGGTAGAGATCGTGTTCCTGTAACCATTGTACGACGAGGCGTGTCCAGCTTCGCAGATCTTCTGGGTTGTCGGGGAAGATCAGGATGTCGTCCATGTAGATTACGATCCATCCTTCCATGAGGTAGTCCTTGAAGATGTCGTTCATCATGGCCTGGAAGGTAGCGGGTGCGTTGCACAGGCCAAAGAACATGACAGTAGGTTCGAAAAGGCCTTGTGCAGTCTTGAAAGCTGCCTTCCATTGGTCGCCCTCCTTGATCCGAACATTGTTATATCCTGCGCGTACGTCGAGTTTGCTGAAATATTTCGCTCCAGCCAGCTTGTCGAACAGGTCTGAGATAAGGGGCAGGGGGTATGTGTTCCGGACAGTTCCTTCGTTCAGGTATCGGTAGTCTTGTACTGGTCATAGAGAGCCATCCTTTTTCTTCACAAAGAACAGCGGGGATGCCATGGGGGACTTTGAAGGTCGCAGGTAGCCTTTGGCCAGGTTTTCGTCTATGAACTTGTCCAACTCTTCCCTTTCCCGTATTGACAAGGGAATGATTTTGCAATCCTTCGGGGTAAAGTTCGGTTTCAGGTCAATGGCATGGTCCCAGGGTCGTGGAAGTGGCATTCGCTCCGCTGACTTCTTCTCGAAGACTGTTCGCAAGTCCTGTAGGTAGTCCGGAAGAATTTCGTCCAGCGTTTTGACCGGTTTGCCTTCATTGGCCTGTACTGCTAGGTTAGTAGACATGGTGGCACATTATACCATTGGGTCCTCGTGGCTCTGATTCCATAGGTTGGTTAGTGCCACATTGGGTGGTCGGTCCCACCGGTCGTCATTGTCTGGGTCTTCCGCAAGCTTCCCAATGTATTGTGCGACTGCCTCCGTGTCTTGGACCTCTCCAGGAGGTAGTCCCCACATGGGGATGTTTGGTGGCGGGTCGTGTTTGGATTGGTACTCTTTGATGGCTTGCTGCTTCTTGATGATTTTAGGGTGGAAATCGAAGTGCCCGGTTAGCCAGTCAACCTTGGGGTTGTATCGTCGAATCCAAGGCATGCCCAAGATAGCATTGTCGCGTCCCAGATCGGCAACATAAAAGTTGGTTGGCAAGGGATGTCCTCAGACAACGAAGTTCGCTTCAACTCGGTGGGTGACTGATCCGATCGTGTTGACACTGTCGTCGGCGTTTCGGAAGCGGATCTCTTTTGGCAGTCGGACGGTTGGCAGGTTGTATCGTTCTACGATTCGTCGATTGATGATGGTGGCATCTGCGCCTGAGTCGAAGAGAGCGCGGATTCCGACGACTTTGGGTCCACACTCGACATAGCCAGGGAGGAGATAAGCAAGTCTTCGTTGCTGTCCCAGGGTTACAAACGAGATAGTATAGTCCCAAGTCTTGGAGGGTGCTGGCGTCGGAGCAGCCCCTCCGTTTACGATTGATGAGGAATGAAGAAATCGTTTCTTATGGGACGACCTCTGCGCCAGGTCGCGTTACGCCAATCGATCCCCGTGGGAAAATATTTTCAAACCCAGCTAATCCAAGTAAGTCTCAAAATAAGCGCCATATACAACCTTTCTTACCCACCAAGACCCAGCCTGGGGTTAGGGGCAGTTTCCACTACAAATTTTAGGGTTAGCCCTTCAACCACTACTTACCTGTGGCTTACCACTACTTACCACTTATGATGGCGCATCCTGGGCGCTTATTTGACCCTCTGGAGCGGTGCACATGTCCATTTTAGATCACATGATTCCAAGACTGTACTGGGGTCTAAATGTCAATTCCGGGTTCTTAAGTTTGTTAGTGGGCCAACTGGGATGAAAAATTTTATGAGTAACAGTATTAAGAATGTGCATCTAATGGAGTGTTGATATCAATACATTAGTAAGCAAACAAGGGCAAGAATCCGGATTTGCTGACTATAAACCTGTGATAGCTGAAACTTCTTTTGCTCATAACTTTGGCAGTTTATATCCAAATGGTGAGTTTAATACCTCGTTAGAAAGGTGTTCTAAAGCTGAATCCATGTGTGATATCGCGGTATTGTTCCCAGAGGTTATTGGACCGGTATTGCTGTTTATATCACAGAGGTCAGGTATAACAGTGTTGTTTAATGTGTAGCTCATTCAAAATTGGGGGTATGGACATGAAAGTTAAACGAATGGATAGTGCTAATCAAGAGCTTTCAAATGGTATATTACATGCACCACTCTGGTGAAATAGCAAGAGAGATAATCCAGTAGGACTGCCAAAGTGTTTGCCTCAGCAATGATGTGCTCACTGCGCACCCAGTTCGTAACCAAATCCCTCCAAACAAATCGCGATCTGTGCGCACTCAGAATGCAAACAAAACGCACCCACACGCGCGGAATTTGGACGAGATTCAGGGGTAATAAAGTGCGGAATACTGGTCTGACTGGGAGAAATACTCAAATATATGCTTCATAAATGCTCGCATCGACATGAAAATAGCACAGACGGATAGAGGAGAGAGAGAGCTTTCAAACGGTATATTACATGACCCACTTTGTACAAAAGCCGACAGAGATAATTCAATAACACTGCAACCCAAAGTGCAAAATAAGCGCCCTAAGGGGTAAAATAAGCGCTGGCTGGCACGATTGACCTACCCGAGCTATCATGCCAGCCAGCGCTTTTTTGACATCACATGACTCCCTTTTTAAACTGCCCATCCCAGGGATTGAACCCAGCTCCTCCGGAAATCAAGCAATCCGGCTACCCACATTTACCACTGCCCCATCAGCCCTTTCATTTCCTTGCCTCTTATCTTCTCATATCATGTCTCCTGCCCCTGATAAGATCTGTCCCGGCCATCTGGGTG
Source organism: Trametes meyenii (assembly GCA_022606255.1). NCBI lineage: Eukaryota > Fungi > Basidiomycota > Agaricomycetes > Polyporales > Polyporaceae > Trametes > Trametes meyenii. Next base: position 1,615,562 of record JABYQG010000008.1, read on the forward strand.
CTTTTTTTGCTTATCTGCCCCCTCCGGAAATGGCAGCTGGCTGGCTCAGCAGTGCTCTGCTGGCACATCTTGTCCGGCACACTGCTGACTCAGTTCTTGGCCAAATGGCTTCAAACAAATCGCGATTTGTGCGCATTTTGAATGCAAACAAAGTACAATGAAGAGCGTGGGAATTTATGAGGTTTAAGAGGTCGTAAAATGCGAAATACCGGTACCATCTGTGTGAATACTAACACAGTGATCTGGTGGCACATCTTGTCTAGCTCACTGCTCATTTAGTTCTTGACCAAATGGCCTCAAATAAATCGCGATTTGTGCGCATTTTGAATATGAATACATTGCAACAACAAGCGTGGGAATCCATGAGGTTTGAGAGGGCATAAAATGCGAAACACTAGTCCCCTTTGGATAAGTACTGGTAAAGTAATCTGGTGGCACATCTTGTCCAGCTTACTGCTTATCCAGTTCTTCACCAAACGGCCTCAAACCAATCGCGATTTGTGTGCATTTATAATACAAACAAAATGCAACAAAGAGCGTGAGAATTGATGACGTTTAAGATGTCAAAAAATGCGAATTACTGGTATCATCTGGATGAATAATAACAACTGTACACTCAAAGACACATGTAAAGACACATAAGCAGCACCATGTGATAGAGGGATGTAAGGGCTTTCCTTTGATGTCTAACATGTCCTACATTGGCTCGAATCTGAGAGATATAATCCAGTAAAACTGCAAAATAAGTACTGGCTGGCATGATCTCAGAGGGTATAATGCTCCCTTAGATTCATAATCCTGAGCTCTATTGAATGGTCATGGTCTGTTAGAATTGTGTGCAGAAGTCCGGGAAAGCGGAGAAGCAGAAAAGCAGAACTCCAGAAAGGAAGTCTGGAGGATGGGAGGATTCTGGGCACACCAGAGAGTGAAGACTTGGCGAAGCTATTAGCAATGCCCTGAGCAATCTGCCGGGTCTTTGGACTTCAGATGGAGGTGGCAGAACTCTGGAATGAAGAAGAGTTGACAGGTAGAGTTGAACAGAATAGAGCCAGGGAAAAACAAAGGCAGACAGAGGTTGGTTGGAGGTCTGAGGTCAGAGTCTGGACAGAAGTCTGGTGGAGGATGATGGAGAAGGAGGTAGATTAGAGAAGGCGTACAAGCAGATGAGTTATGGAGTAGTAACGGAGGGTTAACAAGATATCCAAACTGAGGCATAAGGCCGGCTAGCTCAGTGCTTATAATCTAATCATAGATAGAAGTCAGGGGGGGAGTCCAGAAGGTCAGACTCCAGTCAGCCCTCTGTGTGGAACTGCAGAGTGGTGTGAGCTGACCCGGAGTGACATGCATGATGCTCATCTGCACAGAACCTGGTGGAGTCCTGGGGTGGATTGTGGTTCGACCGGAAGTCCGGTCGGAGAATGAGTAAGTACGATCACAAAGAACGAGAAGGAACTGGATGGGCTGAGACTTGTACTTAGGAGCGGAATGGGCTGGAACGATCTAGATGTTACAGGACAACTGCAAGTCCCGGCGGAGTCTGGATGGAGTTCTGGAAGTCCGGACCTGGTTGGCATGGACTGTAACATGGTCATCAGACATGACACAAATTTTTCAAGGTGAAAAAACGCAATTGCTAGTGCAAGTTGAACCATTAGCACAATCAAACTACATTTGAAGCAGTGTCCCAGGCTGCTATGTGTATAGTATTAGTGGGCATGAAGTCAAATGTGATCATCCCACTTTATCATCAATCGTACCTGCCAGACATGGCCCTCTTCCCCCAAGTCAAAAATCCTGTCCAATGTCCATGCCAATAGTGTTTAGTCCGATATCTGATTCAGTGTCCTCCTCAACTTCCTCAATGCGGTTGTCATCTTCTTCGACAGCCCGCGTCTTCGGATCCTTGTGAGGCTTCGCGGGGCATTTGGCCGCACGGTGGCCTACCTCGCGGCAGTAGAAGCAGCGATTCTGTTTGATGAGTTCTTGCTTGGTCTTGTCGTCTAACTTTCCGGTATTGACTGCGCGTACGGAGGCGTCCTTGCCTTTAGGCACGTTCCGTGTCTTCCTTTGTCGGCCCTGCGAGGCGTCGACTTCACGGTTGAGGAGATAGGCCCAGTTGAGCTGAATGGCTCGGTCCATGAGCTCATCCATGTTGGTTGGTTGCGGGTACGTGAGGGCGATCTTGTCCCGGAGGAAACCAGGTAGCTTGGAGTTGTACCAGGCCATCTGCGCGTGGTCTTCCATGATTTGTCCTTTGATGAAGAGCTGAAGGATCTTGGCGTTGAACTGATCCAATGGTTCCGCAGAGTTGTAGCGCAGGGTGGCCAGTTGGGTAGCAGCGGTCTGTACCGGGTCTTGTTCTCCGTGTTATCATTTTTGGACCATACTGACATTGACCGGTTATCGCGCGGCGGCTACACCGCCTTGGAGCTATGCGTCGCCTCATTTCTCGTCTCTTTCTTCATCACGGTACTAGGCTTATCTATTTATGGACATACTCAGCGCAGCGTGCTCTGACACGTCGTTGACACGTTGACGACACGTCACCACTTCCTATTTCGGACTCGTCTCCCTTTTCGGACTTGCCACGTCGCTGCCACATCAGCGCCACCTCATGCTTACCTTTTATGGACTAGTCTTGTCGCTTACTAAGCCTCCTCCCCATAGTATATAAACCCAGGGGGCGCCGCTCAGCAGCCCCAGCTTCGATCTCCTCGTTTTACCTCGGTCTTACTCTTGTACTACCTAGGACAATCTGATCTTGTTATTTATAACCTGGTGGTTGTAAGCTCGACAGCTTCAACCCAGCGTTATCATAACATTAGATCGAAGCTCTGAACTCCCCACCCAACACTGGTGTAGGGACACACCAACTGAGGAGGATAGCTCGAAGGCTACCTGCCCTCATCCGACGCACCTTGCCCGCCCTGGCAACTCGAATCACCGATGAGGAAAGCAGCCCGAGGGACGAGCACGATCGCTCGAGCCCAATACCACGACCCCGAAACCCGACCCCGTATCCGTCTACCTCGCCGGACGAATATATCTTCTGGAACCACGCTACGTTCAAAGACCCCATCACAGGAAACATAGCTGACGACGAGGAGTCACCCGACCACACTCCTAACAACACGACCGAGTACCTCAAGGACAAGGTATGAACAGGACATAACTTGGTGTGCGCCATATACGAAGAGTTCAAGACAGACCCGATGGTCGATCAAGAGGCACTCTTTCATATTCAGGACGCCACATATCACCTCAGCCAGGCATACCGACGTCTGGCCAGACTACCGCCTTACCCACCTCCGGAACGACGAGCTCTCCACTTCTCTGAGTGGTTGGAACAGCAAATTGGCATAAACCACGAACTCCTCCAGACTCTCCACCCCCGCGACCCCGTGCACGCATACATCGCACAGAAGATCGGAAACCAGACAGCCGCGAAGAGCCTCATCATCGAGTGGTTCTCTGAGATCCCACCCCATCTTCACGCTATCCCTCACTACTATCCTTACTGAGGACATTGCATGAGCCAAGGAGACCCTGACTTGCCCTGTTACAACGCATTCCACTACTTTAACATCAACAGCAAGAAGGACAACTATGACCTAGGATGAAGAGATCTACTCCTCTGCAAGTGGCAACCCTGCCCCAATTGGAACAAGCGAGCAGCCCTTGCCCGACGCAATGCGACTCAACAACCACCTCGCAAGACCGACCAAGTAGCCCGAGAATTTCCACTGCACCCCCTAGTATCTGCACAGTCGTCACCTGTAACGTCCTCAAGACAAGTCCAGCTCGCCAGTCCCGCTTCAACGACTTCTTCCCCGCTCGTACCCATCGGACTTTTTTCAGAACCTGTACCTCAAGCCGGCCCCTCGCTCGAACGCGAACCGGAACAAGGCGCACCCCCTGCTAAAGGCAAGCAGCGGGCAGAACCAGAACCTGAGCCAGACCCCTACTCGCCCGATTCCCCACACACACAGTGGCCCGAACCAGAAACAGAATACGAAACCGAGCCTGACACACCTCCTGCTAGAGCCAAGCAGCGGATCGAATTTGAATCAGACTACCCAGTAGAACCAGAACCCATGTCTGTATCCCAAGGACCCCAACTCGTGATCAGTCAGGCGAAGGCATTCCAGACCGCAGCCTTCCCAACTGGGGGAGAAGGCAACGGACCACCCCCGGACGATGAAGACGAGCCTGGAGGAGGACAGCCCGGAGGAGGAGGACAGCCCAGCGGAGGAGGACCCCCAGGAGGAGGCCCACCAGGCGGAGGAGGCCCACCAGGTGGAGGAGGCCCACCAGGTGGAGGAGGAGGAGGACCCCCAGGCGGGGGAGGAGGACCACTGGGAGGAGGACAACCGGCGGGAGCAGTACTACCAGGAATAGGAGCACAAGTACCTGCAGGACACAAGGCCAAGGTCAAGGAGCCCGAGGTGTTCACCAGGAACAGAACCAAGGCCAACGAGTTCCTCACCGACCTCTACCTCCTGTTCCAAAGCCGACCCCAGGACTACCCCACGGACGAAGCCAGAGTCGTCACAGCTCTATCCTACCTCCGAGACGATGCTCGGTGGTGGGCTGAAGCGCGAGTCGATGCAGCCCAGCTGCTCGACAACAACAACAACCTTCAAGGCTTTGGAACCTGGCAACGCTTCCGCGAAGACTTCCTCATGGTGTTCGGAGAACAAGACCCGGTACAGACCGCTGCTACCCAACTGGCCACCCTGCGCTACAACTCTGCGGAACCATTGGATCAGTTCAACGCCAAGATCCTTCAGCTCTTCATCAAAGGACAAATCATGGAAGACCACGCGCAGATGGCCTGGTACAACTCCAAGCTACCTGGTTTCCTCCGGGACAAGATCGCCCTCACGTACCCGCAACCAACCAACATGGATGAGCTCATGGACCGAGCCATTCAGCTCAACTGGGCCTATCTCCTCAACCGTGAAGTCGACGCCTCGCAGGGCCGACAAAGGAAGACACGGAACGTGCCTAAAGGCAAGGACGCCTCCGTACGCGCAGTCAATACCGGAAAGTTAGACGACAAGACCAAGCAAGAACTCATCAAACAGAATCGCTGCTTCTACTGCCGCGAGGTAGGCCACCGTGCGGCCAAATGCCCCGCGAAGCCTCACAAGGATCCGAAGACGCGGGCTGTCGAAGAAGATGACAACCGCATTGAGGAAGTTGAGGAGGACACTGAATCAGATATCGGACTAAACACTATTGGCATGGACATTGGACAGGATTTTTGACTTGGGGGAAGAGGGCCATGTCTGGCAGGTACGATTGATGATAAAGTGGGATGATCACATTTGACTTCATGCCCACTAATACTATACACATAGCAGCCTGGGACACTGCTTCAAATGTAGTTTGATTGTGCTAATGGTTCAACTTGCACTAGCAATTGCGTTTTTTCACCTTGAAAAATTTGTGTCATGTCTGATGACCATGTTACAGTCCATGCCAACCAGGTCCGGACTTCCAGAACTCCATCCAGACTCCGCCGGGACTTGCAGTTGTCCTGTAACATCTAGATCGTTCCAGCCCATTCCGCTCCTAAGTACAAGTCTCAGCCCATCCAGTTCCTTCTCGTTCTTTGTGATCGTACTTACTCATTCTCCGACCGGACTTCCGGTCGAACCACAATCCACCCCAGGACTCCACCAGGTTCTGTGCAGATGAGCATCATGCATGTCACTCCGGGTCAGCTCACACCACTCTGCAGTTCCACACAGAGGGCTGACTGGAGTCTGACCTTCTGGACTCCCCCCCTGACTTCTATCTATGATTAGATTATAAGCACTGAGCTAGCCGGCCTTATGCCTCAGTTTGGATATCTTGTTAACCCTCCGTTACTACTCCATAACTCATCTGCTTGTACGCCTTCTCTAATCTACCTCCTTCTCCATCATCCTCCACCAGACTTCTGTCCAGACTCTGACCTCAGACCTCCAACCAACCTCTGTCTGCCTTTGTTTTTCCCTGGCTCTATTCTGTTCAACTCTACCTGTCAACTCTTCTTCATTCCAGAGTTCTGCCACCTCCATCTGAAGTCCAAAGACCCGGCAGATTGCTCAGGGCATTGCTAATAGCTTCGCCAAGTCTTCACTCTCTGGTGTGCCCAGAATCCTCCCATCCTCCAGACTTCCTTTCTGGAGTTCTGCTTTTCTGCTTCTCCGCTTTCCCGGACTTCTGCACACAATTCTAACAGACCATGACCATTCAATAGAGCTCAGGATTATGAATCTAAGGGAGCATTATACCCTCTGAGATCATGCCAGCCAGTACTTATTTTGCAGTTTTACTGGATTATATCTCTCAGATTCGAGCCAATGTAGGACATGTTAGACATCAAAGGAAAGCCCTTACATCCCTCTATCACATGGTGCTGCTTATGTGTCTTTACATGTGTCTTTGAGTGTACAGTTGTTATTATTCATCCAGATGATACCAGTAATTCGCATTTTTTGACATCTTAAACGTCATCAATTCTCACGCTCTTTGTTGCATTTTGTTTGTATTATAAATGCACACAAATCGCGATTGGTTTGAGGCCGTTTGGTGAAGAACTGGATAAGCAGTAAGCTGGACAAGATGTGCCACCAGATTACTTTACCAGTACTTATCCAAAGGGGACTAGTGTTTCGCATTTTATGCCCTCTCAAACCTCATGGATTCCCACGCTTGTTGTTGCAATGTATTCATATTCAAAATGCGCACAAATCGCGATTTATTTGAGGCCATTTGGTCAAGAACTAAATGAGCAGTGAGCTAGACAAGATGTGCCACCAGATCACTGTGTTAGTATTCACACAGATGGTACCGGTATTTCGCATTTTACGACCTCTTAAACCTCATAAATTCCCACGCTCTTCATTGTACTTTGTTTGCATTCAAAATGCGCACAAATCGCGATTTGTTTGAAGCCATTTGGCCAAGAACTGAGTCAGCAGTGTGCCGGACAAGATGTGCCAGCAGAGCACTGCTGAGCCAGCCAGCTGCCATTTCCGGAGGGGGCAGATAAGCAAAAAAAGCACCCAGATGGCCGGGACAGATCTTATCAGGGGCAGGAGACATGATATGAGAAGATAAGAGGCAAGGAAATGAAAGGGCTGATGGGGCAGTGGTAAATGTGGGTAGCCGGATTGCTTGATTTCCGGAGGAGCTGGGTTCAATCCCTGGGATGGGCAGTTTAAAAAGGGAGTCATGTGATGTCAAAAAAGCGCTGGCTGGCATGATAGCTCGGGTAGGTCAATCGTGCCAGCCAGCGCTTATTTTACCCCTTAGGGCGCTTATTTTGCACTTTGGGTTGCAGTGTTATTGAATTATCTCTGTCGGCTTTTGTACAAAGTGGGTCATGTAATATACCGTTTGAAAGCTCTCTCTCTCCTCTATCCGTCTGTGCTATTTTCATGTCGATGCGAGCATTTATGAAGCATATATTTGAGTATTTCTCCCAGTCAGACCAGTATTCCGCACTTTATTACCCCTGAATCTCGTCCAAATTCCGCGCGTGTGGGTGCGTTTTGTTTGCATTCTGAGTGCGCACAGATCGCGATTTGTTTGGAGGGATTTGGTTACGAACTGGGTGCGCAGTGAGCACATCATTGCTGAGGCAAACACTTTGGCAGTCCTACTGGATTATCTCTCTTGCTATTTCACCAGAGTGGTGCATGTAATATACCATTTGAAAGCTCTTGATTAGCACTATCCATTCGTTTAACTTTCATGTCCATACCCCCAATTTTGAATGAGCTACACATTAAACAACACTGTTATACCTGACCTCTGTGATATAAACAGCAATACCGGTCCAATAACCTCTGGGAACAATACCGCGATATCACACATGGATTCAGCTTTAGAACACCTTTCTAACGAGGTATTAAACTCACCATTTGGATATAAACTGCCAAAGTTATGAGCAAAAGAAGTTTCAGCTATCACAGGTTTATAGTCAGCAAATCCGGATTCTTGCCCTTGTTTGCTTACTAATGTATTGATATCAACACTCCATTAGATGCACATTCTTAATACTGTTACTCATAAAATTTTTCATCCCAGTTGGCCCACTAACAAACTTAAGAACCCGGAATTGACATTTAGACCCCAGTACAGTCTTGGAATCATGTGATCTAAAATGGACATGTGCACCGCTCCAGAGGGTCAAATAAGCGCCCAGGATGCGCCATCATAAGTGGTAAGTAGTGGTAAGCCACAGGTAAGTAGTGGTTGAAGGGCTAACCCTAAAATTTGTAGTGGAAACTGCCCCTAACCCCAGGCTGGGTCTTGGTGGGTAAGAAAGGTTGTATATGGCGCTTATTTTGAGACTTACTTGGATTAGCTGGGTTTGAAAATATTTTCCCACGGGGATCGATTGGCGTAACGCGACCTGGCGCAGAGGTCGTCCCATAAGAAACGATTTCTTCATTCCTCATCAATCGTAAACGGAGGGGCTGCTCCGACGCCAGCACCCTCCAAGACTTGGGACTATACTATCTCGTTTGTAACCCTGGGACAGCAACGAAGACTTGCTTATCTCCTCCCTGGCTATGTCGAGTGTGGACCCAAAGTCGTCGGAATCCGCGCTCTCTTCGACTCAGGCGCAGATGCCACCATCATCAATCGACGAATCGTAGAACGATACAACCTGCCAACCGTCCGACTGCCAAAAGAGATCCGCTTCCGAAACGCCGACGACAGTGTCAACACGATCGGATCAGTCACCCACCGAGTTGAAGCGAACTTCGTTGTCTGAGGACATCCCTTGCCAACCAACTTTTATGTTGCCGATCTGGGACGCGACAATGCTATCTTGGGCATGCCTTGGATTCGACGATACAACCCCAAGGTTGACTGGCTAACCGGGCACTTCGATTTCCACCCTAAAATCATCAAGAAGCAGCAAGCCATCAAAGAGTACCAATCCAAACACGACCCGCCACCAAACATCCCCATGTGGGGACTACCTCCTGGAGAGGTCCAAGACACGGAGGCAGTCGCACAATACATTGGGAAGCTTGCGGAAGACCCAGACAATGACGACCGGTGGGACCGACCACCCAATGTGGCACTAACCAACCTATGGAATCAGAGCCACGAGGACCCAATGGTATAATGTGCCACCATGTCTACTAACCTAGCAGTACAGGCCAATGAAGGCAAACCGGTCAAAACGCTGGACGAAATTCTTCCGGACTACCTACAGGACTTGCGAACAGTCTTCGAGAAGAAGTCAGCGGAGCGAATGCCACTTCCACGACCCTGGGACCATGCCATTGACCTGAAACCGAACTTTACCCCGAAGGATTGCAAAATCATTCCCTTGTCAATACGGGAAAGGGAAGAGTTGGACAAGTTCATAGACGAAAACCTGGCCAAAGGCTACCTGCGACCTTCAAAGTCCCCCATGGCATCCCCGCTGTTCTTTGTGAAGAAAAAGGATGGCTCTCTATGACCAGTACAAGACTACCGATACCTGAACGAAGGAACTGTCCGGAACACATACCCCCTGCCCCTTATCTCAGACCTGTTCGACAAGCTGGCTGGAGCGAAATATTTCAGCAAACTCGACGTACGCGCAGGATATAACAATGTTCGGATCAAGGAGGGCGACCAATGGAAGGCAGCTTTCAAGACTGCACAAGGCCTTTTCGAACCTACTGTCATGTTCTTTGGCCTGTGCAACGCACCCGCTACCTTCCAGGCCATGATGAACGACATCTTCAAGGACTACCTCATGGAAGGATGGATCGTAATCTACATGGACGACATCCTGATCTTCCCCGACAACCCAGAAGATCTGCGAAGCTGGACACGCCTCGTCGTACAATGGTTACAGGAACACGATCTCTACCTGAAGGGCAAGAAATGCGAATTTGACAAACAAGAAGTCAAATTCCTAGGCACCATACTACGACCAGGCGAAATCTCGATGGACCCAATCAAACTGGAAGGTCTCCATGAATGGCAGACGCCAACCACAGTATGACAAGTGCAGAGCTTCCTAGGCTTCGCCAATTTCTATCGCCGGTTCATACGAGGATACTCGGACATCGCAAAGCCCTTGAACAACCTCACCTGGAAAGATACACGCTGGCAATGGACCAAAGAATGCAATGACGCCTTCCTCACTTTGAAGAAACGATTCATGGAGGCACCAATCCTGGTGACACCGGACCCAGCTAAACCCTTCCAAATCGAATGTGATGCATCCAAGGTTGCAACTGGGGCAGTTTTGTGACAAAAAGGGGGGGATGGATTGTGGCACCCATGTGCCTACCTGTCAAAATCTTTTACCAAAGCCGAACGCAACTACCAGATCTACGACAGAGAGCTCTTGGCAATCATCCGAGCCCTGGAAGCATGGCAACATTACATTGATGGAGCGGCAGAGCCCGTTGAAATCCTGTCGGACCACAAAAACCTCACCTACTTCCGCAGCGCGCAAAAGCTGAACCGATGGCAAGCACACTGGAGCCTGTTTCTGTCCCAATTCAACTACAAACTAGTCCACCAGCCAGGCAAAACGCTGGTCCAAGCAGACGCACTATCTCGAAGATCGGACCACGATACAGGACTACATGACAATGAGGACGTCACCATGCTCACAGAAGACATGTTTGCCAAGGCAGTACACGTAGAACTCCAGGAATGTATACGAGACACAACCTCCAGGGACAAAACTGTCATGGAATTGCTCAACGGAGCCTGGCATCTAAAAAAGGACCCTACAATTGGACGAAAAGAGGACTGGGCAATGGACGATGGAATCGTACTCTTCAAGGGAAAAGTATAGGTTCCCCCGGAAGAAGACTTACGCCGGGAAGTAGTCCGAAACCACCATGACCCGCCCATCATGGGACACCCGGGGATTCAGAAGACGTGGGAACTAGTGTCAAGAGAATACTGGTGGCCAGGCATGCGACACTTCATAACCCAATACGTCAAGGGATGCACCACTTGCCAAACTGCCAAAGTAAACACACATCCCACGGACCCAGGACTACTCCCAGTACCGCACCTAGGCAACCCTCGACCATTCAGCACAATCACCATGGACTACGTAATGGGACTACCCACATCAAATGGTTTCGACGCGATTCAGGTGGTAGTAGACCACGATGTCTCCAAGGCAATCATACTCTCTCCATGTACGAAGGAAACAAGCGCAATGGACACCACACATCTCCTAGTCGAGGACATATACAGCCGATTCGGACTACCGGATAGAGTCATCTCAGACCGAGGACCCCAATTTATCTCGAAGGCATTCCAGGAACTGAATAAGCTACTGGGAATTCAGCAATCACTCAGTACGGCACACCACCCCCAGACTGACGGTCAATCCGAAAGAACCATCCAAGAATTAGAAGTCGCACTGCGCATCTACTGCAGAAACTACCCCGACACATGGAGCACACTTCTTGTGCAGTTTGAATTTGCCCATAACCAGCGAACCCATTCAGTCACTGGGAAAAGTCCCTTCGAACTCCTCATGGGGTACCAACCACGCGCCCTCGGAACAGTTCTCCCAAGGCCGAAACACCCGAGTACAGAAGAACGACTGGGAAAACTCCGAGAATGGCGCGAAAACGCACTGGCTGCCCACACTAAGGCCACGGCGATAATGGCTAAACAAAGAGCCGCGGGCAACATGGTCTTCAAGAAGGGTGACAAGGTCTTTCTGGAAGCCACCAACCTTGCACTGCCATACCCAAATCGCAAACTCGCACCCAAGAGAGAGGGGCCCTTTGTCATCGACCAAGTCATGGGCCCGGCCACAGTCAAACTCAAACTTCCAGCCTCATGGAGGGTCCATCCTGTATTCCACACCTCATTGGTCACTCATTATCGCACCACCCCGGAGCATGGACCCAACTACGTGGCACCACCACCGGAAATAGTAGAAGGTGCGGAAGAATGGGAAGTCGAGACTATAATTAACCACAGGAAGCCGGCACGGGGCGGCATCCAATACCTGGTGACGTGGAAGGGCAGACCGAGTCATGAAAATGAATGACTTCGGGAAAAAGACCTCAAACACACACAAGCAATCCTCTCTACTTATAAAAAGCGTCACAAGATGGCCTAATCCCTCAGTTCCGGCCTCTGTTCTCTCTCTCTCTCTCTCACTCACACACACTGGATCTCCTCGACGCTCTCCCCATCAACCTCCTCGCCATCGACAATGCCCCGCTCCCACCACTCTCACCTGACCCGGAGCTCTCCTTGCTTGGCACGCAGGGACACAAGACGCCCAGGCAACAGCTCCAGCCAATCCTATCAACCGGCACGCCCCTCGCCATTGGCTCAGGAGATCTCAGCGGCCTCCGCTACCCTGCCGACGACATCCTCAACTTCCCAGGCAGCCCCGACTGCCCCTCCAATGGCTCCAACTCCCCCGCTGACAGCCAGCAACCAACTGACCCCCGCTACACCACGATCCACATCCCGGGCTACCCGCTCCCCTTCACCTTCTTCAACTATGCCCTACTCCCCGACACCGGTCCCGCCCTACGACATCTTGGCTGGACTCCAACACGTCCCCACAATCGAGTCGATCCTCTCCCAGCGGATCTCCTACGACCACCTCCTGCACATTCCAACCGCCATGTACACCGACCGGACCGTCGCCGATCGAGTTGGCTGGGCCCTCCTTCAACCGGATCTGTGGGCACCAGGGAACGCGGCCCTTGGGATGATTCAACCGGGGCTGGTGAACTGGGCGGACTGCTACTGGGCAACGGCTGACATCAATGTCGCCCTCTCCACCCTCACCAAGTTCGTCTGGGCGAACCCGGGGAATGACCAGCACTTCCACCTGGAAGCTCGGGCCGCGCTCGACACCGCGCGCATCCATATGCTCGCGCTCGCTGATGACACGCTTGGGCGCATCGTCTCGCACACCTGGCAAAACGGCATTTTCACCCGCCTAGTACCACCTCCCCCTCCGCCAGCCTGGTTCGGCCCCAACCCCGCCTTCGACGGGCCTACCCGATCTGACTACCGGATGTCGCTCAACAGCCACCACGAGAGGGACGTCTGGGACCGTCTAACAGCATCCATGCCCGAAGCCCCCTTGGCGAGTGTGGACTGGGGTGCGCCCACAGGAAACTGGGAGAACCTGGCCGCGGTCGACACGGACCATGTCCGGGTGGAGGTACGTGGCCACACCAACCCACCCGACGACGACAACGTCAACAACCAGAGCAACGCCAAGAACATCCCCCCGGCATGCTCCCCCCTGCGTGACATCATTGACCGGCTCGCCACGGAGCCCCTCGACTCCCTCTTCCCACCTAACACACCCCCCGGCCAGGACACAGAACTTGTCGACACCCCCCCCCCCCCGCCGGCGCGATCCACCCTCCAAGACATCCTCGACATAATCACGGAGGACCCCCTCGAATACCGCGACATGCCCAACACACCCCCCAGCCACCCACGCCGGACCCCGGGACAGGTCATCGCCGACGACCTAGTAAACGGGAGGTGTTCGAGGGTGACCCCCAGCTCGCGGCTGCCATCGACGCCGCCCTCGAGGAACACCTCCATGAGGCGCCACCGACAAGGCCTAACACCCCGGACTCCCTACCCCCGCTCGAGGGCATCGAGTTCCTCCCCATCCGTCCCGACCTCCCCAACGGCGGAGCGTTCTTGCGTCTCCTCGACAGCAACGAGTGGACGGCCAGCAGCCAGCCTGCACTGGACCTGCTTCGGCGGCTTGCCGAGGAGGGGCACCCAGCCATGGTAGGCCGCTTCATCGACGACAACCTCATCGTCATGCGCGACCCGCTCCACCCGGAGCTGGGCATGTTTCATCTCATCCCACGGGACCCCAGAAACGGCGAGTTTTGACTCACCCCTGCCCTACAGTCCATCCGACTTTGGACTGAGGAGGCTGCGGCGGCGCATCAGGACATTGTCGTCTACCACGCCGCCGTGCGGCGGCGGGATGGATCGGACACCGATGGGTCCATGTCCGAGGACGGACAGGCTTGAGGGGGGGGGAGTAATGTTATCATTTTCGGACCGTACTGACATTGACCAGTTATCGCGCGGCGGCTACACCGCCTTGGAGCTATGCGTCGCCTCATTTCTCGTCTCTTTCTTCATCACGGTACTAGGCTTATCTATTTATGGACATACTCAGCGCAGCGTGCTCTGACACGTCGTTGACACGTTGACGACACGTCACCACTTCCTATTTCGGACTCGTCTCCCTTTTTGGACTTGCCACGTTGCTGCCACGTCAGCGCCACCTCATGCCTACCTTTTATGGACTAGTCTTGTCGCTTACTAAGCCTCCTCCCCATAGTATATAAACCCAGGGGGCGCCGCTCAGCAGCCCCAGCTTCGATCTCCTCGTTTTACCTCGGCTTTACTCTTGTACTACCTAGGACAATCTGATCTTGTTATTTATAACCTGGTGGTTGTAAGCTCGACAGCTTCAACCCAGCGTTATCATAACACTCCGAACACGGTGAGGAAGTCCTCGCAGAAGTGTTGCCAGGTTCCGAAGCCCCAGAGGTTGTTATTGTTGTCGAGCAGCTGGGCTGCGTCGACTCATGCTTCAGCCCACCACCAAGCATCGTCTCGGAGGTAGGATAGGGCCGTGACAACTCTGGCTTCGTCCGTGGGGTAGTCCTGGGGCCGGCTTTGGAACAGGAGGTAGAGGTCAGTGAGGAACTCGTTGGCCTTGGCTCTGTTCCCAGTGAACACCTCAGGTTCCTTAACCTTAGCCTTGTGTCCTCCTGCAGGTGCTTGCGCTCCTATTCCTGGGAGCCCAGCTCCTGCCGGTTGTCCTCCTCCTGGTGGTCCTCCTCCTCCGCCTGGAGGTCCTCCTCCTCTGCCTGGTGGGCCTCCTCCGCCTGGTGGTCCTCCTCCTGGAGGTCCTCCTCCGCTGGGCTGTCCTTCTCCTGGTTCGTCTTCATCATCCGGGGGTGGTCCGTTGCCTCCTCCCCCAGTTGGGAAGGCTGCGGTCTGGAATGCCTTCGCCCGGCTGATTATTAGTTGGGGTCCTTGGGATACGGACATGGGTTCTGGTTCCGTCGGGTAGTCTGATTCAAATTCTATCTGCTGCTTGCCTTTAGCAGGGGGTGTGTCGGGTTCTAGTTCACTTTCTGTTTCTGGTTTGGGCCACTGCTTGTGCTCGGAAGTGGGTGAATAGGGATCTGGTTCACCTTCTGGTTCTGCCCGCTGCTTGCCTTTAGCAGGGGGTGCGCCTTGTTCCGGTTCGCGTTCGAGCGAGGGGCCGGCTTGAGGTACAGGTTCTGAAAAAAGTCCGATGGGTACGAGCGGGGAAGAAGTCGTTGAAGCGGGACTGGCGAGCTGGACTTGTCTTGAGGACGTTACAGGTGACGACTGTGCAGATACTAGGGGGTGCAGTGGAAATTCTCGGGCTACTTGGTCGGTCTTGCGAGGTGGTTGTTGAGTCGCATTGCGTCGGGCAAGGGCTGCTCGCTTGTTCCAATTGGGGCAGGGTTGCCACTTGCAGAGGAGTAGATCTCTTCATCCTAGGTCATAGTTGTCCTTCTTGCTGTTGATGTTAAAGTAGTGGAATGCGTTGTAACAGGGCAAGTCAGGGTCTCCTTGGCTCATGCAATGTCCTCAGTAAGGATAGTAGTGAGGGATAGCGTGAAGATGGGGTGGGATCTCAGAGAACCACTCGATGATGAGGCTCTTCGCGGCTGTCTGGTTTCCGATCTTCTGTGCGATGTATGCGTGCACGGGGTCGCGGGGGTGGAGAGTCTGGAGGAGTTCGTGGTTTATGCCAATTTGCTGTTCCAACCACTCAGAGAAGTGGAGAGCTCGTCGTTCCGGAGGTGGGTAAGGCGGTAGTCTGGCCAGACGTCGGTATGCCTGGCTGAGGTGATATGTGGCGTCCTGAATATGAAAGAGTGCCTCTTGATCGACCATCGGGTCTGTCTTGAACTCTTCGTATATGGCGCACACCAAGTTATGTCCTGTTCATACCTTGTCCTTGAGGTACTCGGTCGTGTTGTTAGGAGTGTGGTCGGGTGACTCCTCGTCGTCAGCTATGTTTCCTGTGATGGGGTCTTTGAACGTAGCGTGGTTCCAGAAGATATATTCGTCCGGCGAGGTAGACGGATACGGGGTCGGGTTTCGGGGTCGTGGTATTGGGCTCGAGCGATCGTGCTCGTCCCTCGGGCTGCTTTCCTCATCGGTGATTCGAGTTGCCAGGGCGGGCAAGGTGCGTCGGATGAGGGCAGGTAGCCTTCGAGCTATCCTCCTCAGTTGGTGTGTCCCTACACCAGTGTTGGGTGGGGAGTTCAGAGCTTCGATCTAATGTTATGATAACGCTGGGTTGAAGCTGTCGAGCTTACAACCACCAGGTTATAAATAACAAGATCAGATTGTCCTAGGTAGTACAAGAGTAAGACCGAGGTAAAACGAGGAGATCGAAGCTGGGGCTGCTGAGTGGTGCCCCCTGGGTTTATATACTATGAGGGAGGAGGCTTGGTAAGCGATGGGACTAGTCCATAAAGGATAGGCATGAGGTGTCGCTGATGTGGCAGCGATGTGGCAAGTCCAAAAGGGGAAGCATGATGTGGCACTGATGTGGCAGCGATGTGGCAAGTCCAAAAAGGGAGGCGAGTCCAGAAGAGGAAGTGGTGACATGTCGTCGATGTGTTGATGACGTGTCAGAGCATGCTGTACTAAGTACGTCCATAAAGTGCCAGAAATAGAACCATGATGAAGAAAGAAACGAGAAACGAGGTGACACATAGCTCGAGGGCGATGTAACTGCCGCGTGTTAACCGGTCAATGTCTGCAAGGTCCGAAAATGATAACAGTAGCGCAGTATCCATGGTATCCAGGTCCATGGGCTGTGGGTCGTTCGAGGACGTGTTGGCTGGGGTAGTGGCTGTAGTAGGAGTGGTGGAGAGCATGAACGGTGTGCGGGGTAGGTGCGACTTGAGTTTCTTATGCTGACCTGCATGACCATTGCTAGGAGGCTGCTGGTGGAGGCCTGAGAGCTGGTAGAGCTTGTGGGCGGAGAAGTACATCTCCTCAATGGTCGTAGGCTTGTCACAGCGAATGTCATGAGCATACTCTGTGGGAAGATGAGCGAGAAAGTTCGCCAGGCGATCACCAAAGGTCATGTCGGCCTTGGGAATCTGTGACTCTAGCTCTCAGAACAATGCAGCATAGCACACCAGGTTCCCTTTGTACAGCAGGTTTCGGAGCTTGTTATGAAGAGACTCAACCTGGAGTGGGGAGTCAAACTTCTTCTCAAGCACGTCCCGGAGCTCGGTCCAAGAGAATGTGCGTCCAAGCTTCTTCTGTGCAACATACCATCGAAGAGCCTCACCGCAAAAGAGCATGGGTGTCTGGAGAGTCCAGTCTGCTTCTGCAACGTGCTGTCCTCGTAAGTGATCCTCAATGATGAGTAACCAAGCACTAACGTCCTCTGTTTCCTTGCCATGAAAGTGTGGCGGCTCAACCTTAATGTTACCCAGCCGCTGCATGACCGAGGTGGTGGTCTGCAAGGCAGGTTGGAGACAAAGTTGGCGGAGGCAAAGGCTTGCTCGAGGGATGTACAGAGCTGCTCAGTAGTAAGGGTGCTGGGCTGAGCCTGAGTGGCAACGCACTGATCAAGGTCGTGAAGGATAGCTTCAAGTGCCATGTAGGCCTCCAGGGATAGGGAAGGGCAAGAGCCGCGAGCAGGGAGTCACTGTCCATGTAGAGTAGATGGCATGCTTAGGTACGAAGTGAGTATAGCACTATGAACAGTGTACCAATGCAGAGTGCGAGAGGCTGTCGGTGACTCCAAACTATGCAGTTCGGATGTCGAGAGCGATAAAGAGGTCGAGCAGTGTTCTACGGTGAAAGTCTGGTCTTGAGGATAAGTATGAGGCTGTTACTAGCCAACCCCACACTTGATCAAGTGTGGTGTCGCTCCGTCCTGTCGGAGTACAAGCCGGCAGACATAAGGAGGGAGCGGAGATCTGCTGTATTCGTTCGTCTCACACGCCTATAAATACAAGTACAGGCTATGTCTCAGAAAGTGGATACAGATAAGAGAATAAGACCGTGTGGAGCCATTATATATGCCAAGAGGGTTTTCTGGGTCATGAGCTATTTGTACAGGGAAATATGACAGAGGAGGAGTACGTATCTCTGACTCAGTTGTAGCCACAGGAGTTTTACGATTGATGAGGAACGAAGAAATTGTTTCTTGTGGGACGACCTCCGCGCCAGGTCGCGTTATGCCAATTGATTCCTGTGGGAAAATATTTTCAAACCCAGCTAATCCAAGTAAGTCTCAAAATAAGCGCCATATACAACATTTCTTATCCACCGAAACCCAGCCCAGGGTTAGGGACAGTTTCCACTACAAATTTTAGGGTTAGCCCTTCAACCACTACTTACCTGTGACTTACTGTTACTTACCACTTATGATGGCGCATCCTGGGCGCTTATTTGACCCTCTGGAGCGCTGCACATGCTTGGCTTAGGATCACATGATTCCAAGGCTGTACTGGGGTCTAAATGTCAGTAATTCTGGGTTCTTGAGTTTGTTAGTAGGCCAATTGATACAAAAAATTTTATGAGTAACAATATTGAGAGTGTGCATCTAATGGAATACTAATATCAATACACTAGTAAGCAAACGAGGGCAAGAATCTGGATTTACTGACTATAAACCTCTGATAGCTGAAACTTGTTTCCCTCATAAATTGGGCAGTTTGTATCCAAATGGTGAGTTTAATACCTCGTTATAGAGGTGTTCTAAAGCTGAATCCATCTATACTGTCGTGGAATTATTTACAGAGCTTATGTGAACAGTATTACTGATTATATCACAGAGCTCAGACATAATAGTATTGTTGCATGTGTAGCTCATTCAATGTTGAGAGTAAAGACATGGAACTTGTACCAGCGGATAGGCATGGTCCGCAGCTTTCGAACGGTATATTATATGCACCACTTTGTTGAAATAGTGAGAGAGATAATCCAGTAGCAGTGGAAAGGTAGCTGCCTCAGCAGTGATCCGCTTGCTATACACCCAGTTCTTAACCAAATCTCTCCAAACAAATCGCGATCTGTGGGCATTGTGACTTCAAACAGAACACACTCACATGCGCAGAATTTGGACAAGATTAAGGGGTAGTAAAATGTGCAACATTGGTTCCCCTGGGAGAAATACTCAAATAGATGCTCCATAAATGATTGCATTGCAATGTAAACAACACAGATGGATAGAGGGAGGCCAGAGCTTTCAAACGGTATATTACATGCCCTACTTTGCACAAAAACCGACAGCGCCCTAAGGGGTAAAATAAGCGCTGTCTGGCATGATTCACTTACCCGAGCTATCGTGCCAGCCAGCGCTTTTTTTACCATCACATGACTCCCTTTTTTAAACTGCCCATCCCAGGAATTGAACCTGAGACCTCTGGAAATCAAGCAATCCAGTCTCCCACATTTGCCACTGCCCCATCAAGCCTTTCATTTCCTTGCCCCTTATCTCCCCATATCATGTCTTCTGCCTCTAATAAGATATGTCCCGGCCATCTGGGCGCTTTTTTGCTTATCTGCCCCCTCCGGAAATGGCAGCTGCAGTGCTCTGCTGGCACATCTTGTCCAGCTCACTGTTCACCCAGTTCTTCACCAAATAGCTTCAAACAAATCACATTTTGTGCGCATTTTGGACGCAAACAAAATGCAACAAATAGCGTGGGAATTGAGGCAGTTTAAGAGGTCGTAAAATGCGAAATACCGGTACCATCTGGGTGAATACTGATAAAGTGATCTGGTGGCACATCTTGTCTAGCTCACTGTTCATTTAGTTCTTGACCAAATAGCCTCGAATAAATTGTGATCTGTGCGCATTTTGAATACAAATAAATTGCAACAACAAGCATGGGAATCCACGAGGTTTGAGAGGTCGTAAAATGCGAAATACCAGTCCCCTTTGGATAAGTACTGGTAAGGTGATCTGGTGACACATCTTGTTCAGCTTACTGCTCACTCAGTTTTTCACTAAATGGCTTCAAACCAATCGCAATTTGTGCGCATTTATGATACAAACAAAACGCAACAAAGAGCGTGGGAATCGATGATGTTTAAGATGTCGAAAAATGCGAATTACTGGTATCATCTGGATCAATAATAACAACTGTACACTCAAAGACACATGTAAAGACACATAAGCAGCACCATGTGATAGAGGCATGTAAGGGCTTTCTTTTGATGTGTCACATGTCCTACATTGGCTCAGATCTGAGAGATATAATCCAGTAAAAGTGCAAAATAAGTACTGGCTGACATGATCTGAGAGGGTATAATATTCCCTTAGATTCATAATCCTGAGCTCTATTGAATGGTCATGGTCATCAGACATGACACAAATTTTCCAAAGTGAAAAAATGCAATTGCTAGTGCAAGTTGAACCATTAGCACAATCAAACTACATTTGAAGTAGTGTCCCAGGCTGCTATGTGTATAGTATCAGTGGGCATGAAGTCAAATGTAATCATCCCACTTCATCATCAATCGTACCTGCCAGACATGGCCCTCTTCCACCAAGTTCGGAGTTAGCAGAGTTGGAGATGGAGAGCCGTGTCCGGAAAAGGAAGGAGAGAATCACAGGCGAACTGTGTGGTGCATTGTGTACCAACACAGAGGTTGTCCTCCAAGAAACAATTTCTTTATTTCTCATCAATCATAAAGCTCCTGGTGAGCTCTATTCAATGGTTGATTTCAAAATATTGCATCATAAACATGTCTTTAGCAATGCTCTTATTACCTAAGCTCTGTAGTGTAAACAGTAATACTGGGTCTTCAATTACTGGGAGGGATACAGTGACATCATACATAGAATCCACTTTGGAACACCTTTCTAGTGAGGTATCAAACTTGTCATTTGGGTAGAAACTGTCCATATTATATGAAAAGGCAGATTTAACTATTACAGATTTATAGCTAGTAAATCTACCTTCTTGCCCTGGTTTGCTTACTAACATATCAATATTAACACTTCATAAAAAGCATATTCTTAATACTGTTGCTCATAACAACAAGCTCAAAAACCTGGAAATACTGGAGCTTAGACACAAGTAAGGCCACAAAATCTTGTGATCTACACTGGGCATGCTTAAATAAGTGCCTGGGAGTTGCCCCTTGTAAGTGGTAAGAAGCGGTAAGACCTGAGTAAGTAATGGTTGAAGGGCTAACCCTAAAGATTGTAGTGAAAATTGGCCCTAACCCCAGGTTGGGTGTTGGTGGGTAAGAAAGGTTGTGTTTGACACTTATTTTAAGACTTACTTGGATAAGCTGGGTTTGAAAATATTTTCCCCACAGGAATCAATTGGTATAATGGTGCTTGGCCCAAAGGTTGTTCCATAAGAAACATTTTCTTTGTACCTTAGAAACTGTAAAAAATTCTCATCTTGATAGACCCACCAACTATCCAAGAAGGAATCAAAAATCAGATAATGATACTAGTGTGGGAGAACTCCCAGTAGAGTAGATCCTGACACAAGTTTGCTGCCCTCATCATTACAGGTCAGACTGAATGGACAAGTACCAAGAACTCCATACTGAAATACAGAAGCAGCATCCACACAAACAGGACGAAATCCCGTCATGGAAGTAAACTTTATGCTTCCGGCAAACGTCGGAGATGCTCTATAAAGCACCACCACCACGCCTAACGACATCCACACAAGTTTTCCCCGCTCTAAATCGCGAATGCAGGCTTATCACCTTCCCACGGCCATTCGCACGCTTCCCTTTGCGCCACCACCCAAATCTTTCCACCACTTCTCCTGCGTCTTTGCCTTCACGCCCCCGCCCCGACCACCATTCTTCACGTTTCCGCCCGGTCCCCGCTTAACGACTGTCGACAGCCCCGACGAAACCCCGCGCCTCCCCCCACCGGGGAACATCTGCTCTGCCCCTTTTTTCGCTTGCGCCTTCACCCTCCCGCCGCCGTTCCGTTTGTCTTCGACCTTGCCCGACCGATCCCTATCCTCCTCCTCAACACCGCTCTCTTCCCCATCAACATCCCCCAGCTCAGAGCTCTCCTCAGCTTCCCTTAAACGTTTCCTCGACACTGCCTTCGCCTGCGTCCTGCTCGAGCCCGCCTCCAGGTCCATCCTCGCGCCCGGATTCACGGTTGGGTCGGGAGGTATATGTGCAGCCTGCGGGAGCGGGCGAAAGTCCTTCTCCCACTCTTTCCGGTGAAGCCGGAAGAGCGCCATCGTCGCGCGCGCGTCCGTTACCTAACACAGCGGGTTCAGCATCATACGAAGCAGGTGAAACGGAAGCAGAAGAAAGAGGAAGGAACAAAATCCCGAGAAAAATATCGAAGGTCGAGCTCGGCGGGAGACCATCGGACGCCATTCCTGCTATACACGCATGTCCCGACGCCGTTCGAACCCAACCTCTGAAACCGTATGACGCGATTCTTGCGCACTGCATCACAGATCCACAACCCACGAACAAAAAAGGAGAGTGAACGCAAACGCAAACGAAAACGAAAACGCGACATACCGACGAATGCTCCCCCGCCTGAATAACTAACCCGAGCTCCGTCTTGACCAAATTCCGCAGCGCGGGCCTACGCCCGCGGACGAGCCCGTGCTTCGGGTAGAGTTGTTGCGTGTCGCGCGTCGCCGGCCGCGGGTGCGAGAGGAGAAGGGCCTATGTGTCACATAGAAGACGGCGAGATTTGAATTGCCTCAGAATCGACCTCACAATCATCCACTCTGACCTCCCCTATTAGACCTCTGTATAGTGACCTTAGAATCCAGTAATTGTGACATAAATTCCCAGTATAGGGTCCCCCTTTGCAGTGTGCAGCGGTGTGAAAGAACACCAAGAAAAAGACTAAAGATCAATGTAGTATGTACGAGATATTGCATACAAAACCATGACGATAATCATACCGTATTATATTAAGGCCCTCACCGAGGCATCACCTTGCTCTCCCTACCCCATCCCACGCCATCCAGGAGAGCCACAGGGCACATAGCCAAAGGATATACTCTAATCAGTGAGCAGGTAGCATGCTCCGCCGCCTCCGCGCCTTTTCGAGCGGGGGTAGAGACTCTTCATCGTCAGGTCCGGGTGCAGATGCTAGCATAGGTGGCAAGTCGTTATTCGACTGCATGCTGTCGCCGTCGCCATCGACCGCCGTCGAGGTGGCTACATTGCATAGGAACCTGATCAGTGCTTTGCGTGAACAAGTGAGAAGACGAAACATACGAGAGGATATATCCGCACTGCGTTCACCCACGCTACCGTGTGCGTTCCTAGTGATACCATTAAAGCCAGTCGTGTTCGTCCTCAGCGAGGAGTCCGACGAAGCGGGCGAAGGAATACCGCCCGCTCGCATGCCCCGCTCAGGCGATGCGAGCAATTTAGGGATCATCGAGCGGCGGCGCTGAGTCGAGAGCAAGTGAGCTGAATAACTGTATATGAGGGTAACAGAAGGGACAAACGTACCTTGTTCACACCTGCGACGTTTGCGAGCTCAAGGTTGATCAAGAACTTGCCTTCATCTACGTGTCTGCGCTGCTCGGCGCACTCGACGACCCACGCGATGCCGACCACTAGCGGTTTCGGCTCCTTCAGGAGCCTATCAGATAGCACCATCACCATTCTGTTAGCACCGCCCAAGATACGCCGAAACAAATACAATACAAGAAAGAAACGCACCGGTAACCCTTGATGGTGCTCATGAGCCCGTTCTTGTACACTACATGCGTGCACCGCGAGCCCACGCGCGACGCCATCTGCCCATCCATGTAGTTAGTCCCATCTCACCGCCCTGCGCAAGCGAGATAGAAAGAAGCGAAGGTGACTGCGAAGCCCTCAAAGATTGGACGCACCTTCGCCCCGAGCCCGCGCAACATATCCACGAACAACGATCCCGCATCCTCCCCTTCCTCCGACCTGATATCGACGAAAATGGTGCATCCCCGGAGCACTGCCAGCGTGCCCGGACTTTCGCCCGCCCCATCCCGAGCCTTGCCCTTCTCGTTACTCTTCTCCTTCTCCTTCGTCTTCATCTTCTCAGGTGGCGTAGACAACGCCCCCGTCGCGAGCCGCGTATTATGCGCACGGGTCATCCGGGGAGGCGGGACAGGCGGGGGCGGCATCTCGCCGGTCGTCCCTCTCCCATCCGCTCCGTCCTTCCCATCCTCCCCGCCCCCCGCTGCGCCACCTCCCGCTGACGCGTCCGCGCCCCCAGACGCAGGCCACGAGCTACTCACCGCACGTCCCTTGCCCTTTGCGCCGCCATCCATACGCGTAGGTGGCGTATCCGGCAGGCCAGAGAGGCTCTGCGTGAGGAGATGGCTCGCCATACTTGCGCGACGGCTCTCGTTGCGCCTCCTCTCGCGGTCCCTCTCCTTGTCCTTGTATTTATCCCCTGTCGCGCTGCCGTTCGGGGCAGGGTGGGCCATGTCCGGGGTTGATGAGGAAGCGCCATCCGCGTTGGAGGTCTCAGTGGTGCCTTCTTGACCACCAGTAGATGTGGCCGCGTCTCCATCTTTGATGTCTTCGAGATGGCCCAAGTCGCGGAGCACATCCTCACTCGCGTTTCGAAGCCACTCACCAATGCGATCCTTCGTCGACTTCTCATGCTCCTCTTCTCCGGTCACGTCAGCCTCAACCACTCCTCCCGCCTCCCCGATCGTCTCGCTTGGCCCCTCGCCCAGATCCATCGGTTCCAGAACCCTGTCTTCTTCCTCCACAGCACCTGCGCCGCCACCCTTGACAGGACTGCCAATAACAACCGGCAGCGAGCTCTTCTTGCTCACGCGATGCACGACCCGTCCACCTGGTCCCAACCCCCTCCCCGCGCCGGCTCCGAGCCCCCTACGTGCGCCCAGACCTCCCGCGACACCATTGTGCAGGCCAAACGAACCCCCGCCTGCACCCAGGCCCGGTCGCGCGGCACCCTCAGACGAGCGTGCGACGCTAGGCTTCGCAATCCCTGAACCCGCGCCCGTTCCCGCTCCTCGTCCGAGACCGGTAAAGATCGCACGGCCTGTCGAAGGCGTCGATGCGGGGAAGCTGCGCTTCGGCCCTCCGAGGTTGGTCCTCGACCTGGAGGCTGGAGTAGCTGTCGGAATAGGAAGCAGGATGGTGGCGGTGGAGGTTGAAGTCGAGGACGTTGTACGATTCGCCGGGGCGCCCACAGGAGGTAGCGCGAAACCGAGCCCGAGGCTACTCCGTACCTTCCCCAAGCTCGGCGCGAGTGCAAGGCCGACTTGACGTTTCTTCGTATCCTCACCCTCACTCTGGCCATCACCTGCGCCCGCAGTCTTCTCGGCTGACCGCCCATCGACCTCGCCGCTGGCTGGCACGAATTGGTCGCGCGCGAGAGGCACGCTCCCAGAGCGCGTCTTGCTCGGCGCAGGCAGCGGCGGTGGTAGCGTAAGGGTAGTCTGCCTTAACGTTTTGCCTGTACCCGGGTTCTGGCCAGGGATAGACGACGCGAGCAGCGCCTTTCCCTTGCCCTTCGACTTGTCCGCGCTCGAAAGCGGGACGCCAAGTGCAGTCCCTGGATGTCCCCCCGCGCCCGTGCTTGACCCAAGCGCTACGCGTTCGTCGTTGTCGTGCCCGAGCGTATCCGCGTCGCGGTAGAAACCTATACTTGTGCTAGGTCGGGACGGCGGAGGCGCATTGAGCCGCTCCAAAGCCAGGTTGAGCGTCGAGAGACTTGAGTTGAGCTGGACGGGTGCCGCCGCCGGACGAGCCTCCCCCTGGGGTGGCTGTTGTAGTTGTGGCCGAGAGCTCGATGAGGGAACAGGAATGTGTGCCAGGCGCGGAGTAACCGCAGCGATGAACGTAAACGCGGTAGACGGTACGCCAGTAGAGGGGCGCGACGAAACAGGCTTGACCGGAGACGTTTTAGCGGCAGAAGCAGCGGTGGGTTGGGCGTAGGACAAGGACATGGAGCGGCGGCGGAGGGGGGTCGCGCTTGGGCCTGCGGACGCTGTAAACGCGTCAGTGGGCAAACGAGTTATAACGGCACGGCACAGCAGTCGCGTGCACGTATAGACACTAGTACGTTGAGTGAAGTACTTACCATGGGCCTTTGCGCGTGCCTCCTCTTCGACTTTGAGCTGGCGAAGTGTGGTGCTCCGAGTTGCTCTGACGATCGGGGCGGTGTGCTTGGACGCCTTTGGTGCTCGGGTCTTCTTCGGGAGAGAATGCTGTTTGGGCTTCATCCTGGAGACGACGGAAGGCTGAGGCAATCTGCTGGGTTTGGAGTCTGGATTAGAAGTAGATGTGGACGCCGATGCGGAAGGGACGGGTGTAGGATTTGAGGTAGATGTGGAAGAGAGGGAGGGGGGGTCGACGGGCATGGGCTCGTCATCTTCGTTAAGAGAGAGAGGGGAAAGCGGAGTCAAGGGAGAGGTGGACGCCTCTAGGGATGGGGGCGCAGGATCGAGGGAAGACGGAGACGGTGGAGAGGGGTGAGATGACGAAGGCTGAGGGATGAGGAGCTTGGGACGCTCCGGGCGAGAGGGAGAGCGCTCCGGGGGGACGGAGGAGATTCGAAACTTGGTAGGGGACCTACGAGGGGATGGCGGGAGATTGTTGAGATCAAGCAGGGGGACAGCGGAGGAGAGAGGAGGAACAGATACGGCGCGCCTGGACGCAGAGGAAGGAGGATGGTCATTTGCGAGGACGGAGAGGGAAGTGGAAGGTCTCCTGGGAAAGACAGAGAGGTCGTGTCGGGGTCGTTTGGGGTCGCGTTCGTGAAAGAGGGCGGCGTCCTTTGCGGGCGAGGGAGGTCGCTTGAGCCGAGGATCGTGCGGAGCGAGAGACGGGGCGTCGGGGGCGGACGCGAGTGGCGGAGGAGCGGGCGGAAGGGGTTGGTGTTTGAGGGCAGACCTGGCCTGTTTGAGAGGCGAACGGTCAAGACTCGGGCTGAGAAAGGCGTCGAGCGTCGTCTGCGAGCGAGTCCGCTTCTTTCCGTCCATGTTCGGGGTTGTCAGCGGCAAGAACCTGGCCACAGCGGAATCGGCGAGACAGAGACGGAGGCGGAGGAGGAACTCGAGGAGGCGGACGGGGAGGAGAGACAAGGACTCGCCAGGTCCGAGTCCGCGAGAGGCGGACGCGCCCAACCACACCGCCCGACGCGCATCACGTGCCCAACTCCCGCGCGTCGCGACGCGTCTCTTCCCTCTCCTCCTCCTCCTCCTTCTCCTCCTCCTGCCTCAGGCTAGTATCTGGTACGTCCACGTCTACATCTCCTTTTTACCGTCTAACCCAACCAAAAAGGCGTCATACTCGATTTGGCGCAAGCATCGATCCGTCTTCTCCGAGTCGAAGGTGATCAGCCGCACTTGAAGTTTGAAGGCGGAGATGATCACTAGAAGCGATATTGGCACGGTGAGGGCGTTTTATGCGCACATTATATGCTGCCCTGTGGGCTATGTGTCTTCCACCTACGTATCGAGATCAAGCCCTGTTATATACCACCTCCAATAAAATCACCCCTCGATCCCAAACGCGTCCACTCTTTTTTCCGCCTTCTCCTCAAGCTACTATAGCTATTTCATGTCGTCATGGCTAGCTACTCACAAGAACAGATACAATTGCAATATGGATCAGTCCGAACGATACAAAGCAAGACAGTACATCAAGATATGGAGAACGCTACGACAAGAAAGACAACATCCAAGTCCACAGCAAGTGCGACGTTACAACAAGATACACACAGCATAGCACAGTACAACAGTAGTAGGCGAAAACCAAGCCAGGGCTCTACCAGGGCCGCCACGCCGGATGCGGACGCTCAATGAGTGGAGACACTAACATCGCGGACCCATCTGGCCCCACGACCGTCGATCCCGGTAGAAGATGGAGGTGGCCGAGCTATGCGTGCACGCCGCAACACCAAGCCCGTCACACCGTCAAAGTCACGAAAATTCCATCCGCACACCGGCATCCGCGCCATCGCCGAGGGAGGCGCATACAGTGTGCCATACGAGGAGGACCATCACCCCAAGTGGCATCCGTTGGCGGAACCACCGGCCGAGAGGCACAGTAGCGGTGTTGATGGGAGCGGATGCGTACCGGTCGGGCGCGTACCGGGCGTTGAGGAGCCGGTTGTTCGCATTGCGATTTAGTGTGGTGCGATGCGCGAGTAAAAGGGAGGGAGAATGATACGTCAGCCTAACGTCCCACTCCACCAGAGGGTGTATCATCGAGTCCAAGGCGTGATAGCACGAATTAATCATGGTTAAGCGTCCAACAAAATCAAGTTGGCGGCGAAATACGCACCCCCGGGGCACCCCACTGTGACCCAGGAAGCAGCGACCATGATCACGAAGAAGAAAAGTCAAGCACCAGAAGAGTGAACTCACCCCTACAAACTGAAGGAACGCGTTGAGGTCGGTAGCACCGCGCCTCATCTCGCGCGCCTTTATTTTCGCCTCTCGACGTTCGTTCTCCTCCTTCTCTTTCTTCTCGCGTTCCGCTTTTCCCCTAGCGTTTTCTAGTTGACCGCTCTTGTTCGGTCCGCCACCCTTACCATGCCCACCGCGATCCGCGGCCGACTTTCCGTCCTTCGCGTTCTTCGAGGAGTCCTTCGTGTTCTTTGTCGCATCTTTGCCGTCGTCACCGTCGTCCTCCCCGAGGTCTTCCCAGTCGCCATCGTCCGCCGCCGCGTCGTCAGCAGGGACAGGGATCTGATATTCGAGAAGGAGCCGCCGCGCGACGTGCACGTCGAGCGACGGCAGCGCATGGACCGTCTTCGGGAATAGAGGGGACGGAGTCCCCGCACTGCCTTCCCCGACAGCACCACCGAGTAGGGTGGCCGAAACCGAACGGTGAGGTTTGGTCGCTCCCGTGTTCTGCTTCGACTTCTTGCCCTTGGACTCCTCCTTGGACTCCTTGCCCTTGGGCTCCACGCCAGCGCCGTCCGCGTTCGCATCTGACTCCGTGGCGTTGGGGGAGTTTTGAGGGCGAAGCAGAGGCCGTAGAGGCTCGGCTAGGGCTCCCCCCCGGATATGAGCATTGCGCCGGCGAGCCTCGCTGAGTGACGCCGGAGCAAGGGGCATAGCAATCGTGGTTAGAACCAAAAACACGATACGTGATACAAGAAACACGCACCGGTTGGCGAGTTCGATCTTGGCGGCCAAGATTCTCTCTCGGTATTCTTTGAGTATCTCCTTGAGTTCCGGAGAGACCTGTGCTTCCAGCTGCAGTGCGTACATGGCATGAGAAACATTGTGAGAACAAAGACACGCAACGCTTACCTCTTTCCGAACTCGCCCCTCGATTTCCTTACTCACAACCTCCCCAACAATCCGATCAATTTGTGGACGTAACTTCATGCGGATATAATCCTTGACGCGCTCCTTTGCGCCATCCCTCTCGTCCTTTACGACCTTACCCTGCTCGAGGCAGTGCGCGCGTACGACGGACTCCAAGCTCTCGAGCTATAACACATTGCAAGCAAAAGGTTATCGAAGGGGATCAGACATAGTACGTCAACCTCCGATAGTCACGATATACTTACCTTAAGCACCGCGTCGACCGCGGGCCCAAGCGTTGCCACGCTCATTGTCTGAGCGCCCAGAACGCGAAATGTGCTGCCTAGAGCTGTGAGAGTTTTTTGCATCGTTCCTACCAGGTGAGATATGGCTAGGCTCGTCGAATCAGATGAGGAGCTCCCCGTGGTAGATTGCGATTGGACGTTGGCGCGTCCCGCTGTAGTTGGTGCGCTCTTAGCCTGGGAGCCCGTGTTGAGCCGGAGTTTGGGAGTATCGGCTCTACTACCTGTTGGGTTGGGTTGCGACATTGTGCTCAGCCGGCTGAGCTTGGGGCTTTCGGGAGGAGTAGGTGGCTTGGGCCAGGGCTGAGGCCCCGTTGTAGGCTACTCGCGAGTAAATATAAAGGGTCCCTAGGTGACCAGAGACATTACAAGCGTACCATTTCAGTACCTCGATCGCTCAGATTAGCACTCGACCCGTCAGAACGGGGTCCATTATTTCCTGCCATATTGGCGAATGGGGCCTGAGCAGCGACAAAGAGACAATCGGTGGACAGAATATCGCGATGAAAGACGCAGTTAACGAGTTTATAACGGAACCCCCTGAGAAGCCGCCATTGCGGCTGTTCATCTCCCACATCTAGACTTTCGCGCGCAGAACCATTTTGCACACGGGACTCACACCGTACCGCACGGGGAGTCTTGTGCTGCGGTAGTCAGCCCCGGCCGGGGCATCCGACCCGGGACCCTCTAAAACGCGCCGCCCACGAGTTCGCAAGAAGTACCAGAACACCTGCCATTTTGAGCGCCGTGTGCGTTTCGATGCCAGAGCTTGTACAGTTCGCTCGAGAAACCACTGAGCACGACGTGCGCGTGTCGTTCACCCTCCAGAGAAGCCCTGCACGCTTTGATGTGATAGGGTTCGAGACGGGAGAGGAGTGCATGATGGCTGAGAGTCATTCCCGAATTTACTACTGGCAATCCAACATGTTGGACCGCCGCGGAATTTAAGCCTCAGTCCCCGCGGGGGGAACCGAGCCCCACGCCGAGCCCCACGCTGAGCTATCGCGGGCCCTCGCATGCGAGTCACCTGCTTCGCCTTTGAAACACCATTAGTGCGCAAAAGGTCTGGTTACCTATCATACTGCTGCGAAAGGCGAGGACACGACTCCGAATACATGTACAGCCGAGCTAGAGAGGAACAGTAGGACTCGGAAAGTGCAGGAGACCGTGTGAAGACTCGTACGGGTCCAACGACAATAAGGGTCTGATGTAGCCAGTGCTGCTAGTACGTAGACACAGTGCTGAGTGGTAAAACTTCTTCAAACTCGGCGTCTCACATGGCCCAAGTCACCCCGCGATAACCTGAGTACACACCATGCGTTAAAACACTGCGCGATTCTATGGTGGTCTCCACCCCGTAACTCATATCTATCGTCTGTCTATGAGAGACAATAGCGGTAGGGATCCTAGCAACTTCGGCAGCTCTAGTCGCTTCGTACCGATCCACCAGGGCGCATACAGCAACGATTAGTGAGCCGAGTCCTCGCGCGGGAGCGCTCGTACCCATATGCATTAAATCCCAGGTAAAAGTATAAGTCGATGATATTGAATACACAGTGCTATCAAAACACGCTTACAGCATGCGGTATAACTGCAAGAGCATACTGATGACTGATTCGACGTTCAGGGGTAAAGCCAAGAAACGGTATACAACATACTACCACTACGTCCGCCACGGGTAGCGAGCCCTCTCGAGGAGAGGCGACATGAGGACCATTGCACCGTCCGGGCCTCGACTAGGTGTTCCCGGAAGGATGTGTAGATGTTCTAGCTGTGCGACGGGCACCCGGACCCACGAGCACCGCGGTGTACACAGCAAGGGTGAAGATCGCACGGTCAAGAAAAGTCCATGCGAAGGCCGGCGTCCCCCCCGTCGCCCAGTACGATGCAAACACGGAACCACGTAAGAAATAGTAACGTGCCGATGGGAACCCGTTTGTCGAACCCAGTGTACGACAAAGGTAGCGAACAATGTAGAGGATGCATAGCGGATTTTTGGTGAATGTGAGCGGTACGGTGGTGATGTTGTGGAATGCGCCAGCCGAGGAATCGATAGGGGAAGGAGATAAAGAGAAAATCGTCAGCGTCATAGTATCATTCCACCGCAATTGCCACATGATAGACAATGTCCTTCAAGGACTACCGACCAGCAACACAAACAGGCAGCAGACAAGAAAACAAGCACCTCGCTGAGGGAAACGCAGCTACCGATGATCGTGCAAGCCCCACGCCTCGCCTCACTCGAAAACCCGTAAGGGTCAAGGCTGGGAGACCGCGCGTGCAGTATTCGCAAACCGCACAAGAGACAGAAGAGTAAACGCATGCGAAAATGAACTCACCCCGATAAACCGCATAAACGCATTGAGATCCGCGACACGCGTAACTTCGCGCGCCCTTGCAACACCTGTGTCATCGGTGGTTCGCGCTGCACCACCACCATTGCCTCGCCCAACACCTCCACCCCTCGCGCTACCCCTCGCGGAACCCCTACCTCTATCGCTACGATTCCCTGAGATTTGGCCACGACCACGGCCCCGTTGGGTCGCAGATGTTCCCTGGGGTACTCCATTTCCCCCCGTCCCCACGTCGTCCGATTCCTCGCCTTCAACAACAGTCGCTCCGTTGTCGTCGCCCTCAAGCTCCCCCTCGACGGGCTCGCGCTGTATGTGGTACTCCCTTACCAGCCGGCTTGCCACCACGCTACTCAGGCTCGGGACATCTGCGACGCGTACAGGGAACACGCTGGACGGCTCACCCGCCCCTGCCTCATCTGGCACTTGTCCTTCGAGGAGCGGACGGTACAACGGACGCAGTGGTTCGTCGATGTTCCCGCGGTGAATTTGTGCGTTGCGGCGCAAAGCTTCGCTATGAACGGGTGGGCAGTAGGAAGTTGTCGATGTGCAGAATGCATCGAGCATCCCGGTAGGCACAGCACCGCGACCCACAATGACGTCGTGTATCCAGAATCACGGGGAGCATCGGAGTACAGGATCGGCCACCAAAAGAATACAAGAACGCGCGTTAGCAACCATATTTGCTCAACGAACGTTGTGACTTACGCGTTCGCTAATTTGATTTTGATTTCTGCGATTCTACGTCGGTACGACTCGAGCTCTGTCTTGAGCTGTTCAGGTACGTGGGCCTGCAGCTATGGCCAGCACGAACACCTGGCATGAGGTGTAGTACGGAAGAAGATAAACCTGAAGACTTGCCTGGGCTCGAACACGATCGCCCACATATTCGTTGATGACTTGACTTACAATTTCGTCCACGCGAGGACGCATCCTCGTTCGAATCCATTCCTGGACCTCGCTGTTGTTTCGCCTTCCAACCTCCTGGATATGCTGCTCGTGGCGAATGTGTTGCTCTCTGACCTCTTGTTCCAGTGAGTCAAGCTGCACAACACATCCGCGACGTCGTTCAGTCAGAAGATCAGTCAGATACAACGTGGATGACTCACCTTAGACGCAGCATCGATCGCAGGACCCAAAGTCGCCATGCCGATCGTTTGCCTGCCGAGTAGGCCGAACGTGTTTCCCAGCGTATTCAGGGTACGCTGCATGGCGAAAAGTAGTTGACCCGCCGGGTCGGCATTGGCGGCGGAACGTGGTGTTGTTGTCGAGGTGACAGCAGAACGTGCACCAGGAGGCAACGAACTTGTTGAGGGTGCAGTCGGCGATGTCGACGCCCCTGAAGCTCCAGTAGTGTCCATGTTCAAATGGGGTATGACAGCGGATCCTGAAGCGTCCCCATTCGCAAGGGGTATGGCTCGTTGAATCTTTGGGCTTTCTGGGGGGGTGGGTGGTCTTGTGCCCGTAGGCCCTGGCTGCATCATAGAGAACACACGACAGAGAATATGTAGTCGGAGCGGAAAAGTGAGATGAAGCATAACGCCTTACCTGTTCTTCCTGTTCTGGCGCGGCGCTACACGTTCTGGTGGGGGTGGGGGTAGGAGGCTTACTGGGACGGGGTTTCTGCGCTTTTCCCATATTGTAACGCTATGGTGGAACAGAGAGTGTGAGGAGCGATAATCTGTGGGAGATTGGAAGAGGACGTGCGATCAACTTATATCTACGCCTCCTGGGAAGACGCCGCGGCTACCGCTCACCTCCCATATCTAGATCGCCGTGAAGCCAGATGAGACACAAGTCAATACACGAGCTGTGTGCTGCGGTAGCGTAGGCCGGGCATCCGAACTGCCCTCGAAAACGTGTTAACCTCGAGCCCCTAAGAAGTACAGGAGCACTTGCCATATCGGGACCCGTTATCTTCGAAGGTTGGGCCAGGGCCCAGGGCGAGAGGGTATCGATATCGCTTGCACAAAAAAGGAAGACGGCATATATCTTCGTGAAAACGCTGCGGCAGCCACGGAAAACACTTGAAGAGTCATCGAGCGGGTCGACTGGTGCGAAGTTGAGGAGATGATGTTGGGCTGCGTGGGGCGTGCGCTGTGATTGAGAGCCGCGCCGCTCAGCGTAGTTGATACGACGATGTGCCAAAGATTACCTATAGCTTTGAAGGGTTTACTAAATGAGGGGAAGGTGGTCATAGTTCGAGCCGCAGTTGTTCTATCACGATCAATGCCGATCGACGCAGAGGGTTGCAAAGGGATGACTTGCCTCGGCTCCCCAAGAATCCCTTATACAGGACTTTCTACTAGCCCTAAAGGTGACAATACGTGTTCGTCTTTCCGGGAAGATGCGCGGGGGCGTAAAAAGGGACTCAGAGCCGTTCATTTCGGTATTGAGCACCGAGGTTTGACGTGACGGGGACCATTGCCATCGCACTATTTTGTCCAAGTTGGTCGGCATGCCATCAGTTATAGCGCTCGTATTTTTCCAGGAGGCAACATATTTCATGATTCAATTCCGGTGATCCTGGTTTATCCGGACGGCAATAACTGCAAACTGAAAAACCGATGATTGTGTATTGTGGTACATGTTTTGAACGTGTGACAATTTGGTGTAGTTATGCAGATGCGCCCAGGCCACGAGACCGTCTTCTGCGTTGGACTATATATCTCATTAGTCCTGTCTGGACCACGGACTGTCATTGACTCACCACATATCCAAGCTGCCAAACCCCATCCATACGAAGCCTCGGAGTAGCGAGTTCGACCTAACGAAGCGCCACACGGTCACCCGGGCTGTCTCGGCACTGACGATGCCTAACGTTCTTGCGCACGTCTTGTACAGGATCCGGGGACCACAAGCGGGACGCTATGTGCGAGGGGGCAAGTCAATTGTCTCACTGGAAGGCGGTCCTCATCGGGGAAGCTCGAAGAGCGAGGGCAGGGTCCGACTCGGGTGAA
This sequence comes from Trametes meyenii, assembly GCA_022606255.1. Taxonomy (NCBI): domain Eukaryota; kingdom Fungi; phylum Basidiomycota; class Agaricomycetes; order Polyporales; family Polyporaceae; genus Trametes; species Trametes meyenii. The sequence goes on from JABYQG010000008.1 coordinate 1,650,451, forward strand.
GCGCTTGCCAGTGCGTCGAGAGTGGCTGTGTGAGCAGCGCCGCCGCTGCAGCGGGCGGTGTCACTGATATCCTTCCCCTGCCAGCCACTGCTGCCGGCGTACTTAGCCTGAACCGCCTCGGGCGCTGCTAATTCTATGCGCTGCCCAAAACGCGCACCTGCGCGCCTCCGTCTTTCTGCCAATATATAAAGCTATCGAGTGTTGGTCAATAATACACCATCATCCGAGCGCCTTTCCTCCAAACCACCCTGTGGCTAGCCCTCTCCTCCCCCGTCGTCAAAATCCCACCATGACCGTGAAGACCCCCGACATCCTCACCTACCGCTACGGCGGCGCCATGGTATACGTGACCCCTGCGGCCACATACGAGGTTCGTATATACTTCCCTTAACTGCCGAGCCCATCTTCATTCTGTTCACGCGACATAGGAGGGCGTCCAGTTCGCGCAACAAGTCTTCCCAGAACTCGCCTCCGTGGACCCCGCACGCATCGTCATCTCCGTTAACGGTATTGTCAACCAAAAGCGTCAGCTCATTCGCATCGGCGCTATGGCCTGGAAGACCGTCGTCTTCAGTCGCGCCCGCTTTGAGGTCCTCGACATCACGCTGGACCCCGAGATCGTCGTCAGCGGCGCCGACGGCGAGCACGATGCGCCACCAGACTACGCCTCTCTCAAAGAGAAGGATCCGAACGGAGATTTCCTGGCACCCTCACGCGCCCCCTCACCGCGTCGGTTCATGCCCGACCTATCTCCCGGGAGTCTCCCACGTCCACGCTCGCGTTCGCCCTCCCCGTCGTCTTCCTCCACTGGTGAATCGTGTTCGCCTGTGGACTGGGCAAGGAGCCTCTTTGGAAAGCGCGTTCATGGATGATCCTGTGGTAGAAAGGCTAGGATTGACCGCTCATCATGGCACGAGGCGGCGTGCAATTGGACCAGTCGAACCATGACCACTGCCTTGCGATCCCAGAGGACTGTCGTATTTGTGAATACCTACCCAGGACTGTGAGCGTTCCGACTCGGCCCCTGCGCGATCGAGCTCCCGCCTACGATACCCCTTGTACATAGACTCCCGGCCATTGTTTTCATACTGTTATTGTTCTCCTTCCTCAACGCGCTCCTTCGCGCGTTGTACCATCAATTTTTGTACTAATAATGGTATTATGCATTGTAATAGTACGTGCACTATGTTTATGCACGCTCGCAGCTTCGTTGTGTGCGTCCGGCTCTTGATACATGATAACAACGCCTGGGCTGTCCCATCGGGTCTTCTATTCCACATCGTGATCTTCTTTCCTAGGAACTCGGCGTCTCCGGACCCCACCCGTCGATCCAAGGCTATCCTCTTGCCCGGGTACACCACTCTTCTAGTACAGCGTCCTCACCAGTCCAAGCGTATCTCTTCATCATCGTGGCAGATCTCCCCTCTCGGCCCCTGCATGTACAGCAAAATCTCGGGATGAGAGCTGAGGAACCACAGCAAAATGCTTTTAATTACGACCATGTCTGATAAGCAACAGGCACTGCAATGAAAATTCTTACACGCGGCCCGGGAGATATCGATGTTATGGCCGTTTGGAACGCATGTACATGCGTTCCCTCTGTGTACAATACGGCGCACTCCGCACCCCGAGTTCCGGCGTGTCAAGAGACATCGCACCAGGACAGCGGCTGTGCTCACTACAGCGCTACTTACTGACATCGGGGCTGACACGATGCTCTCGCGCGTGCAAGTGATATACAACGCGTTTAGGCCCAACGTTCATAGCGAACCAGTCCCAGGGCTCAAAAACTCCGAACCGTACGATGCAGATTCCGCTCGGCTCACAAGATCGAGAACGAAGATTTGCCGAGAGGAAAGACTAGGATGGGCATCGCAAACTCAAAGTTGAAGGGAGCTCTCCGCTCTCCTAGGAACTCCCGCTATGTCCTTGGTCCGTTCCATCACTGACCACAAGCTGTACCTGAGAATTCCTGTCGAGTACGTTCCATGGTGCTCAGTGTGTACGCTTCATCCACGAGTATTATTACACCGCCTCACTTACGATGCCGCGCCAAACCTCCATGGAAAGCATGTATGCACAGCACGCATATACTACGCCGCCGTGCCACACCACATATAGACGCCAAAGCCGCAGGGAATATGATGGACGGACTAATCCGCACATCGTTTCCTCGACTCCACACCGCATGCCCGAGATGGACGACCGACCGACCACAATCCGCTATGGAGAAAGAGCCAAGGCACAATCAACAGTAGAAACCCACACTCACCTCCGCGAACAATGGTCAAAATTGGACAGTGCCTTCGCTCTGCGCGCGCCCCGGTGCATTACGTCGGGCGGCCGTTGTACGGCGCTCCGCGAAACGCTCACACGCGCGAGGATTCCGACCCTTCCTCCGCATGTGTAGAAGAGAACAAGCACAAAGCCTGTGTACGCTACGTATAGCCCAGGAATAGGATCGTCCGGGTCCGGACACGCACCTCTCTTCTAGAGCACGGAATCAGGGCGGCATGAACATGTATGAGCACAGTGGTGCCGATGCTCAGACATTCGAACCCAACCCGATGAGCATCCCAGGTAGCATCCAAGTGCGAAGTGCACTGCTTTGGGCGATAGAAGCCAAGAAGCCGAGTCCTGGTGGTTAGAGGAAAAGCACCTTATGACGGTGTAGCGCCGCATTGTGAGGAGTACCGTTGACCATTATCACTGCATTCATATATAACTCGCACTGGTCGATCCGAGAGTAGTTAGTGATAGATTCAGAGCGCGCAACGGACCTGTACCCACTTACGATCGCTCCTAAACGAAACCTGTGTTATAACGTGAACCCAAAGGTCTCCACAACACACTCTATACCCTCCGTCCTCATCACCGAAGATGCCGAGTTAACGCCTTGCTCCGGAACGTTGCGTTGTACTGTAGTAGGTTATTGATGTCTCGCACCCAGTCGTCCTCCTTACCCGGACCCACGCCCTCCCGCATCTCCTTGGGCTCCGATATTGACGAACGGTTGATGCATGGGATCGGGTACATGGACGCACGGACCGTGACGGCCTCTCCCGGGCTCAGTACATGTGACACCTGGCCGTCCATCGACAGTCCCGCGGACGCCCGGCTGCGCTCGCTTATCTGTCAATGTACCGCAAAGAATGCAAAGCCAAGCCGAGAGAGCATCAATAAAGTGATATAACGTGGGTACGTAGGCGCATATACAGGTCAGCATTCTCTGAAACCTGGCGAACGGAACGACACATACCCGCAGTGTGATGGACGACGACGACGGAAACACGAGTGGCCTGAACGAGAGGCTGCGCGGGCATATGGGCGTCAACACAATCGCGCTCAGCGACGGGTGTACGATGGGACCGCCGGCGGAGAGAGAATAGGCGGTGGACCCCGTCGGGGTGGACACGATCAGACCGTCTGACTAGTAGCATGGCGCAGCGCGGCCGTCAACGGATGCAGGGACAAAGACGGGAACGAGTACATACCACAGCTTCTGTCAGATGTTGGCCGTCCACGAATACATCGATAGTATTGAGGTGCGGGCTCGATCCTCGGTGTAAGGCGATCTCGTTCATGACCTGCCAATCTACAAGGGAAGACAACTATGAACACAAGTTTCCTTGGGTGAGTCTCGTGCCCAGACCTTCAGCCTGGGTGTCGATGCGCTCGCCACCGGAGTCTCGGAAGGAACATGACAGACGCATTCGATGTAACACGGTGATGCGGCCCGCAAAGGCGCTGTCGATGGCCTTGGTATAGTCGTCGATGTCTTCGCATTACGTCATAGGTCAGCAGCGGAACGGGCACATTCAAGCGTGGGTGTCCTTACGGAACGGCAGCAAAAAGCCCAGAGTGCCCATAGAGAAGCTCAGCACGGGCGGAACTGCGCCGGTTTTGAACAGCGAGGAGGCATGAAGTATCGTGCCGTCTCCGCCGAGGGTGATCACCAGGTCGATTGGTTTGGCGTTCGGTCCTGAGCACCATTGTGAGCAGGCATTCCGAGCCGGGTCTGTACGAGACCTACCCGGATGCCAGACTTGTGCTTTGTCAGGGATATCAGGTCGGTCTTCGTGATACACCTGGACCTCCGGATATTTTTCGTGTATGTATCTAGAGACAGTGTTTAGGGTACATGCCATAAACGTATAAAGATAGGCATACCTGAGCAAGGTGTCTATTGCGTCCACCACAGGTTTCGTCCGGAGCTTGTTGACAATGAGGACGGATTTCGGGGAGACGCCATTGGCGACGCGTCTAGCTTATGGATATTCAGAATCTCTGCGGCATACAACTGGGTGTATGCGTATAGCGGTGTATGCAGGTAATGCGAGCCGGCTACCTTGGAGCAGGATGATGCACGCAAAGAAAAAAAAGACGGCGAACGTACGTTGAATATCTCCTATGAACACACACTGGAGTATCCACAGTCCTGTCCCTCCGTCCGGCGACGATAGTTCTTGCGGGTCGCGCTATCTGGGCATGAAGAAGGCGAGCAGAAAGACGTGGGACACCCTTGGGCAGTGAGCAGGGTATAGATAGGACTTTGCGCAACATGGCTATGCTAGGCGACCGTCGCGAAAAGATCAAGTCCGTAGGGTAGGTCAGACCGCGAGAGGTGTAGGTACACGGAGTTTCGAGTGAACAACACCCAGAATCAGCTGACCCAGAAGGGTGGGGAAGCTGCGAGAATTGGATGTCGTCCAGGTGGTAACGGTGGTGGAAAGCAGCAAGTCGAAAGTGAGCAACAAGCGGGAAAGAGTCGAAGCCAAGTGACTCCGAGGTGTATGCGACGCGCCCACGGTCAGACCACCGAAGCGCCCGTGTATGTTTAAAGCTTAGGCACACCGGCGCCTCAGTCCAGCCAGCACACATATCATTATGCACTAGCTATATACCCAGGCACGCCAGTTCTCCAACCCAAACGGGTCTTGTAAAATGCTGGAATACAACATTCAGAGACACTACAGTTATCAACACCCATACATCGTACACAAACGACTCTCACGCTTCCGCATCCGCGAGCAGCCCGAACAGCCCGCCCTTAGACCCCGTCCCCTTCTTCCCGGGCCCCTTTGTAGGCAGCGCTTCCGCCACCTCAGCCGCCTTCGCCTTCTTCTCTTTCTTGCCTCTCCTCTGCGGCAGCGCCGTATACGCGTCCTCAAGCCCCTCTAAGCACGCCCGCCACACCCCCTCATCCACCGCCTCACCGCCACCCTGCGCGCGTGCCGCATTATTCAAGAGCGCGTGGAAGCGCATGCCGGAGAAGGACCCCGCAGGACTGGGGATACGTGGGCAGAGCAAGAGCGCGTGCGAGAGCTGCTCTAGCGCCTCGAGCGCCGCAGAGACCTGCGCGACGAGCTGGATATGCCGTTCGACTATCGGCACCGTTTCCGTCGGCTCGTATTGGGTAGAGGGACTTGTGCTCGCGAGGAAGGCTCGTGCTTCTGTCTGGCTCCACCGTTCGAGTTGGCGCTCTTCCACACCAGGGCTCTCTTGCGCACGCTGGTGCATTCGACGTACAATGAATCTCACGGCCAATACAGCCATGATACGACCGTCGGGGAGTGTAGCTATAGAAGGATAGTCGGATTCGAGAGCGATAAGGAGGAGCTTCCGTCGCAAGTCTTCGGGCCAGAGCGGAGGTGGAAGCGGTAGGGAGGTCTGCGGGTGTACCGGGCACCCTACGCCGTGGTCAAGCAGGAGCCCAGCTAGAGGGACCACTGAAACTTCCTCGGGGGCAAGTCTCGTCCCGCGGCGAACGTACTCAGTCACTATTTTCGGGGAAGACGTTGTGAGAGCAATCGAAGTCGATGCAATCGAGTGTGGAACTTGTTTATCTGCGTTTTCTTCTTCGTCCGACTCGTCGAGCTCCTTCAAAGCTCCACGAAGACGAGCAAGGGGATCCACGTCGTCGTCCGAGTCGTCCACGACGTCGACGAGTTCATCTTCATCTGAGTCTTCTCCGTCTGCTTCACCATTTTCGGGCTCTGGTGGTTCGGGAAGGCCAACACTGGCATCTAAGATAGTATACATCCACATGCGGATCGGCCGCCCAATGCTCCGCTCGACGCATTCCTTGTCTGGGTCTTCCAAAAAGTGCCTAGGCCATACCGTTGCCGACTGGACGGCATCTAAAATGTGGGGGTCGAACTGTCCTCGTCTGTATGCTGCAATATACTCCGCTCGGACGACCCCGTGCAGATCTTCTACAGTTTTGGCAGGCGGAATTTTCTCCCCAAGTGCACCGTCGGAGGGTGGCGGAACGAGCCTAGAAAGAGAGATGAAGAGGGGGCACGTCTCTGCATCATGCAAAGGGCACGCGTCCGAAGCCCACGGCAACACGCCGCGAATCATCTCGTCCGCACCACCTACTCCATCATCAAGGGGCTTCGGTATCGCGTACTGGAGCGTCGCCTCAACAACACGCTCGACGATGGCCTCTTTCTCACCAGTCGCAAACGTGTCCAGTGGGCGAAGCAACAGCGCCGTCACTGCAGCGTCGATGAGCTCCATCACGCTCCCAATCTGCTTCTTACCCCGTTTCTTGCCCGACGCTGCCCCCTGCCCAAACGCAGCCGCAAGAAGCCCGCCGAGCGTATTTGCGACGCGCCCGATGCGCTGCCCGAGGGTCAGCTGCCGCTCAAAGAACAGGCGCTGCAGGTTCGCGCGCCGATTCGTGCGGACCACGCCCATGTCCGCATCCGAGGACCCGGTGAAGTCGTTCCCAACTAGTGCGCCCAGGAGCGGGAGAAGGGATACCGGGATCTCGAGGTGTGCTGCAAGCGTCGCCGGGCTATACACACTGAACGTCAACGCGAGCTGTGCGTCGGGCCCGGGCTCCCCCGTGGGCGGGATGATGCCTCGGCCCGAGCGCTGGTACACTGCGGGGCGCTTTTTGCGGGACTTAGCAGCACGCGCGGGCTTGAAACCACCGTCGTCCTCTAAGTCGGCCTCAGTGGATACCGAGTAGACGCTGCTTTCACCGTCCCAGCCGGCTGGTCGAGCCTGAGAAAGCGTCCAAACCATCTCGTCGAGGGGGATGTAGCCTTTGTATCCTTCAGCGTTGAGCACGACAAAATCGGAGTCGCGACCGGCGACGTAGGCGCTGAGCCGACCGGCAAGAGCGACAGCATATGGGTCTCCTTCTTCGTCGGCTATGTGGACGTGCAACTTGCCTTCGTGTGCTCCAGACGCCAATTGGACCAGAGTCTCTACGCACACGCCGTACGAGAGCGGCGGGAGCATAGCCGTCTCGTGAAGAAAACGCGCAGTCGTTCGAGCCGTCGCAGAAGTCCGGAAGAAGAGCAAGCCATTTTGTACGTAGTTTTGAGTGATGCGAGACACGAGGGTCGGGAATTTGAGGGTGGGGTAAGGACCTGGGCAAATGACAGTGAGTAGCTGCGGTAAGGATGCTACACCGCCGAAATGAAGGCGGACATACATGCGGGACGGTGTCATCCGCATCCGTCGCCTCATGATTGCCTGGAAAGTACCCAATGTCTTACGTCGTCGAATAAGTGCAAAGCAGTACCGCGGCTCGGGAGTGAAGGTAAGGAATCCACGGGAGACCTGCAGGCCGCAGAAATCCGTCAATTCGCTTACTCACATCTTCTCGGGAGCCTGGGGGACATGCACGAGCAACAACCAAGGCGGAAGGGCACTCACCGTCGAGGACGAAATAAAGATCCATGCCAACCTCTATCCACGCATTGACAACCTGCCGAATGACTTGGGATAATTGTGAATATTCGCCTCCATACACCCAAGGCAAGTCGGCGCAGTACACGACTTCATAAATGAATCTAGACCGGGAAGAGGTAGCATTAGTGATCAGAGCCCGCGCCATGTGCAAAGGGCCACTCACGACCATCCATCGAGGACTACCGAGATTCGCTCATCTCCGCCGGGGCTTGGTTTGCCGTCAGACTGAAGATTATGTGGAAGCTGAAGTGTGCGAGATAGGGTAGACTTGTGCTCGCGTAAGTATGTGGTGAGACCATGAACGCCCATCCCAACCGTTGTGCGTTCGCTGCCGCTCGCTGCTGTGGCAAAATATGCCGGCAAGTCATTTCCAGGTTTAGGATGTTTGGGACAAACAATCGACGACTCATACCCGCATCGTCGTCGCGCGCCAGCATCCTACCAGATATGGCAGTATTGGCAAATTCATTTTTTCTGTTTCTACCCAAAGGGTGTCGAGTAAAGCCTCGCTAGCGCTTTCACGGATTGTAAAACGTGGTCGGAACCTGAGCGTGCAGTCACCACGCCTGATCCGGTACGTAGAGTGGCACTGGCAATGCATCTCTCGCGACGCGTCGCAGAGAATCTGGAAAACATAGGACAACGTCGCCGCGGCGGGACCCAGGACATCGACCAAACTCGACCAGTGGCGAGCGGGAGCACACAGGTCAAGCACAGCCCGGGCCCGTCGATCGATCCGTGACATGAATTTTCACATACGGTGGCATAGTCGCAGAACTTCAAGAGGAGTCAGCGGCGAGATAGTACAACGTCGAGCCTGATCAAGTCGGATGGACTGTATGCCAACCCGAAAGCTTTGTCGGCTACTGGGCAGCCCAAAGAGACGACATAGGAAGATTACGATCCCTGTTGCACTCCGGATCCAGGTCATCTTGAAGGCTTCGGTATGACTTCGCACGCAGTTTTGTCGTCCACCATTGTACAATCTAAATCGAGACGGACCTAAAAGAATGCATTCATGGCTTGAACTCGACGGCATACACAGGTACATGGTCAGAACTGAGAAATACGATCATAAGACACAAGGGAACGCGCGCACTAACATAATCTTAAACGTACAGTTGTTAATTTGCTTGAGATGAGACAGGAGAGCGAGTAGACGAGAGTAGGAGAAAGGACGAGGATTCAGCGATGGATCATGAATGATAGAAGAGATAACGGGTCATGGAACTAGCGATGTCGTAAGTAAAATCTATCGTAGAAGGTTTCGCGCGGCGGCCTGCGTGCCGGGCTGGGAGGGTAACGCTTTCGTCTGTTCCTGCTGCTGTTGCCACAACATCTCTGCCCACAGCGGGTTGGGTGGTATGCGGCCTACCATTGCGCGGAGTACCTCAAGCCTATTCATCAACAGTTAGTTTTATACGCGCGACCGCGCACAGGCTCTTCACTCACCATCGCTGTTTCTCAGCATCGGTGTCGGCGAAGAACGTAATCTCCTGGTCACGATCGGGCCCGAACACTAATCGGAATGCGCGTTCAACGCCGTACGTCCTGTCGTCGTCGTAGTGGCTGCGCGTGGTAGCCCCAGAGGCGGGACTGAGCACCGGCGTACGGTCGTCCACGACAGCGATGGCCTTGCGCAAGTCGATGGTTGCAATTGCCCGCTTGGTAACATCGTTGAAAGCGATCATACTCGCGCCGATGATTCTGAAATGTCGTCGGCGCCAGGTCTGAAAGTGAGAATCAGCCACTGAGATTTCATAAATACCCTGGGGAAGTCGAGCTCACCGCACAGTCACCGCCATTCTGTGTCAACGTGCCCTGCTGGTACGTTGCCTTATGCCACCTAACATGGCTCAAGCCGCGATGGCATTCCTCTAAACTCTGCGGGAGCTGGTTAGGCGGGATGCCCTGCAATGGCGGAAGCCTGAAGATCTGTAGTACGATTTCGCCGATTTGCAGCGCCTTCGCCGCAGAACCGACCTCGAGTCGTTGCCCTATGAGCGGGAACGCCGTCTCCAGTAAGCGCGTGTCGCAGTGGGCGGCGACATCCTTGAACGAGATGAACGCGCGCGCGAGCGAGCCGTCGGGCTTCAGGTACCGTGCAAGGTTCTCTTGCAGCTGGAAGCGAGGCTGGGGAGGTGGCAGAGCAGGAGAGGGTGCTCGCTCTATAGCTTTGGGTTTCTTCGGCGACCCAAAGCCGAGGAACGAACGCATCCCACCCCTGGAAGAGCCGCCTCCTTTGGATGCGGGTGGCGGCAGTGGCTGTGGTGGAGGCCGAGCGACGGGGGGAGGCTGGTTGGCCTTGAATTGAGCAACGATGTGCGGATCCCGGCGGACCTTAATTGTTAGCGTGAACTCCAGCTTACTGTGCTCAATACTATGGCTCTCCGTCAAATCATTTTCTTAGGGAATATAAAAACAAACGCACAGCTCGAATTCCTGGTCGATCCGGCACTCTTGACCCAGCGGCGCCTCGGGAGTAGTCACAAAGTGGATACCGTTGTTGAGCGTACAGGTCACGGCCGTAGGTTGCTGGGGCATCGGCACCTGTAGGCCCTTTAGAGTCGTCACTATGACAGTCACCGGTCAGCATATGATCCATACTTTTAACTGCAACATGCTCACCTCTAACGAACACCTTGCCGTGAGCCTTTCCGCCTAGACCTTGCGCACGAAGCTCCTTGATCTGTCTCGAGTACTCGTTCTGCGACACCGTGAGCGCCGCTACCCTGAGTACCACACAAGAGGCTCACCATATCTGACGGTCTCCGCAACGTCCTCCACGCCTTGCCCACATCCACATCCCCTGCACCCTCCATATGGGAAATACGATCCGCATCTGATGATGCGTATATCGTTTCAGAGTGTTCCCGCACATGATAGTTCTGCTCGACCAGGCACACCGTTAGCGACATTCCCCACATGGAGCTAGCGAAGAAAAAGGATACTAACGCTCCTCTTCGGCGCCTCGAGCTTCTTCAGCTCCCGGTTGATACTATCCGCGAGTGGGTCCTCCTCTCCTCTCAGCGCCGTGATATCTAACAGTCCCTCCTGGCGACGCGCCGCTGCGCGACGCTGCTCCGCCCCAGGGGTTCTCGTCAAGATATCTTCTGCATCCCCCGTGCTCATACTCCGTCGCCTCGTCGGCCTGCCTCCCGCAGCACCAGGATGTAGGGTCGCAGGGGAGCCAACACCGAGAGTCGACATTGTGGGCACGACCGGCTTCCTACGAACTATGGGCGCCTCGTCATCGCTGCTCCCGCCTTCCTCGAACCTACGGGCCTCACGCTTCTTTGCTTTGATCAACTCCTCACGCGCGCGGATCGCATCCTTCGCCGGGGGACGTGAGGGCGCCCCATTTGCCCCGCCTCCTGTCCGCGCCCGCCCGTTCAACCTACTCTCCCCGAGGGCGCGCCACCCACCCTCCGGTGTCGGCGGGCGAACCACGCGCTCGTCCACGTCGACGTCGATCTTCATATCTTCATCCCGGACGATATTGGGGAGCGCAAACGTGGCAGCCTTGACCCCTTCCGTGACTGCTTCGACGCGGATGCTCGCATACGAACGTTCGCCTTGCCCCTGTTCCGGCTCCGACTCCGCTGCTGACGCAGAGACGAGCGACAAGTCCGCTGTAGCGTCCATAGGTGCTCCCTGCGCCATGTCCTCCATGAGCCTATCCAGCGCACTCACGTCACCGAGGTGTACGCTGCCTCTGCGCGAGCTCGTCCTCTGGTCTGGCACAGTCGGGCGGTCGTCGAGGCCTGGGGCTATACTCGCCCCCGGACTATGACCTGCGGGGCGAGTGAACGAGCGCATACCAAGACCAGCGCTCACGCTCATGCCTTCCTCCCCGAGTCCGAAGCCATGCTCGAAGTCGAGCTCGAGGCCTTCAAATGCCTGCTTTGCGTCCATCGCTGAGCCTGCGGTGTCGATACTGTGAGCACGGACCACAATGGTAGGTCGAGGGGGGTCGATCGGCTGCGGCTCGGGGTCAATGGTCATGACGCCATCGTAGGTCGGGTTTTGTCCGCGAATCATGGGTGGGGGAGCGACTCTCGGACCCGCCAGCGCACCGGCTACATGGAGATGACCATGTACGGGAGGCTCGGAAGCAGGGTCAGTCACCTGCGAGACGTCCACCTCATGATTCCCTCGGTCATTCTGCCCGTCTCGCGCTACCTCAGTTGTAGGGGAAACGGGAGAGTGGCCCTCACGGGATACAGAAGCAGATAAGGGACTTCCGCTGGCCGAGCGAAGAGCTTCTTGGCTTTTACGCTGCAAGCGTTGCTGCACACCCTCCGGAGTAATGAATGGACTGGAACGGCGACCCACGCTGCCTAGACTAGATGTACTTGCAGGACGGAAGAGTTGGTGATATGGCGAGCCCGAACGGGAACCCGAGGCAGATCCAGGGCGTGGTGAGTTATATCGCGAAGTGCTTATACACGGCGTTGAACGTGCTTCCAACGAGCGGTCACGCGAACGGTCGAATGATTGCTCCAGCGGCGTTGGAGAGCGAGATCGGCGTCGGACTGGAGGAGACGAGTCGGCCTGCGGGGCAAACGAAGTACTGCTGATTATTGAGTCGTCGGCGTTGACATTGGCGTCCGTAATGAGGGAATGACTGTCAAGGTTGCTCAGGGAGACCTCCGAATTGCCGATCGACAAGTTGGACGGGTCCAGCGAATCTGATTCATTGGACCGTATGGAATGATAGGACTCGTCATTATTGAAAGGCGGATTTTCGTCCTTCAAATGGGGCAAAGAGAACGGGTCGACGGGCACATCTACAGGTTCCAGTCAGTAACGGCGAGAGAGTAGAAGCAGATTCAACGGTTAGGAAAAGTGTTGGTAGGCCCGTGTCGGCGGACGTAAATGTAAGTAGCAGACGGGGCGCGTGCATATGAGCCAAAGAGGATTGGCGTGGTCCAAGGGAGACTTGAAAATTGTTATGCCAACTAAAGGAGCCGACATGCAGTATTGCCGGCAAAACGAGTGACTTACTATCTACGCCGACCGACGGTTTGGGGTGGTCCTCCAGCAGGGGGACTGGGCGCCTCTTGGCTGGAGAAGGGGACGGAGGGAGTAACGCTGCATCCTCTTCGTCTTCTGGCTTCAAAGGCGTTTGTGGGCGGGTATCCTGGAGCATGGAGTCGACCATGCCGGTTATGCTGTCCTCCGCACCCTGGGGACTGTCGTAGTCGTAGCTGTCCTGCTGCATTTCGTCGTCGCTGGGAACACCGTAGTCGTCGTCCGAGTAAAACGCGTTATCATCGAGTTCGTTCTCTGCTACGTCGAATTCCATGACGTCGCAGTTAGGATCGAAGGTAACGGTCTTGCGTCGTTGTCGGCGACCTCCGGCGTCGCGCGGACCGTGCAAACGACGAGTGACAAGGCTGGGTCGCGCAGGTGAAGGGGCACTATGCTGGGTGCGAAGGACAGGACGCGCGGGAGATGATGTACTCTGGCGGGAGTTCATCTGGTGTCGCGCTTTCGGTGGCACTGGAGGTGGTTGGTCGTCTGGAGAAGTAGAGTCTGAACCGTGTCTGAAAGGGCTCTTTGTAACGGGTTCCTTCTGCAAGAGGCCTTGAAAGGCTCTTGACTGCCTGCGCTTGAAACCGAGAGGGTGATCATTCTCAGTTTGGTCGCCCATGGACACTGGACGGGGTCGCTTCTCGCCGCTGACGCGACGGGGTGATGGCTGAGGAAGGAGGGAGCGGAAGGGAGACTTCGTGACGAGCTGGTTCTCGCGGACATGCTTGTAGCTGGAGGAGGAGCGGCGCGCGACGAGAGGCGCGCCCTGACGGCGCGGAGAGAGCATCGAGCGAGGAGAGAGCGGCTGCTGTTCGGGCTGGGGTGAGTCGCGCTGCTTGTTGATGCGGAGGGGCGTGGTGGGACGGGGATTGGGTTCCGGAGAATTTGAGCGGAGACGGTCGCGGAGGGGCATGGGTACGCTCATCAAGGGCGGCGTCGGCGTCGGGATTCGGGGCTCGGGGAACGGGGCAGACGGTGGCGAGAGATACAGACACCGTGAGAACGTCCTCCTTGCTCAAGCCAACCTTTGTTTGTTCAACAACGCGTACACCACGTGACCGCGTATCGGCCACAGCGCCTACTACGCGTCCTCGGCTTGGGACTGCCGGCGCCTCTTTCTTCTGCTTGCCACTACCACCATGTCCGCGGTAGAGTTGTTGTGTCGCCGTCTCGTTGGCGGAGATTACGCAGACATCGAATTTCATCGCCAAATATATGGTAAACACAATCCGTTCACGTACGTCTGGCTGTTCGCTGGCTGCTCACATCTCCTGTAGACTTGATGAAAAGTTGCATCCTGCCCACGGTGTCGTCCCCAGCATGCCCACCTCTACCTGTCCTAGTATACGCGACGAGATCCATTCTCGAGCCCACGCTTGTTTTTGCCCAACTTCCCTCCCTGCTTCGGCTGCTGGTTCACCTGGAGATCCTCCGCAATCATGCGGCCAACGCGATTCACAGCATCCTCCGTCGAGACGCACACTCACCCTCTAATCACAACGGGAAAGACAACGCCGTCCTTAGCCATGAAGAGCGAGAAACACTCGAAAAGCGCACGAAACTTTCGCGGCTTCACGCCCAACGTAAAGTGTACCGCAAAATCATCGACGGATGCTGTTTGCTCGTCAGTACTCTTTCGATTACGCCTCAGAGGATAGATTCAAAATCGACATCTTTTACAGCATATACATCACGTATGGAGAACGTACGACGAAACAAAGGATCTTCCCTTGACCGACCACCTCATTGCCTACTTTCCCGTGTTCTTCACGCGCGACCCTGAACTCCGCCCCAGCTGTGAAGCCGCCCTCGTCCAACACCCATGGCACCACGATATTACCAAAGAAGAGCTTACTGAAAACAGTTTGGTTGGCGCACAAGCCACCCAATTCGTGCTAGATGCCGCGCAGTACGCTGAGGATCCGCGACAGTACTGCGTCGATCATCAGTGCGCTCGCCATTCTTCACCTGTCAGCTTAGGCCGACGCTGATACTGGATGTGGCTCGCAGACGTGACCTCGATACCCCATTTAACGACTTGTTCCCTCCGCCGGATGTGGACAAACTATCTGAGGCTATCATGCGGTTCGTCGAGATGGTTCAGCGCGTATGCGGCACACTGGCGTCTATTTCTTACGAGCGCTAGCCCTCATTCGCCATTGTATTCCTCTTGTGATTTCAAGATGAAATCCATGGACTCCAATTTCCGGTGCGACGCCAGCCTCATTGTAACTACTCACCCCTACGGCAGGATCGGAAATCCCGCCGAAGCGATTACAAACAGGTCAAAGCGCCTAAAAAGATCACCGGCCACATCTCAGGTTATGGGGCTATGGTGTATCATCTGTTTCCGACGAATATACGTTGAAGTTTTCAGTGACCGGCCAACGTATCACTCCAGAAGTGTCAAGACTAGTCATTCTTGTCCGTACGCGGTCCGTGGTATGGTTCTTGCCGTCGCGAAAGTCGCAGACTCTTGAAGTGGTGATCAGATATCGGTTTACTTTGGACTGTCGCAATACTATGGAACGTAGCCTTATAGATCTCCGACTCTTCATAAAACCATCGTACGTTCACGCGCCGGAATACAAAAAGGTGCTCGTCTCGTACTAACATGATCCACGTCTACCTCCCCATTGTCACCACACCTTATCCCTGGCCAGTTAAGGAACGATCTTTTATCCTGACCCGACGCCAATTATGCACCCGCCAGTGTTGTTAAACCCCGTACGATATCGAGTGATAATAGCATACGGATGTGTCGCTGGGGTACATCCCAGCTTGAGCGGTATTAAAGCCGCGTACGCCATCTTCGTGCTCACACCTAGGCCTCATAACCCCAGCAATATGCCGTTACGCCTGCTATCTGTGTTAGATGGCAAAGTATGATATCATTCAAATCCTTCGACCGCCCAGATGACGTTCCCGGCGGCTACGCTATCCTCTCGCACGTCTGGCGCGACAAAGAGCCACCATTTGACACCGTCCTCGATCTCGAAAGTAAAGGAACGTCTAAGGTCAATTTCAACTGCGAGAAGCTCGCCAACTGCTATCGACTTACTAAACTATACGGTTTCCACTACTTCTGGACCGACGCGCCCTGCATCGACCAGCGCAACAGCACCGAACTCTGCGAGGCTATCATTTCTATGTACCAATGGTATGCCAAGGCTGTTATCTGTTTCGCGCACCTCCGAGACGCGCCCTCCACCGACGCCATCCGCGCACACAACTCCGCTTTACGCAACAGCGTGTACTTTACGCGCGGTTGGACGCTGCAAGAACTCATTGCGCCTCCACACGCCATCCTCGTCTCAAAGGACTGGATCACCATCGGGGAGAAGGAAGAACTTACGGATCTCCTCGAGGAGATTACGGGCATCGACGCGGACGTTCTCGCGTTCCGCCGGCCGGTATCGGAAGTGAGCGTCGCGCGGTGCTTCTCGTGGGTGGCACACAGGGAGACGCGACGCGTCGTGGACGAGGCGTACTGCCTCATGGGCCTTTTCTGAATCCACATACTCATTCTCTACGGGGAGGGCCGCAAGGCGTTCCTCCGCCTGCAGCGGATTATTTTGAGTGAAATATACGATCATACACTCTTCGCGTGGGGATCTATCATGAACGACGGTCACCATCGTCGGGGCTCTACGTTACAAGAGCCTAGGGGGGCTCAGTGAGGGGGAGAAAGAGACCACTGCACTTTTTGTGCCGTCTCCTGCCGCTTTCTCGGCTTCTAGGTGGATGACCCTCGTGCGCATGGATGAGTTTGTGGCCACAACACGTGCTCTTTGTAAAGACGGCATCCCGGCCTACTAATTATCCAAACTGATACTACGTTCTACCCTAGCTCCAATTACCTCGATTATCAGTCAATCGCCGGGGCATAAACTGTTATATGCCGGTATTTTGCTCTGGCTCGACGCCCATCGCCGCTCTCTTGATAAGCCGAGTTCGGGCTCGTATATCGCTCTCAGCCCGCTACAGACACAAACCACAAGCGGGAGGCTCATCTACGCCATCCGCGCCCCTGCATAGTAGCCCTGCATCGAATACAAGCCCCGGACTAGGCGAAGTCCTGAACGTACCTTCCGGTCCCGGCTCGTACACCCCTTGCCTGCTCCCCTTCAGCACTCAGGATGAAGCCCTTGCCAGTCTGTCTCTCCCGCCCGAAGCCCGCCCCTCGAGCACAACATCGTTCAAATCCGTTCGTTACATGCGTGTTCGCATTGTCCCCTGTATCCCATTCGTGTTAACCGATTTCGCGCTTAAGTGAATACGATTGGCTCCTCTTGCCGAGTCATTCTTTGGGATCTCCGCTGTACTTACCCCCGTGGACAGTGCCCAGTCGATTACATGTATTTTAATTCCTGCCGGCCGGACTCTGTGGCTGTCCCTCGGTCAGGGCCCTAGTATTTCTGCGCAGGTTGAGTAAACGGACTCGGACTTGAATTTGCGGATTCATTATCGTGCATATGGCAATCGTGCCGACAAGCATCATATTTTTACCACTCGCGTTGAGTTATCTACGTGTTACGTCCTAATACGTTCAATTTAGGTACCAACTACCGGTTGTTTGCTAGTACTAATTCGTTACTCGCTACCGTATACTTGCGATGTGCGATGCAAAATCTTGCTAGTTCAAACTCAGATGAGGACAAAAATGCTAGAAATATATTGGACCAGTGGGATCCGGGTAGCCAACCCCAAATCGGAAGCGACGGTGCCTAGGTGCGCCAGCATCATTGTTACTACTACTACTCAACTACTAACGACGGTAGCCTCCCCAAGTCCGAGACTACTAGCGGTCCTTCGGCGCTTCTACTAGTAATGCAGTTCTGCTTCAGGCTCCTACTACTACTAACAATGACATCGGAACGCGTGCAAGAAATTTGCTGCGCCGTCATCGTGTAGGTATTTTGTTCAATCAAATTTCGACCTCGCATTGGCAGGAAGGTTATATACGGTACGACCGTTCCTCTCCGGGTCCTATACTAGTAGTAGTAGTAGTACCCTGAGTGTGGCACCGCCGGTGACTTTACCGTTAGTACGTGCGCCAAACCTGTTGGATAAGCTGATCTTCAAGATCTGAGATCCACAGAAGCACTTGTACAAACGGGACCAAATTGAGCGTGGAAAACACAATTCGCGACCGGCGTCACCAAAAACTTGAAATGGTCGAAGGCACGCAACACAAGGCTACCGTGGGTGCTGCAAGTTCGAGCTTCCTCCAGTCAGTTTCCTGGGTGTTCCGACGAGCGTTGGACAAAATGATCCTGCATCTACAGAACGACCAATCCCCAGCACGGCGAGGCTGTTCCGAACGCTTCAGGATGCGCGCTCAAGCCACCCAAACTCTAATCGAGCCGGTACCGTCGGTTCAGACCCCCCGTTTTGTTGGGTCTGCCAGACCCGTCTCCGTTCAGTGCCCATGCTTGACCATTTCTTCCAGACCACTCTCCTTTCGGAATGCCGCCTTTCTCGCACCACTCGGATCCATCCGCGGTCCGTTCTAGCTTGGTTTTTAGCGTTTTCCACTTCCGCGTTGAGGATCTTCGAGCGTGGACCCGTCTTTGAGGGGGTGTTGCTATCCGGAAGCTTAAGCGCGGTGCTGCATATATACACGAGTGTCCGCGGCATGCACCTTCGCATCTTCCCTCAATCCCCCCTCACCATGCTACCCGTTAGCGGCGTCTCCATCCCATCCTCTTGAACGAAGTCGATATGCCGCTGCGACTACTCTACGCCATCACTGATTACGTCTCCTTCAAATGTTTCGACAGGCCAGCAGACGTTCCCGGCGGTTACGCCGTTTTGTCGTACGTCTGGCGGGGCACGGAGCCGACATACGACGACATCCGGGTGATCGAACGCGATCGCGGGACATACGACGATCCGCATCTATGTGCGAAGGTGCGCGGATGCCGCAAGCTTGCCCTGGAATACGGTATAGCCTGGTTCTGGATCGATGCGCCGTGCATCAACCGCCGGGACGGCGCGGAGCTCGACGAGGCCATCCGCGCGATGTACTGTTGGTACGCAGAGGCCAAAATCTGCTTCGCCCATCTAGCCGACGTGGAGAGTAGGGAAAATATCGAGGCGCAAGGCTCAACATTCCGCGAGAGTGTATACTTCACGCGTGGATGGACGCTGCAAGAGCTTATTGCACCCCGACGCGTGATATTTATTACCGCGAACTGGACGGCGCTGGGCGAAAAGGTCGCGTTGGCCGGCCTCCTCCAAGAAGTTACGGGGATAGACCGGGACGTCCTCACACTCCACCGCCGCGCGAGCAGCGTCAGTGTTGCGTGCCGTTTCTCGTGGGCATCGCGGCGACAAACGCGGCGAGAGGAAGACGAGACGTACTGTTTGATGGGCCTCTTCGACATCCACATGCCGGTTTTGTACGGAGAGGGTCGGGCAAAGGCTTTCCATCGACTCCAAGAGGAAATTCTTCGTACAATCCGCGACCATACGATCTTCGCTTGGGGGCCCAGGAATGACTTGTCGGTCATCTCGGGAGACACCATCACGCCTACAGCGGGGACACCGGTGTCCCCTTTTGCGCAGTCTCCCGCAGCATTCTCTAACTCGGGGCGCGTGTCGTCTGTGCCAATGGATAGTTTCGTTGCCACTATGGAGCACTGGGGAATCCTTTCCGGTAAAGGTCGACCACATGGCGAGGTAGCTACTCTGTTTCATGCACACTCCTTCAATATCTGACGTCCGATACTCCAGATCTTGCCACGATTTGTGCTGGACCAACTCGGCCTAAACGCTCGTCTTCCAGTGATATGTCGTGGCTCTTCGCCCGTTGCCGCGGTATTGGCCTGCCGCGATGAGTCAGAGCCGCAGTCATATATCGCGCTCGCCCTGCAACCCCTCGGCAATCGTAACCTTGTATATAGCGCATGTAGCGCGGAAGGAGAATTGTTACCAGGGTCGGAAGCAGCCGTCGGGAGCCTTTACGCCCCGACCTTACGGCTACTGCTGGCGGGGCTCGACCAGTTCTCAAGACCATCTCGGCTACCGGTGGTCATCTCGCTAGCAGAGCGTTGGAAGAGCCGGCGAAAACCGGCCCTCACCGTACGGCTTATGAACATCCAAATCTCGACTGGCACTGACTTTGCGGGTTTTCATCCCCTCGGCGGCCACCCTGTTGCCGATGTCGCGCGAGGTGTGTACAAATTTCGTATAGCGTCCTGCTTGCCTTTTCCGAAAATTCAGTCTCTGACCGTAATATTTTGACTGTCAGTTGCTCAGGACACAGCGGTTGAGGAAATGCTGTTAGCTCCACTTTGCCCCGATTGAGCACCTCCGTCCGAGTCTGGGTGAAACTCCCTATTCTTCCTCCAGTCCATGTTTCACGGTTCTCATGGTGCGTGTACCTGTAGCTGTGTCATCTGTCGCTCCCGATATGCTCTCTTTGCTTGAAAACGTTGTGAATCCCTATATTTTGTTTGCCAGCTATATACGGATAGCCTACGTGGTGTCGCCGCATTAATTTAGCGTGTGCGGATTGTATTTTTGACAATATGTTCAAAAATTTTACAAAGCGGATGCGAGATCATCGGGGACGACAGCGAGTCATCTTGCGGAACGACCTTGAACTTGCCGCGAAGGTCTCCGATTTGGATCCCCGGGTCAATTGGCCGAGTCCTCCTCGGGCTAGTCGTGAATATTCTCTTGTGGTCGTATCCGTGCCCGGGTACTGCGTCCCGCTTATACGTGGAAATACTAGTTCCCGTTCGCCTAATATCGAGGGCGGCACGCGCGACCACGATGATGGATCTACAATACTTACTACTCATTGAAGCGCGCGCCTCTGACGACCCCCACTACCCCGCCTAGGTAGTATGGCTCAGTAAATACCCTCTCTTGGTACAATAAAATGATATCATTGGGTGTTATTAATTTATTCGCAGTAAGACCCCTGACTCGGACATCAACTCCCGAGCCCATACTCACCGGCACCAAGTCTACAGCGTTCTATACGACGCACCGTTGGCTCGTCTAGTATTAGAACTTATAGCTACTACCAGAATTTCGGGAGAGCAACGGGCCCTCTAGGTACTGAACCCTAGTAGTACAGCACCGATTGCATTATTGCTACACGTACTACGTACATTATCAAGAACCGAAACGCGCATTTTGGTTTCCCCACCCGCGCGCAGTCCCGGATAAGGCGCAACGCACGGGCAGGTACTTATCCCGAGGACCACGTAAAGGTATGCGCCAGGACCGGAGTCCCTCCCTCGGGAGAAATCACTCACCTTGCGAGTGGGGCCCGGTGCCTTGAAGACCCTGAAGGAGACGACTTACCTCGTAAAGCGGCGGGGAGGAGACAGACCTTGGGGAGAGGTCTTGAGCGCGAAAAAATCTTGAGGCAACCTTGAGGGGGTCTTGAGTTGAGGGAAAAGCTTGAGGAGGTCTTGAATTGAGGGGAAAATCTTGAGGCGGTCTTGAGGAGGTTGAGGCGGTCTTGAGGAGGAAACGTCTTGAAGATCTTGAATCTTGAAGGCCATCCTGAAAAAAAGCAAAAGAAAGAAGAGGGCGAGAGGGAAGGGAGCGGGGGTGAAGAGGTTGGGGAGCAGTGGTGAAAGGCGGTCAGCACGACGACGGTGGGAGGAAATACGCACCTGACACGGTTGAGTGTTGCGGGTCTTGGGGCTTTTGGGTGCAGGGAGCTAGAGAAGTATAAGCTGTCCGACTACGATAGGACTGGACACTCACCGAAGGGAAGGCTTGGGATGTTGAGGGCTGGAGAGGGGAGTCACGACAGATGGTGGAGGAGCGAAGGAGGTGAGAGGTGGGGGTCAGAACGCGCTTCGACCTGGTATTTAAGGCTGGGAGGAGGAGGCTGGCTGTCACCCGGACCAGGTACGGGCTGACGGTCAGCCTCTATGGGGCATTGGATCGGGGAACTCGGAGGGTGGCTGGGCTTACTCCATCTACTCCCTCACTGGTCGCGATCAAAATACACTAGTATTTTCACTGTGCACGTGTTTGTACGCGAAAGGTGCAAGGGAAGCTAGGGACGTGGGAGCACATTAAAGCGGATAGCATTGAGTACCAATAGCGAATTCAGGATTGTGGTACGGGCTCCGATCTCGAACACGATCACTCCATGTTTGAGGGCCCTACGGTGATTCTAGACTCGCTGGGAGGATATTTTGCGCGGACGGATGCGGTGGGCGCGAGGAGCGCGCACTTCAAGCACTACCCCGAGAGAATTCGAAGACGGCGGATGGGTTGAGTGAGCGTTTCGGAGTAACGTTCATCGATTACGACACTGGTTCGGAGACCCCAGGCTGGGGTGTGGCGGGGACAGCAGGACCAAACATAGACAAACGAAAGCGGGTAGGAAGCCCAGGATTGACGTAATACGGTCTATCGGCCCCCCAGGACGGGGCCCTTGCGGAAAAGCTTCTAGCATCATCTATTCTACATTCTACATTCGTAGAAACCAACAAGGACTACTTACGTACCGCCACTCTCGAGCAGGCCAAGTTCAACACTCGCTGGCGCTCGAACGTCTGAACGGCCACTCGAGGAGCGATGTACACGGGAGCATAATATTAGAGAGGTATATAGACACAAACTCGAAAAGCCAGAGAGACAGAGAGAGGAACCAGACACAGAGTGAGAGAGAGATATCGAGAGATGGGGAGATATCGAGAGAAGAGAGAGATGTCGAGGGAGATCGAGATCCAGGCAAACATCCGAGGAGACAGACAAGAGGACACACATACACACACGCACGAGCCCGTCTAAGCACCGCTTCCAACCCCAACCCCCAGCCCACGCTTGCACGCTCGCGCGCGCGCCTACTCGTCCATACACCACACCTCCAAGCGGCCCTCGGGCCGCCCCTTGGCGTTGTGCCGCGCGGTCTCGATCGCGAGCTCGTAGTCCATCTCGTCGCGGAGCGTGACCTTGCCACCGTCCTCGTCCTTGAACTTCATGCCCAGCGCGCCCGGCACGACCCCGAACTTGCGCTGCACCATATCCAAGAACTCCTCGTACGGCGTCTCCGGCAGCAGCGCCATCCCCCGCACGTCCTCCCGGTAATACAGCTGGCCAAGCGCCCGTGCGTCAGCCCCCCCTCTCGCCGTGAAAAAACAAACGGTGAAGATGCGCGCACCTTGACCCGGATCTTGACCATCTCAAACACGTCCTCGTACTCCCCGCTCACATACCCCTCCTCCTCCTCCTCGTACCCGCCATAGAAGCTGCTCCCCGCCCTCGACGCGTTCCCCGCGGCGCGCCCCGACGTCCCCCGCCTCGTCAGCCGCCTCCGCATGCTGCCCCCGCCCGAGCTCATAATCGCGCTCGGCGCATAACTGCTCGGGGGCGCCCTCGGCACCCCGCCCCGCCCGACGCCCTTGGCCCAGTTCGCGACGCGCGGGTCCGCGCCCGCCTGCGGCAGCGGCGGCACCTCCGCCGCGTCCTCCCCGGTGTACCCCTCGAGGTAGTCGTCGTAGAACTCGGTCATTCGCCCGCCCGCGGCCGTGTTGTTCGGGCCGGGGCCGGTCGGCGAGCCGCCCTTGCGGATGCTCAACCCGCGCGTGGGGCCGTTCAGGCCGAGAGGTACGGGCGCGCCACCGCGCCCTGCGCCGCCCGAGGTGGCGCTGCGTGCGAGGCCAGGGCCGGTCGGCGACGTCTTGGGTGGGGTGAGTGGGGGCGGGCCGCCGGCGGCTGCGCCGCGGATGCGGTCGCGCGCGTCGGCGGGGACGGTGATCGTCGTCTTGGCGCGCTGGAGCGAGGGGGGCTTTGGGTCGTCGCCGTTGGCGGGTTCTGCGGGCGCGGGCGCATCAGTGGCGTGTGGGACGAACGGGTTAGGGAGTACGTACTGGGGACGCTGGCGGCAACGGTGACGGCACGCTGGAGTGCGGGGTTCGCGTTCGGGCCGTCGTCGACGAAGATGCCCGTGGGGGTGATGCCCTGCTTGAGACGCGCGACGCCCGTGAACTCTGTGTACAAATCGTTTGTCGACTCGGCTGCGACGAGTTTCTGTGGTACGTCGTCAGCGCCAGTGTGCTGGACTGCGGAAGAAAGAGAAGGACGCACCGCTTTGCCGAGGAAGTCGCGCGCCTTTGAGTTGTCGAGCTTCTTTTGCGCGGGGCGGTACAGTACGCCCACCGGCTACGTCCGAAGACCTCAGTTCCATTCGGAGATAGGAAGGAACGACGCGCGACTCACGATGCTGAACACGGTGTAGCCCTCGCCGCGGTCCTGGATGGCATCGTCAATGACGCCATGCTCCTCGGTGGCCTTTTCCCTGCGCGCGTCCTCCATGTCCGCGAGGCCCTCCTGCGGGGCGCCCATGTATATCTGGGTGAGACCGCGGTTGAAGAGGACCTCGGCGGCGAAGAGCTTGAACTTGAGCCCGAGCTGCTCGTAGTTGATGAACGCGTTCCCGCGGAGGTACAGCAGCGCGTTGGAAAAGTCGGCGTACGCGGCGTCGTACCGCGCGAGCAGGAAATTGGACACGCCGCATTGGAAGTAGCTGTGGCAGGTGGGCAAAGGTCGTCAGCGAGCTGTAGGATACGACCGGGACCGGCGCCAAAGGTTCAAAACAACAAGAACGCAACATGACAACACAGCAGCCGTGGAAGCTTCCCGCTCAGACAACAGCTTCTCCTCCCGTAAGGCACATGCGCGCGTCGTCCAGACTCGCCTCCGACCCGTCTCGGTCTCGGACGGCGGCGCACCAACGACGGCCATCCGCCAAGCCCTTAACACCAGCATTGATTCGCAGCTGATGTGCTCGCGCAAAGCGGTGCGACGGGCGACGTGCGAGCGCGCACGCAATGTGATGCGGATGCCATCCCACTCGCGCAGGTCCCGGGCTCCGAGACCTGAGTCATTAGTCTCGCTCCCCTGCCCACTCGTTGCTGGACTGACGCGCGGGCGGACAGAAGCTGCCGGGGCACACAGCCAAGCGAAGCGACGCGAGAACGCGTGTAGGGAATAGGACTCGGAGTGAGATGGGAACTTGGCCCGAGCCCGAGACGACCGCCGTCCCTCCCACGCCATACAGACACGTGCGACCGCGAGGGCAGGGAGTGTTCATGTGGGCGCACGCCAGGGACGGGACGGTGGGGAAGCACAGGGCTAAGCGAGGCGAGGAGGCAACGAGTGGGAAAGAAAGCGAGAGCGGTCCCGCGGGAGGACGGGCCACGGGCTCGGTAGGTGGGGAAGGAGAAATGGAGAGGAAGACGGAGGTGGGAGAGACAGGCGACGTGCGTGCGTGATCTGCTATCTGCCGCTGGCGAGATGAAAGGTGGATGTGGGCGGGGACGTTCGCAGGGTCACGCCGCAGGGAAGGTAGATTGACGGAGATGAGAAAAACGGGGGGGATAGGATCGGTAACCAGCACGGCGGTTGGGAAAGGAGGGCAGGGACGGATGGGGAATGAGAAGAAAGGAGAGAAAGTAGGCAACAGGGGATGATGCTCGGAGGGGGGGCCGGTTGTCAAGGTGTAGAGGCAAGGTGTAGAGGAGAGCGTGCGGTTCTGGCGCGCGTGTATGGCTGCGTGGACTGGGAAAGACGACGATAGAGACTGTGCGAGAGTGGGGAGGGGCAGGAGGGAGTAAAAATAGACGGGATGGGTGCGCGCATCGGACCCGGGGCGTTGAACGAGGGAGGGAGGCAACTCGGGCAGAGAGAAAAGAAAGAGAAGGAGAAGAGAAGAGGGAGACTCACGCGACGGCGAGGTACTGGTCGAGTTCTGTTGCGGCGGTGAACTGCTCTACGGCGGCTTCGTGCTCGCCGAGGGTGGCATAGATGAGGCCGATGTTGGTGAGGATCTTGGAGGAGTCTGCGATCTGGGAGAAGAGCTCGAGGGACTTTTCAAAGTCTTCAGCGTCGTAGGCGGAGAGGGCTGCGGCCCAGGTTTCGATTTCGGCCTTGAGGGACATGAGGGAG
This sequence comes from Trametes meyenii, assembly GCA_022606255.1. Lineage (NCBI taxonomy): Eukaryota > Fungi > Basidiomycota > Agaricomycetes > Polyporales > Polyporaceae > Trametes > Trametes meyenii. The sequence goes on from JABYQG010000008.1 coordinate 1,676,128, forward strand.
GGGGAGAGAGGATGCGATGGATGTGATTAGGGGGGGAATAGATATGGACGCGGGCGGGTGTGGCTGTCTGTCTGTCTGAGCTGGGTGGGAGAGGATGAGTCGTGGTGCGAGTCGTGAGTAAAGCGTGCCGGACGCGGTAGAGAGAGAGAGAAGGGAGCGAAGGCGCAAGACAAGACGGAGCGGAATGAATGGCCACCAAAGAGAGAGCGAGAGCCGGCCAGAGCGCGCCATTGACTTATGAGGCGATTCCCGTGTGACGAGGTGTGACCAGGCCCGCCTAGCCGCGTGTCCAATCACCGCGGCGTCGTCTTGCCGACTCCCCCGATCTGGCCCCTGCGTCGCCCCGTTTAGGAAGGAGGTCATTTTGCGTCCGCCACCCGTAGCAGGACGAGAGAACAGTGAACACCCAGCGCAGAGGACGCGTCGCCGGGCCATGGTCAGCGCACTCGCGATCCACCGCCGCCCCGCCAGTCTCTGCACCGCCCATGCAGCCCACGTCCGTCATTCCACGCGCCATCCGTCTCGTAACAGGAAGCTCGCGCTCTCTATCCTCCGATTCGGAAACACCGCACCCTGCTATATCTGCCCTTCCCGCGCCAGGCGACAAATTGGACACCACTGGGAACACGCCTCCCACATTCCCCTCCCCGCCCGCTCTTCCGGTCGTCTTGCTTTCGTCTACCCGTCTCGCCAACCCTCGCTCCGCTCCCCCTTCCGTCCTCCGTCTCGTAACGACTGCCTCGCCCAACCCCCGCCTCCGACGCATGCTGCACTGCCCCTCTGTCTGTCTCTTGTCAACTCGTATGACTCCGAGCCACCGCCGCTGACGCGCCACTCTCAAACCTCACGTCCGACCCTCGCACAAATCCCTCGCCCTCCTCGCTCTTCTCTTCTGCATGCGCACTAACGCCTCCCTGCGCTTGCTCCCTCGCACAAAGTACCAAACTCCAACAATATTCCCACCACTCCCGTTCCTCCTTCCTCGGACCCGGGACGCACTACTCGATGCTGCGCACAGCGTATTCATAGCCCCTCCCGCTCATCGCGTCCTTCATCGAGCCCCGCACGTCCCCACGTCTGTGAACGTCTGTCCCACTCCGGCTGCTCCAGTATATGACCCGCCCTCGCGCCAGACCCAGCACCATGTCCTCGTCCCTTGCCCCGTCCGCTGTCTGCACCGCGCAGGCGCACCGTACCCTCACGCGACGCTCGCACCGCACCCTGCCCTCGAATCTTCGCCAAAGGTTCTCGGGTGCTGACCCCCCTATATTCCTGTCCACCTTCAGCTGATCCAGGCTCCCCAGCCCGCGCGTATACCTACCGTCCCTACTCTTCAGCTTATCCTCGGAAGCCCGCTGACCGCAGTAACTTGCCCATAGGAACTCTCGCTGCAACTGGCGCTAGCCCCGTCACACGTACCTATACCGATACCGGCACATTCATCTCTCGCGTTTCGTTTCGCGGAAGCCCACCGCAGTCGCTGGCACTGCGACGGTCCCTTGCCTCCGTCTCCTTGCGGAACGCATCCGGATCACTGCTGCTGCTGCGCTTCAACTTCGACTTCAGACTCTCCCAACACTCCCTTTCCCGCGCTGCGCAAACGCAGTGGTCTGCTTGTAAAAGTGATCGCCCCATGGCGCCGACCCGACCAAAGTGCAGTACGCGTACGTACCGAGTCCGGTCAGTAACCGCCTCCGCCCGCGTGCCCGTCAAAGTTTGCGTCCCTCGCGAGACCGGGTTCTAGCTCGAAATCGGGCTCGCCCAGCCTATCGAAATGACACACGGCGCGCGCACCGTGCTTACTTCCAGGGCCCGCGATCAGGTTACCAGTTTCGTGCTCATTCAGCACTCGAGCTTCGACACACGACGTCACAACCGTAAGTGACAACAAATAGATCTGTTGCAGAAAATGGACGTTCCGACATGGTGCTGTCTACCCTTTCTTGATCAGACAGCAGTCTCGACGGTTCCGACGTGCTACAAGCTCAAAGCCCTGCGTTCGAGGCGTCGTCCCGGCGCGAAGAGCTGCCAGTACTCTTGTCGACGATTAACAAATCCCGTCGACCCACCACTGTCCGATCCGATCTCTACTAATCATTATCTTCAAAGCGGACAGCTACAGCTTCTCCGAGGACATCCTGCTGCCCTACCACCCACCTCCCCTTGCCCAACCGTTGACCGCCACCCCTCATGACACACCCAAGCGAGCAACATCGCCGTCTCGCCATTCCTCCCTTCACCGGCTACCCCTCTTCTCAGCCCGCTTCCGCCTCCCTGCTCCGCCTCCGTCCCCGCTCCGCACCCCAACCACGCCTCCCACTCCTCGCCTTTCAAAACTTCCAAGACCTCGTGCACCCTACCGGCAACGCTTCCACGTCCGGCACTCCCCATCCCTTTCTTCCCACCTGTTCCCGACTCACACATATGGCGACATACAGCAACCGACGGTACCTCCGCTTCTATTTATCCTCTAGTCCTCGTTGACAATCTCAAAAGCCCGTCTTGCCGCTCGCGAGTCGCGATCCGACGGCATGCCTTGCGTCTCCGCTCTCACAGTCGTCGCCGTCGCCGTCCCTGCCTCCGCTCTACGCATGGAATGGCTTAAAGCCCCTAGTGCTTATCTCGACGAACCCCCCGTGACGTGCGCGGCGAGACTGCAAGCTCGGAACCGGAAACTTGAAGTCCGGCCCCATCTTCGCTATCCCGATGACCTCGCTTTACGACGTCTGGCCAGCTGCTCGTCCGTGTCACCGTGGCCGCAGAGCCGCATGCGCCGTCTCTCCAAGTGTCTTCCGATGCCTGCCTCGAGTGCTTACTGATGACAGTCGATACCTGCCGGTGGTCCGAAAGTGACGCGCACATACGTACTGCACCGCCTATCGCATGGCACTGGCGCATCACCGTCCCTGTACGCCGCGCAGAAGTATTTCTCCTCGCATCCACGTCCTGGCCAGACTATACGCAGTGGAGCACAGAGTCCGTACTCAAGCCCGCCACCTCATGCAGACCGCCTCGAAACGTCCCACACAAGCCCTCAAGAGTACTAGGCAGATTGGCAGATCGACGTGATTGACGACGACGGGATGACATGACGGTGACGACGCCCTCGGAGCGCCGCAGCTGTCTATCTCTCACCCACACGGACATGTCCGATGTCGCCCCATGTTAAAACGTCGAAAGCTTGAAGGCCATGGTGACGCAGACGACGCGTCCGACGTCGCTCGTACATACGTCTGTCGAGAATCTGAGGCAGCGGGCTGGCTCAGTCTCGGTCCCGCCACGCTTTAGTTGTTGACCAATCTTTGTGAGAGGTGAGAGGCACAGGTCTAGATGCTACTACAGTGCTTCGTAGGTTAAGTGTTAATAAAACAGAATAATATAGTCACACCGCCTCTTGCCCAGTGCAACCTTAAAAAAATGCAAGCCCCTCCACTAAAGCCATCATGAGAGTCCGTATTGCATACGGGCTAGTCTGGCTATGTCGCTACCTCTCGTCCTTCGTCACCAGTAAGCGCGTCATATACAGAGCCCGAGAGCCGAATATCCAAGACGTGCACCACGGCCGGCCCCTCCCCGATAAGCTCCCTCTGAAACGAAAGGCTGACAGTCCGCTCCTGGCTCCCGAAACTCTTCCACTTCCCATCTGGCAGGAACGACAGGTTTACTGGATATCGTTCCAGCGCGGCTATAGTACATGTACTTCCTGCTGAACTCTCCGGGGATGCTCCATTTCGAAATTGCAACGGGGACATCTCCACTGGCAGACGGACTCCGTCTAGAGAGTCGTCTTCCTCCGACGCCACCTCACTAGACACAGCGTCCCGGGCCCCAGGCAATATGGTCACCGCGGCAAGGAACCAATGCTCCATCCGTTTCCGCATCCGAACGCTGAACACCTCGCCGGAGCCGGCGTGCACAAACGTAGCCACGCCGAACCTCCAAAGCGTCTGCACCAGCGGTCGCGCCGAGTCATCGTCCCGCTCCTCGTCTTCGACGTCCACCGCAACCGCGAAGCCGCATCGCCGTAAGCGACGCAGCGTCGGCCCCGCCACACGAAGCTGGTCCGGCTCGTCCCCGGGCCCTTCTCCATCATCGGACGGTGGTCGGCTCAGGCCGTCTACCAACCTGTGCACGATGTACACCTCCCGCCACCCAATGTCTACGCCCCCGTTCGCAAGGGCGGCGAGTGCGGAGCAGGGGGATATCCTCGTGGTGCGGAGGAGGCTCCTGTCTGGGTGTTCGAAGGCGTAAAAGTGCATGCGCCGGCGGAACCCGACGTGGTGCGGGCCCCTGTATCCCCTCTGTTTGGCGTGGTCGAGGATGAGAGCGAGAGGGGCGCCCGTTCTGTCTTTGCACGCTACCAATGCGAGCACGAAGTCCGAGTTATGGGGCGCGAGAACGAGCATCCTGGAGCGCACGCCGTGGCTCGTGATCAAAAATTCGGGTAGGTCGATGGGTGCGGCGAGAGCATCGCTTGTCGCCTTCATGACCCTTAGCAAGTCGTTCTAAAGCATAGTCAATACCGTCTAAGGAATGTTGAAGCAACTGGGCTTACCAATATGGTGGGACCCTTTTCTGCCGCCACGGCTGTCCACAGCGCTGCCACCACTTTACCCACTGCGACCTCCATTGGGATCGGCACGACATCCCCTGTCCTCTCGAAAGCATTCGGCGATGGTGCGAGTAGCACGCTCTCAGGCAGGTCCTTTCTGAAAATCTTTGACTGCTCCCTGACCAGCGTATCCAGTCCGACCTCCTTCCCCCACGCAAACAAGCTCTGGTCCGGGTAAAGCCGCATGATCTCCTCCTGCAGCCTCCCAAACGCCCTCGAACCCTCCCCATACACCGTCGGCATATGCACACCGAAGATGCCCATGAGCGCATACGCCTCGTCCTCCTTCCTCCGCGTGCGCCGTCGAGCCGCCCACGCCATACGCTGCGCTACGCCAACGCTGGAGAGCCGCCGCCGGAACGCGAGCACGTCCCGGTCGACGCCCGTGATCTCCTCCAAGAGCGCCGCCCATGCCGCCTTGGTCCCAAGGTGCGCCCACTCGCGCGAGACGAACACCACGCTCCGCGGCGCGATGAGCTCCTGCAACGTCCACCCGCGCGTGAACCACACGCTCGTGCGGAAAGTCGAGCTGGGTGCCGCAAGGTCGCCGTCCCGCCGCGCGACGCGGCCGTGGGCCTCGGACTCGGGTTCTCCCGCAGCGTGCGGGTCGCCCGCGGAACCCGAATCGCCAACCAGCGGAACGTCGTGGAGGTAAGCGTAGCACACGTGCGCGTGGGCGTACCATGCGAACATGGCGTTGATCGCCTCTGAGAGCTCCGCGCTGCTCCGCTTGTCGATGCAGCAGGTGTCGATCCACACCCAGCGGTACCCATCCGCCTCTGCGAGCCTGCAGCACTCGCGGATCTTTGCGCATGCGAGGTCGCGCGGGCTCGGTCTGGAGTGTGTGCGTTTGGCGGCGCCCGGAGAACAGAGCTCTTGGAGTGCGCGGAGGTCTTCAAAGGATTGCTCGTCGTCTTGCCAGACGTGTGAGAGGATCGCGTAGCCCCCGTCTACCTCTTCGGCGCTCCGGAAGTACTTGAATTCGGCGCGGTGTGTACTGAGTAGCCACATATGGTGATGCCAGCGGGTACGCCACAGACACACCGAGTGGTTAGTACCTGGTGTCAGCGCTGAGGGGAGGTCGTTGTAGGTAGAAAGCGATGAAAGGTGCCACCGTACATGCTCCCGGTATATTTCCCCACGCCGATAATCAATCGGCTAAGCATCTACAGGCACAGACGAGGTCAGTTACTCAAATACGCAGCCGAACGGGAGGCTGGATTTCTTGCGCTCACCTTGCGCTCACCTCGACTTTACCACAACTCTACTCGTAAGGTCAGAGCGATTGTAAACACATTTCGGATTCGAGAATAAACTTGAACGCGGGTGCACACCAAGGACCAGAGTACGATCTACCGAGTCCTTTCGTCATAGGAGATGAGAGAAGTTCTCATCGCTGGACCTTCTGACCTTCGTTCGGAACCGGAGGGGAGCAGTGATCCTTGTATTCAGGTTGATTGCGCGCTTCTAACGGCGATTGAATGGATATCTACCCACGCTTTCGTACTTGAGGGTGATGATAATTGTGCTCAGAACCAAGTGATCCTCTCACGAACACAGCAATATACGGACGTACCGATGGGCAGGCTTTCCCTTCAACCCGATTTGAACAATATCTCGTACAAGTTCTCTTTACCCTATGGTTCTTTTGGTCCGCCTCCCTCGGAAGGCCGTGTGACAGGCGTATCCAAGGCGGTAGTCGTTCTCCTGGAATACGCGGTCAGTGAAGGCCTATATCCGCTCTCGAACTTGAGAAGTTCTATAATCGCCCACGCGTTCCAGCCTACTTAGCAGTGCCTCTGCCCCTCACGTTCAGAGTTCTCGTTGTCCTTTTAAAGGTCGACGGCCAGATACGGGCTCAGCCCTGGGTGGCCCCAGGGCCCCGCCACGTGCAAGGTGCCCTCATCCAGTATCGCGGCTCTCCCCACTGGTAAGTGTCTCTGCGTTCATCTCGCGAGGCACCGTGGGACCTTACCCAACTCGGAAGAGGCCCCATGTACCTGCTCAACACCACCACACGTCAACTGCACAAGTTCGACAAGAACGACGAAATCCCACCCTACGCAATCCTCTCCCACGTCTGGGGTGCGCACGAGCAAACGTTCGCCAACACGCCCCGTGCAAAGTCCAGAGGCAAGAAGCGCGATCTCCGCCTCCGCCGTTCGTCCAAGAAAATCCGGGGCGCGTGCGCGACCGCCGCGCTCCACGGGTACAAGTGGCTATGGGCCGACACCTCCTGCATCGATACCTCAAACAGTGCCGAGCTGTCCGAGGCCATCAACTCGATGTTCGAACTATACCGCGACGCGTCCATGTGCTACGCGTACCTCGAAGACGTGCCCCCAGGCGAGGACCCGTACCGACCGCAGTCGGCGTTTCGGCGAAGCAGGTGGTTCAAGAGGGTGTGGACGCTCCAGGAGCTCATAGCCCCGGCGTCTGTGATCTTCCTGGCGTCCGACTGGCAGACTATCGGTGCAAAGCGTCAGCTCGGGGGGCTCATCGAGTCGATCACTGGTATAGATCGACTGGTGCTCACCCACAGGCGTCCGCTCGAAGACGTTAGCATCGCGTGCCGCATGTCGTGGGCGGCGACGCGCGAGGCCCGCCGCGAGGAGGACCGCGCGTACTCCCTAATGGGCATCTTCGGGGTCTGCATGCCGACCATCTACGGGGAGAAGGCGCGTGCATTCCTCCGGCTGCAAGAGGAGATCATCAAGCGGACTCCCGACCAAAGCATCTTCGCCTGGGGACGCGCTTTGCACGAATACGGCTCCGGTGTCTTCGTCGCGACCGCGAAGCAGCATGATTACGACTGCCAATCCGACACGGAAGCGCTCTTCGCGACCTCCCCTGCGGACTTCGTCGGCTGTGCAAATATTACTCCCATCGAGCTGTCCGAATTTGCGGTCAGCATCGGACTGGAACGGGAGAACGTCCCCGTATATACTCACACCAGTGCTGGTGTCCGCACCACTCTCCCTATGGTGGCTATAGGACAGTCCTCTCGTTCTCCAGAGGCCTGGCTTGGTCTCCTCTCGTGCATAGATGGGCACGGTCGATTGATCTGCCTTTTCCTCCGGGCCCACGAGGCCGTCAGTAGCAAGCTCTTCGTCGGGGGGTACATCGCACAGGGAAATCGACGGAATGAATACTATCGTACCTCCCGATTGACGCAATTTGAACGCTACCTAGTGGCTTCGGCGAGTCTGAAGGAGGTCATTATTCACTCTTTTCGTACAACGTCTGGAGGACGATCCTCAACCTTTTCCTCGCCTCCATCCTCCGACGCATCCCGGATGTCCCTGATCTTCTTCGAGCCCCCATGCACCATCACCATATCCAAGTCGTGCAGAAATCTACTATCACGCCTTGGCTTCATCATGCCCGTCATCCCCGAGAGTGGATTCCGGCTTACGACTCCTGGAGATACTCGGAGCATCTCATTCATAGGCTACCAGTCCTTCACTGTTCACTTTGGCGTATGCGCCCTCGAAATGAGTGTAGGTTCGCTCCAGCATGCCCAACTCTGGGCGACAGTCACGTTCGAGTCCGGCTCGGACCTCGACTCCCTCTTTGCCATGCGCTCAGATGCAGGGTACGACCTCGCAGAGCAGGAAGAGCCCATGGTCGTTTATCCGGACGAATCCCTACTTGTCCAGTACTGGAAGGATCACCGCCAGACCTTTGGCACTCGGAGCCGGGAGGTCAGGCTGACATTCAACTACCCTTGCCTAACCTCCCACAACGTCGCTGAGAGAGGGATTGCAGAAGTCTACGAACTAGAAATCCGGTTCCATGGCTACTGGGGCGAGGAAAATCGTCGTTACAAAGGTAGCCGTACCTCGTACAGCATAGCGAGAGCGGCTAGCCAGGGGAAAGGATACTAGCGCACTTGATATGACGATTCCTCTGTCACAGAAGCCCTAGGCCCATTCACAATACTGGAAGCAGTAGCACCGCGACACATACCTTTTTTTGATTGTTGGATTTACTGTGCCGGACCTGTACGTGCGATTTTCGATCATGGGACGTTGTACTTTTGGCAGTCTTGATTTGAGCTTTGACTTGCGAAAGGAATAGCGCACCAGCTATACAGGCGAAAACAACAACAGTCAAAAGAGCATCCAGGATCCGGAGCTGGTGGCTCGAGAATTACCCACCGGGATCCCAGTGCCGGAGGTGGACGAGTGATTCGAGAACAGAACGGTGCGACTAGATTGTATGCACACGTCGGCCTGCATACGAGAGAAACTGAGGATTGGGGAACGAGTGGTAGAAGGTTGAGAGATCGGGGTTCGCAAGCAACGCCCGCGCAGAGAAATGGGGATCTGAGACTGTTGGGCTCGAGCAGTGTCGGGAGGTATAAGCGAGGTTCCAGGGGTAAAACGCTAGCCCACCGCGAGGGTCGAACTCGCAGCCTTCAGATCACCCGCTAGTAAGAGTCTGACGCTCTATCCGATTGAGCTAGGCGGGCGACAAATTTTGATTTACGCAAGCGCTCTTGTAGTGACAACTGTCATCCACCTGCGTAGGCAGGCCTCGACCGCTACCGGACCCTCAGAGACGATCCCACTCGCCGCGGAGTGAGATTTCTATGTACCTGAGAGACCCCACTGTGTACCCTTCTTCGCATTCGTCGGCATTGAAGTACCCTCGTGTAATGCAACGAGAAGTTCTTGCAGTGATCACTAGTGTCCTCGTCGAGCGAGTCCGCCACTACATTCAAGTGGAGCTCAGAAGACTTGTGATCGACGTCCTAGAAGGGTGTGTGCTCTTTTGCTGCAGTGCTGCTGGTGCGCTCTACAAACCGTAGACAACGGCGAGGCTGCGGCGCACTTGCAATGCCGCTCCCGTGAGGTTTTGACGCGCTCGTACAGCATACATAGTCCCACCCGCCCAGACAATTATTGGATTTGCAACTATCGTGCGCGGTTTGTTCGTGCACCCTTGATGCATGGCCATCAACAGCGCAAGAAGAATGTTCTCGCCGCCCACCACACGGTAGCAACGAACAGATGCGCATTGTAGACGGGGATGAGGAGAGCCTAAATCAACGTGGACCGGTGCAAGGCGCAAACAAGACGACGGAAGCGAGGCGGTGAGTACTTGTTCTACAGTTGCCATATCAAGGCACGGCGTTACACTTACAGCGCCTCATCGATCGCGCTCCTCCCGAGTCCTCGCCCAAACTTGTCCGAGTCCTCGGCATCAGTTTGGGCCTTAGCACCCGCCACCATCTCCCCTACATATACCCAGATCGCCTCTCCGTCGACTCCCCTCGCCATCGTCCAAACAGTCCAGGTCGTCCACCATGCAGCGCCACTCCTTCACCGCCCTCAACTCCACCTTCATCGTCGACTCTGAGTACCAGTTCGTCAAGGAGCTCGGCCAGGGCGCCTACGGCTGCGTTGTTGCCGCAAAACATCGCCGATCCGGAGAGGGGTGCGCCATTAAGAAGATTACCAACATCAACACAAAGGTGTGTACCTCACCCCTACTACCCGTAGGCGTTCTTACTCAACTCCTTGGCCCGATAGAGGATCCTCACGAAGAGATGTCTGCGTGAGATCAAGTGCGCTACCCCTACCATACGCCAGAATTGCACACTGATCTGCCCCGCTAGACTGCTTCACCACTTCCGTGGTCACAAAAACGTGCGCGACAGTACCCTGAGTCCCAAATGCGACATACTAAGTGCTACTCCTTGCAGATCACCTGCTTGTACGATATGGACATCGTATTCCACCCCGACGGCAACTTCGACGAAGTGTATCTCTACGTAAGCCGCTTTCCCCCCTTCTGCAACACTCGCGATAACCGATCGTTTACACGGGTTCTAGGAAGAGCTTATGGAGGCCGATCTCCATGCTATCATTCGTTCCCAGCAGCCACTGTCCGACGCGCACTTCCAGTCATTCATCTACCAGACTCTCTGCGGTCTGAAGTACATCCACTCCGCGAACGTCCTCCACCGCGACCTTAAGCCCGGCAATCTGCTCGTCAATGCCGACTGTGAACTTAAGATATGTGATTTCGGTCTTGCGCGCGGTTACAGCCCCGGAGGCGGAAGCCAGCAGACCCGGGGTGCGGCTAATCAAGGATTCATGACCGAGTATGTCGCCACTCGTTGGTACCGCGCTCCCGAAATTATGTTGAGCTTCGCCAACTACGTAAATTGTCCTTATGCCAATCTCGAGATTCCGCTTGCTAACTGCTCGTGCAGGGACCCGCGATCGATGTGTGGTCGGTAGGCTGCATCTTGGCCGAACTCCTTGCCGGAAAGCCTATTTTCAAGGGGCGCGAGTGAGTAGCCACAACTGACTGCTTGTCCGCATCATTGTTTACCGTTATACTAGCTACGTCGATCAGCTGAACCAGATCCTCCACTACCTCGGAACCCCCTCCGAAGATACTCTCCGCCGCGTCGGTTCGCCTCGTGTACGTTGTCCTTGTATGACCTTTGATTGCGCCAAACTTATCATGCATTGATTTCAGGCGCAAGACTACATTCGCTCCCTGCCCATCCGGCCGAGGGTACCCTTCTCGACGCTCTTCCCCCGTGCCAACCCCCTCGCGATCGACCTGCTATCACAGCTACTCCACTTCGATCCCGCCAAGCGCATCACATGCGAGCAAGCGTTGAACCATCCCTACCTTGCCGTATGGCACGATCCCGCTGACGAGCCCGTATGCGCTTCGGTGAGTGATCCGCAAATATGCTGCACCACGTTATAGGCAGTATAGACTTACAAGTCCCCGATCGTTCCGTGTAGTCATTCGACTTCGGCTTCGAAGAGGAGGACTCTATCGAGGGCATGAAGCGCCTCATCGTCGAGGAGGTCCACGCCTTCCGCGCCGAGGTTCGCGCTCAGGCGCGTGCCGCCGGCCAGATCCGTCGGCAAGAAAGGTGCGTTCCAACTTTGTGTTCGTACCTCTTCTCCCACGTCTAAAACGCGGTCCTGCAGCCTTCCCGTGCCCTCGCGCGACGAAATCATCAACTCGCCCGTGGCGGACCAGGCGCCGCCGAACGGGGCGACATCCAACTACACCGGCGGCGCGAGCGGCGACGCACGGCCCGGGAGCCCGATTCTGGACGACCCCAGCGCGGAGCTGGAGCGGGAGCTCGCGAACGCGCATATCGCGCGGAGATGAGCAGGCACCAGCGTGATCCTTGAATCTCGCTCGTGAAATAAAGCAGGGAAGGAAAGAAGGAACGAAGAAGGTCCGTAGCGACGGCGGTGTGAGATTAGCACTGATGACACGTACGCTGGAATGCCGTACAGTATTCTTGTTTTGGCGGTGCGGCGCCTTCCTGTTATGTAGACGTATACCATCTCGTAAATTATCTTCGCTTCTGCCTCGATTTTTTTTTGCGTTCGCGACTGTGTAGTGAATCCGGTCCCAGCTGAACTTTGTTCTGTCGCCCACCGGTCAGGGCGGTTAGTAGCCTCGTGGATTGGGCGCTTGGGTAAGGTAATCGGTGCCCGCCGGTTGTGACAACTCCCGGCCGCGCCATAAGAGTCGATGCATACTAACCAACTTCGGAGTTCTTGGAACCCGCCAGTGATGATGCTCTCGTTCCTCTCAGTCTTTGCGAAAGGACTTCACCCCGACGGTCGCCTTTTGACCTTGGACATCCCGCACCGTTAACGCATAGTCAATTCTCGTCGCTTGTATTGTGGTGGCGAACCTCGGGTGGCATGGGAAGTCGGACGAACTGGACGGCTCGCAACAAACAGCCTGAATTCTCAATTTCTATAACTCAGGCGATGAAATATATACGCCATCCACCTCATCCGATCAGATCCCCTCTGAAGAGCGACGTCCAATACTGGGCGTGTGTATGTCGGAGTTAGCCTCCCCCAAATGCAGGTTGTCGTGGGGCTTCTACTGTACCGTGTTCATGCAGTCCAGCGGTAGAGAATGGTAGGGAAGGAATGGATGTTGCGAGTACGTTTCTGAATGCATCCCCGAATCAAGTTCAGAACATTGGATCCGTTGACTAGTAACCCACAGAATATTCTCTAAAGCGAGAAAAATGATACTACACTCGTGGCCAATGCTGTCATCGGGCTGCTTGGATTTTTGATAATAGAAGCAAGCTTACGGGATGCAATACAATCGGGTTAGTTTGGAACATCCCATCCTCTCTGAAATACTTTGCCGATGACTTGCTCCGAGTGCCGCCCACGCCTCAGCTATAAAGGGTTCCGACAGACAAGGGCACCGAATCCGGTGTCCGACGCGGCCCTTCCCCATCGACCTAAGTTCTCCCGAAGACGATGCTTTCTCCCTCTATCTTTGTGCTCGTGGTGCGAGCATACCAAGCACTTGCCGCGACCTCAAACCCGGCTCCCCTCCCAGTCGTGTTTCTAGATAACGCAACGATCATTGGCGCCACGGATGGGACGACAACTCGGTTTCTCGGCATCCCTTATGCCCAGCCTCCGTAAGCCTCTTCCACTGACTTCATTCTACCCTCTAGTCACTTGCGTCTAGCTAATGGCGACAACAGTATTGAGGACCTGAGGCTGCATCTCCCACGCCCTGTTCCACCATATCACGGATTAATCGACGCGACCACGTTCGGGAATCAGTGCTTACAGCAAGACTTGGTACTTAGCCCGTTTCCGGCAGACGTCCCCATAGCAGCACAACGATATCTCAAAGATTTTATCTCGATTGTGGACGTCCCCCAAAGCGAAGATTGTGCGTTCTCGACCCTGTGAGACTGATTTGCGTTATGTCGTGACATTGGCCTCGACTCCAGGCCTCAACCTGAATGTTATCGTGCCTACCAATTCCACACTGTTCTCAAAACTACCTGTATTAGTGGTAAGACGGTCAACTATCTACTACTGCCCTTTTGGATCAGCGTCTCATTGTGTTTGTTCACCTCAACTTAGTGGATCTACGGGGGTGCGCTTCTAGACATCGCATGGTTTTGAGCGTGCCTGATCAATTCCTTCCGCAAGGTGGATATCAGCATGGTTCGAATGCCGTGTGGGTTCCCATCGCTTTCCTGACACCCGGTAACAGAACTTGAATCTGACGTCTGAAACAGAGAGCCAGGAGAAACGATAGTAGCGCGATCTATCGAAATAGGCTACCCCATCATATACGTGGCAATGAATTATCGGTATGCCACAATCAGCCTGATATCCTGAAGGATGACGTGCGAATTTCCCTCACCATCCGCAATCGAATAGATTAAGCGGTAAAAGCCTACTTGTTGAGCACTATGTCGCCCGCAATTCTCATGCGTTTCTAGCATTTGGGTTTTTAGGCGGTAAAGAGGTTAAGAAGGCTGGAGTTGGAAACCTCGGATTACAAGACCGTGAGTTTGTATTGCGACTACCTCTGCGAGAGTTCTTACTGACAACCCATGCTACCAGAGAGGGAAGCTTTCAGATGGATCCAGAAATATATTACTGCATTCGGAGGTGATCCCTTCAAGGTGACGATGTACGTCCTCTCTACAGTCACCCTGCACACATGACAGCCTACGATAATGATCTTGCCAGCTGGGGGCAAAGCGCTGGGTCCATCTCAGTAGCTTTACATATGCTGACAAATGACGGCGACAACGAAGGCTTATTTCGTGCAGGATTCCTCGAATCCGGGGCGCCAGGTCCGTATGGTGATATTTTAGAGTTGCAGAATACATACGACCAGATCGTAAACGACGCCGGTTGCTCGAATACGAAAGACTCGTTGGAGTGTCTGCGCTCTATTTCCGCAAATGTGCTCAGGGCAGCCATGAACAAGTCGCCGTCTTTCGTGGACTACGTGGTAAGCCGTGTCCTTAGCACCAACCTATACAGTCTGACCGCAATGAGTTTCTACCAGCAATTAAACACTCCTTGGAATGCGCATGCGGACGGTGTTTTCGTGACTGAACCTCCGGAATACCTGCTTTTGAGGGGTAACATAGCAAGGATTCCCATCGTCGTCGGTGTGTGTTTCGTTTGCCTTGCAAACCGTCTTTGGTGTCTCGGTACTGAGAGCTTTGTGGGCAGGCAATGTCGAAGACGAAGGAAGCGCGTTTGCTTTTCCCTCTCTCAATGTGACGTAAGCTACCGAGCCGCTGCTCCCTAGGTCTACTCAACGATGGCTAGGACCGACGAGGAATTTGCCGCCTACATATCGACGAATTTCTTCCCAAAGGCATCAAAGAAGGAGATCGAGAAGATTTTAAAGCTATATCCTGCCGATCCCGCGGCTGGGTCTCCTTTCGGAACCGGAGACGCTTACGCATACTCACCACAATACAAGCGCATATCAGCATTCCAGGGTGATTGGATAGAACAGGCACCAAGGCGACTATTCACAAGGCAGCTCTCCAGAGTACAGCCGGTTTACGCCTTCTGTGTGCACACTCTCTTGCATATGTCAGTACGCACTAACCCCTTTCCGCAGTGAGTAAGGCTGGAAAGATCAATGGCATCGGCGCGGTACGGCTCAATCGTCGCTACTTCTCTCATCTATACTGAAACATCCTCACAACAGGCACACGGTTCCGAGCTTCCTAATGTGTACGGCTGTGGCGATATGGCGGACTACCTCATCCGCTTCGCGAGCACTTTGAATCCCAACGGGGACGGAGCTTTCCATTGGCCTCGATACACCCAAGACAATCCGCAACTCCTCACATTCCAAGATGGCGAAGTGCCCCTTGCGCTCTCACTAGATACCTACCGTGCTGAGGCGATCGACTACGTGACGGAACTCAGCTTGGCGTACCCGGCGTAAACTTTGTTGTGGATGTCGAGTGTAGATGCTTAGTCTAACCTGCTGCGTGTGCAGAATGCCTAAACCGAGAACACCCATACTGCATGCTTCTCATAGGGATGTATGTAAGAGAGGGATAGAGCCTTAATGTTATGTTCATCAAGTTGACAGGCAGCGGGTTCACAACGCAAATATTTGACGATACGATCTTGCACACTGCTACACCCTCCCCATTCTGGTATGTGCAGTGTCGCACGGAGCGGACACGGACAGCCGTCATCGTGCATGGTAAATTAGGCTGTCCCCGTTGCGGGATTGTGGCCGAGTCTTCTGGAGTCCCGCAAAGTGTCAAGGGGCCATTTTGCATCGACCTGGATGATGATGGCCCGGGCGCCGAACTGCCGGGCCGTGAGTGCTCGTGAGCGGTCATCTGCTGAACGCAAGATTCGGCCGGTCCGAAGAGTTATTCTGGTCCCCGACCGGCACCTCTAAGATATACTAAATCCATGTACGTACCTCACGCTCCGGGACGGCGCTACAAAGTATTTAAAGGGTTGTGGCACCAGTAGCTCCGCGAGTTTCTTGCTTCAACCTGATCAGCCTCCTCAGGCTCTTAGTCGAAACCTAGGAATACTCGCATTTCTGTTATATGGCTGTAGATATTCCAAACTTCACGCTAAACACCGGCTATAAGATCCCTTCTGTTGGTATAGGGTGAGTAAAGTCCCTAACCAGATGCGAAACAACTCGCTACTATGGCGGGGGAACAAGCGGAGTGATTTATTACTACTACCGGCGTGTCGCACGTATATCACGGTGTAGCTCGCAGCGACCACGTGTTGTCATAGAGGATAAGGGCTAATTTTCATGCCTTAGATGCTGGATGGGGTCTCCCGGAGGTGGCGAAGTTGCGGAGAAGATGTGTAGGGAAGCGCTCAACGTATGTGTTCCTCGTTTCAATATAGATGCGGCATTCTGAATTCACGCTTTCGAGCAGGTCGGATACCGACACATCGATACCGTAAGTACTTATACCTACATGCTCATCTCGGGGTGGTTCTAAAGCAGGCTATGTTGCTATCATACAGGCTTATGGTTATGGCAATGAAGAGTTCGTCGGCAAGGCTATCCGGGAGTCCGGAGTGCCGCGCGAGGACATCTTTCTCACCACAAAGCTGCCCAACCACCACCACCACAAAGTGCGGGAGTCGCTCGACGAATCCCTATCCAAGCTCGGCGTGGACTACGTGGACTTGTACCTCATGCATTGGCCGCAGTCGTTCACTGAGGACAACAAGCCCATCCCGTACGGCCAGAGCCCGACGTTCGTCGAGACGTGGAAGGCAATGGAGGCAATTCTTGGGACAGGAAAGGTCCGCTCGATTGGCGTATCCAACTTCTCTATCAACTTGCTGGAGGTGCTCCTTCGCGAGAGCTCGATCGTCCCGGCAACGAACCAGGTCGAGTGTCATCCGTGCCTTCCGTCCGACGACCTCAAAGTCTGGTGCGAAGAGAGAGGCATCCTTCTCACGGCGTATTCGCCTCTGGGTGAGCGGCATATCTGCGCGAGTCGTTGAAAAATGGTCATGAGAATTGACCGTGGGCCTTCGTAGGCCGGCCCGGTAGCTTCGACGGTGCACCGTCCTTATTGGGCGACCCGGACGTAGTGAGCATCGCACAGCGCCACAACGCGAGCCCCGGACAAGTCGCTCTCAGTTGGGGTGTGAAGAGAGGCACCAGCGTGATGCCCAAAAGTGAGAATCCGGAGCGGATCAAGCAGAACATCACGGTACGCCATCGTCAGGTAACCTCCGGGAGTCCAGTATTGATGACCACCACCTTACTGGCTACGCCATACGATCCTCGTTCAACTAATTGGTGGATCTGGCATGCTTACTAGTTGCTTGACCTTACGGACGAGGAAATGACGAGTCTGGCCGGGATCCACAAGAAGGCCAGTATGCATCGATCTCTGTTGTCATACCACAACTACAGCAGCGATGGGACGATCTTTGGTTGGACGTACGAACAACTTGGGTGGAATATGGCGAAGGGAGGGATTGTACATTCTTCGGACTAGGCACTGTTGGGAGTGAGGAGGCAAACGACGGCTAACGTTTAGTGTTTGAGTATCGTCATGTAGTGCGTACCGTATTTGTTCGGAATAGCTGCGAATGAAGTCGGGGCAGATAGCGTCTGAGACTCAAGAGCGTGTGTGCCAGGCGGCCGGATTGAATACGAGAGAAAAAACGAAGAGGTCCTGCCAGGGTTCGAACCTGGGTCTTGGGAAGATCCATGTCCGCCGGCCAACCTGGGTGCGTTGCCCAACCGACACGTTCAAAATCCCAAGTGATAAACCACTACACTACAGGACCTTGCCGCGGAGCGGCTGTGCATCCGCTACGACGATTTCTAGCGCCGTCAGTTCTGCATTCGGTTCGAGTCAGTACTAGCCACGGTTGACGAGTTGCCTTGTGACTGCCACCAAGTCTTCCCAGACTCCGCGCACCACTACCTTCGAATTCTATGTCATCACCAACGTCCGTTTTCCAGCTATACGACAGGACCATACTCATGCGGATGCGAGTGTACTCGCGTAATAGTTCGACACGTGTCCTTGACACGTTAGCTAACGTATTCTCTGCGATAGACGAAAAGTCCCGGCGTATGGCTGTCAGTGGGCGCGGCCCGAAACCCCAGAACATCGATGAGCGATGAACCCCTTTAATGCCCCTTCCAAGCATCGATGAGTTTGGCTCTTTACCTGTCGTCTCACACCAGCTTTTCGTACTCTCCGCAGTGCAGCCTTTGCTTGATCCGCCACCAAACCCAACACATCTAAGTAAGTCACAACATGACGCTCACGGTTCAGATGCTACCGTTCTACAATGGCTCACGATCCCGCAGCATAGATCACATGTATCTACTAAGTACCAAGACAGCTGAACTGCATTACTTCACCGGCTCCCAAGAAGTACGATATGCCATCTTGTCCCATGTATGGCAGGACGTCCGCAACGAGCTGTCGTTTTCCGACGTGCAGGCCCTCAGCATTCAGTGTTCTCGGAGAGGCGAGAACCCACGGGACCACGTCTCTGTCAAAATTCGCAACTTCTGCATCTTCGCCGAGCGAGCGGGCTACGCATGGGTCTGGATAGACACTTGCTGCATCGATCAGAACAGCAGCGCCGAGCTTTCCGAGGCGATCAACTCAATGTTTGCTTGGTACGCCGATGCCGACATCTGCTATGCCTATCTATACGATGTCCCAGACGACGAAGATCCCAGCGTCCTTGATTCCCTCTTCCGACAGAGCAGGTGGTATGAGCGAGGGTGGACACTACAAGAACTCATCGCCCCCGCTCGCGTCGTCTTCCTCACCCAGACTTGGCATACCTTAGGTTCGAAGCACATGCTTGCCGATGTCGTGGAACAAATCACTGCGATCCAGAAGGAGGTCCTCACGCACGAGCGCTCGCTTGACAGCGTCAGCGTCGCCCAGCGCATGTCCTGGGCATCGAGACGCATCACAACACGCATCGAGGATCGTGCGTATTCACTTTTGGGCATCTTCGGCATTAACATGCCGACGATCTACGGGGAAGGCGCTCATGCGTTTGTTCGCCTCCAAGAAGAGATCCTACGGCGAATACCCGACCAGAGTGTCTTTGCCTGGGGCCTAATTCACCCCGATATTAAGGCCGCGCGTGAAGAGATGGAGAATACCAACACACCCGAACATACAATACACCGTCTGCGTAACACCCACAGTGATGTCGCCTTCGAAGCACAAACAAAGATGCAAGATCTCTTAGCCCCCTCACCGTCTGATTTTGCCAACTCAGCCGGATACAGATCCGTTAGCATCATCGCTTTCGCGGCCACACTCGGACTTGAAACGCGGATGCCCGACTACACTCTCATTAGCCACGGCATCCGCTTGCGGCTTCCCCTGTCCTGCGACAGCATTGATCCCCAGAATAAGTGGATGTCGTGGAGAGGTCGCGCGAACACTCAGTCCACCCACCTTGGTCTCCTCGCTTGCGAGAATGCGAATGGGGACTTGCTCGTTCTCATTCTGCGACGGACCAAGGATTCCAGGTTAACATGGAATCGGCATTACGCCGTCGGCGAATTTATCGACGGCTCCGCCGAGCATCACTATCACCGTGGCGCATTGCTTCGCCAAAGCCTACTGTCGGAAATCGATCGATCCGAATCGGGCCAGGTGAAAGGATACTCTGCTACCGATTCTCACAACGTCGCAAAGCAAGCATTGCGCTCGTTTGACTACAGGAAATTTAGATGGGAGGCGCTCTCCATTCACCATCAAGGCCCCCCGGACACAATCGCCCACATTCACCCCGACGGTCCCATCCATGAAGTCATGATGCCCATCCCACACTTTACATTTGTCCTTCCGCAGTGGAACCTGAAGCGTTTAGCGACGCACCACGGTTTAGTATGTGAGCAGGGTGATGTCGACGAGGTCGCCCTGACCGTTCCCTGCCATCTCACCCAGGATCAAGTAGATCACTCCATCTTCTCTGTCATATCATTCGTCGATTTGGAGCGCCGCGAGCGGATCGAACTGCGTGTCGGGCTCGGGAAGTGCCACTGCCTGGTGACACCGTTTTCAACGACCCACGGTTGCCCACTACACAAAGCCTGGGTAGAAGTCGTGGTTGTGCCCCTACCTTCAATTTCAGACACTGTGAACGCTTCGCAAGTACCCCAGTATCAAGTCCTACCGAAGATCTCTGGGCCCGAGCAGACCATTCCTACCTGTCCCAGGGCGCACGTCGACTTCACCATGGTCCGCGCCCGTCACCCAGTCATTCGCCCTACCTTCGGAGACGACATGCGTCAAGTTGAAGCCCGATTTGAGAAGTGGGAGGGGTTCGAGGGTATCCGTCGAAACCCATGCAAGAGCTACGCGATCGTCCTGACGATGTCGGGACCTGTATACGAGGAGGCCCCGCAGAATCGGCCCCAGCTTGAAGCTGCGCAGATGTCTATCGCGGCGGAGGATCCTACACCCGAGACGCCTCTCGAATTCGAGGCTCACACACCTCGTGTTGAACGTAGCGTTGCGTTCTGCTTGCCCCACTCGCCTAGACCCCGCGACAGTGGTGATCGCACCCGAGTATCTGCTGTCCGAACCCATCGGTCGCGGGTCGGTATTGCCACTGGACGTGATACTATCCAGGATGATCCATCTTTCACTTCAATGCCACCTCAGGCTACAAGGTGGCCGTTCGACCCATCACTCACCCTCCCATCCTCGTTTCATTCTCCTATATTGGCCTCTAGACTCGTTTCCGAAAGATACATCCGGTAGCATGCATCGCGCTTTACTGTCACGGGGTACACGAAAACCACGGGTATATTTCTGTGTCCAAAACGAGTGAATGTCCGCACTGTGTGTTCAATGTATGTAACACTACTATCGCATGCACGGAGTCTCAAACCAGTGTTAGAAGTATTTCCGTAAAAGTCGTAAAGGGGTATCAATCTTACGTGGATATCTAAATCAACTCCTACCACTAGTATGGAGGCCACTCGAGCGTCCGTAAGATCAATGCCCATGAGTCGTCCGACTACTAATGCTCCCAATGCTATATGAAGCGGCGCTACCCTTATAATGGCGTCGTCGACGGTTCTGGGAATAGTAGCCCCGGAAGCTAACCTCCAGCTCATAAATCTCCGCCATACCCCGCTCGGGCGCCAAGTCGGACGCTGAACACGGATAACTAAACGTCAGCCTCACCTCCCTCCCGCGCTCTCCGAACGTCTTCTGGTGATCCTTCCAGTATTGCACTAACGCGGACTGAGTGGGGTAAGGCCCGGCGTTCTCCGCCTCGCACGCGTCCAAAGAATCGTCCATCTCGGAGTGCGCCGCGCACAGCGAATCCTGATCCGCGAACGAGTCGAACGCGGCCGATGCCCACAGTTGGGCGTTCTGCGTAGAGCCTGGCTTCGCGTCGAGCGCACACACTCCGAAGTGGACCGTGAAGCTCCGGTCGCCGAGGAAGGAGAGGCTCCGGGTGTCCCCTGCGGACGCGAGCCGAAAGCCCCGGTCGGGAATGACAGGGAGTATGTATCCCATGCGTTGCAATTCCTTCTGGGATGACTGCGACAGTGTGATTGAACACGGGGGCTGGAAGAAGATGAAGGAGCTGTGGGACGCCGTAGACGCGGTCTTCGACGACGATGAAAGCGCCTTAGTGGAGAACGGCCGAGAGGAGTGGATGATCACCTCCTTGAGAAGCACAGGCGAAACGAGCAACTTCTCACTCAGGTTCAGGCGCGTCGTGCGGCAGTATGCGTTACGCCGTCCGCCCTCCGCAACGAAGCCGCCGACGAGCAGTTTGCTGCTCATGTTGGGGTGGGCCCGTAGGTAGAGCGCGACCAGTCGTCCGTTCCCGTCGACACAGGCGAGCAGACCGAGCTGGGTGTCTTGAGAGTCTGGGCTATGCGCGATCGGCAGTGTCGTGCAGATTCCGGCACCAGTCTGGGCGTATATGGGCACGTTCTCTCGCTCTAGCCCTGCCAGCGTCGCAAAGTCCGACAGCTCGATCGGACTGATGTCCGCGCAGCCCCGGAAGTCAGCGGGAGAGGTCGCGAAGAGCCCTTCCATGTCGGATTGCGAGTCGTAGTCGTGCTTCTGCGCCGTGACGATGAGCGTCCCAGAGCCGTGGTCGTGGAGAGCGCGGCCCCATGCAAAGATGCTCTGGTCGGGCGTCCGCTTGATGATTTCCTCTTGCAGCCGGAAGAACGCGCGCTCCCTCTCCCCGTAGATGGTTGGCATGCAGACCCCGAAAATACCCATGAGCGAGTATGCGCGATCCTCCTCCCGCCTCGCCTCGCGTGTCGCCGCCCATGACATGCGGCATGCCACGCTGACTTCCTCGAGCGGACGCTTGTGCGTGAGTACGAGGCGGTCGATTCCGGTGATCGACTCGATGAGCTCTGCGAGTCTCCACTTGGAGCCAATGCGGCGCCAGTCGGACGAGAGGAAGATAATAGCCGGAGGGGCAATGAGCTCCTGGAGCGTCCAGACACGCTTGAACCACCGGCTCCTCCGGAAGGAAGAGTGAAGAGGGTACAGGTCTTGGCCGGAGGGCACGTCTTCGAGGTAAGCGTAACACATAGATGCATTACGGTATAAGGTGAACATCGAGTTGATGGTCTCCGATAGCTGTGCACTGTTGGTGGTGTCAATGCAGGAGGTGTCCGCCCAAAGCCATGACCACCCATCTTGCCGCGCCCTTGTGCAGGCACCTCTGATCTTCTTGGATGGCCTTCGTAGGGCAAGGTCGCTCGCTCGCTGAAAAGGGCCGCGTCTACTCTGGCTATCCTTCACTACGGGAGTGTCCTGGAAGGTCTGTTCCCGATCCCCCCAGACGTGCGAGAGAATGGCATAAGGGGGTAACTGTTGCTTGTCGTCGAATCTGTGCAACTCGAACGTCTCGGTGTTAAGGAGGTACATGGACAAGCCTCCTGTGCGAGTGCATAGGTAGAAGCCATCAGTTCGCGATAGTGTCACTATGTTGGAAACTACTCACAAGGTATAAACACGATAAGAGCGAGCGCCGCAGGTTGAATATATTCGCGCTACTAGGAGAAATATGGGGCTGTTGACGCGATTGCAGTGGGAGATCAGGCAACGTGCTCGACTTAAATACTTGCAGAGGCAGGACTAGCGATAACGTGAGGCAGTGAGCTGATACTTGGATTTGCGGCCCGTCTTGAAGCTATCGGATGACTGTAAGAACTGAGAAAGTCACCAGCAGCCAGAAAGCAATGCATTGTCAGTATGAAGCTGTACTACTAAACCACATACCACTGCCATGGAGCGTACGCCTCCGTACGGCATCCCGCTTGACGAGGCGCTCTACCGTCCGGTTTGGATAGAGGAGCGCTGCGAAAGCGGGGGTAACATGTCCAGCGGCTGTGCACAGAAGACGTCGGTCCAAGGATCTAAGCGCTTTAACGCACTGGATGTGGTTGGTGAATGTGTATGGGAGGAGCCTCTGACTAGAGAATGAAGGCCCATTACTAACCATCGTGTTCCCCGACCTTAGTTCAACGCCAACGCGGCTGCGGGCCAATGTCAATGTCAACTGCACTAGATCTCCGAGTGACATTGAAGGAGAGCAATTGCCGATCGATGACCAACATAGTCATGCTTCAAGAGCAAACAGCCATCGTGCAATAGTATGGTAGAAAAGAGAACGTCGAGAAGACTTTGTACCCGCCCCTTTCCGGACATCGACGTCGGAGTCTCATATCACCCGATTTCCAGAGCTTTGGCAGCGCCAAGGGCGCGTAGTCTGAAGAATCTAACGTCAGCAGTTATACACGCTCGACAAGTGTCGGACGTAGGTCACCACAAGGGTCCGGGGTGACTCGACTACCTCAGGCCTCCTAATGCATGGACCGGCCCGGACCGCTCTTCCCCGAGCCTCCTCGCCCGGGCCCAGTTCAAACGGAAACATGGGAAAGCAAGCATGAGATAAGTTTGCCTTCGCGAGCGAGCTGTTAGCTGTAGACACCATTATATCGAAGGAGTCAAGGGGGAAACGTTCAGGTCCTGGAGAGCCGAGATTGACAGTATAAACGATATGTCAAGTATCGCGTGAGAGGTCGTGGTAGCATCGGTCCGCGTGTATAGTCGTTTATGGCGCAGGACGTTATCGGGAAGTACTTACCCTTGTTTAGTAGCATATTCTGCGAGTTCAAATTTTGCTAGCATACGTGCAGTTTCAGGCCATAGGGAAAGACGGGTGAGTACGCATCTGATATCCCGTAAAACACGGAAATCTGAGCGTGATTTTCTGATTCGGTGGTTAACGTTATTGCTATATTGGTGGGGTACCGCTGGTCGCCGGGGTCGATGCGTTAATTATACGCCAAGGCGAATTACCAGAAATAGCGACGTGTAGAAATAGACGAGCTTACTGAAAAGGATCTGCCAGGAATAGATATGAATGAGAGGTCCTCGGTGTGTTATTCACCTTAAGATGGATACGAGCCCGGGAGCTTACGCAGCGAGATGCTGTTTTGCGGTCGAACGGTACCTGCTGCCCAAGTAGCTGGACAGGACATGTTTGACTGGCGTTGAGATGTTGACGCCAAACCACCCCCTCATGTCTGGGTGTGAGAAATTCCAACCAGCTAGAACGGCGAATGATGGAGCTGAACACGAACAGTAAACGTACGTAGGAGACATGATGGTCGTCGAAAAGGAGGGAGAGCGCCGAAGGCTATCCTGGTCCAAACTGGCATAGGCGCCTATTGGAAGCGCAGCGGGCGAGGGCGGCATGGAGAGCTCACACCGTCGACCCAGTGCAAGTTCCTCCCCGGCCGCTCTTCCCGTCTCCCTCTTCCCGACTCCATCCTCGTCTTCGAACCCGCCCTCTTTCTCCTCGAGCTCATCGCTGGCTACGATGAGCGACGACTTTGTCCGCCTCGTCTCCCAGGCAAACCCAGCCTCCAGACAGTACCAACCAGCAAACACCGGCTACCCTCCCTCCTCCTCTCCACAGGCTCTGGACCCCTTCTTCGATGACGACGACGATGTCCCCGACTCCGCCTTTGGCCGGCCCCCTCCAATGCAGTCCAAGGAGAGCGTCCTTCCCCTCGCGCGCTCTGGTGCTGCCCCTGCTGGTCTCGGAAACTCTCAGCTCAGCTTGCCAAATAACACCATTCAACCAGACCAGTGGTCCTTTGACGACGACGGGCCTGCTGCCAAGCCTTTCTCCGGCTCGGCTTCCTTCCCGGGACAGTCCAAATCTCACCAGAGGACTCCCTCCAAGTCGCTCAAGAAGCGTTGGAAGTGGAAGTGGCCCTGGGACAACAGGGAGAAGGTCCTTACCGGTGACCGTGTCATCGCGCTCAACAACCCGGACGCGAACTCGGACTTCTGCAACAATTACGTCTCCACGAGCAAGTACAACCTTGCCACCTTTGTCCCCAAGTTCCTCTTCGGTGCGTGTGCCCCACTCGGCCTCGCGCTCCAGCTGACCGATGAATGCATCGTCCGGTTTCGTGGTGTCTCAAACAGAGCAATTCTCTAAATACGCCAATCTTTTCTTCCTCTTCACCGCGCTCATCCAGCAGATACCCGACGTCTCACCTACAAATCCCTATACCACCATTGTCCCACTAGGTGTTGTATTACTAGCGTCGGCGTTCAAGGAGACGCAGGAAGACTTGGTGAGTCCCGCCCTTCCCATGTCGTGCTGTGCCTAGCGGTGTTCTGAACTGTCTATCAGAAACGGCATCAGTCCGATTCGGAGCTGAACTCTCGCATGGCCAAGGTGCTCGCGCCAGACGGGACGTTCGTGGAGAAGAAGTGGAAGGACATCGCGGTCGGCGACGTGCTCCGTCTCGAAAGCGACGATTTCATCCCCGCAGACGTGATCTTGCTCAGCTCCAGTGAGCCGGAGGGGTTCTGCTACATCGAGACGTCCAACCTTGACGGGTGCGTATCGTACATTTCTGTCCAGGGTGGTATGCGGGCGCTCATCCCAACACAGCGA
This sequence comes from Trametes meyenii, assembly GCA_022606255.1. Classification (NCBI taxonomy): domain Eukaryota; kingdom Fungi; phylum Basidiomycota; class Agaricomycetes; order Polyporales; family Polyporaceae; genus Trametes; species Trametes meyenii. The sequence goes on from JABYQG010000008.1 coordinate 1,702,018, forward strand.
GACTAACCTCAAGATCAAGCAAGCATCACCACAGACGGCGAACCTAACATCCCCACACCTCGTCACGTCTTTACACGGTACTCTGCGCTCGGAACACCCCAATAACTCGCTGTACACCTATGAGGGCACGGTCGAACTGGTGTCTAGTGGCGGTGTGCCAAAGCAGGTTCCCCTAGGTCCAGATCAACTCCTGCTACGTGGGGCGCAAATTAGGAATACACCATGGGCGTACGGGCTGGTCGTGTTCACTGGCCATGAAACGAAGCTGATGCGGAACGCAACGTGAGTCTACGGCGGCGTTGACATCCGGAGTACTGACGGCAGTGCAGGGCTGCGCCAATTAAGCGCACAGCCGTGGAGCGGCAGGTGAACGTGCACATCGTGTTCTTGTTCATCTTCCTCCTTGCGCTTTCTATTGGGTCAACCATCGGCAGCAGCATTCGCTCGGTTAGTATTCGGCTGCTTGACCCAAGGTAAGTACCCTGGTACTGACGATCTGGCAGTGGTTCTTCTCTAGCAAGCAATGGTATCTACTGGAGCAAGCGTCAATAACCGGAAGGGGTATGTACCACGATTAATTGTTGAAAACCAGTCACTCATTCATTCCGTTAGCCAAGGAGTTCATCGAAGGTTAGTCTCACTTCCCTCAGACTCTGCCCATAATTCGGGATCTTACAGTGACACAGACATCCTCACGTTCATTATCCTGTACAACAACCTGATCCCAATCTCACTCATCGTGACGATGGAGGTGGTCAAGTTTCAGCAGGCACAGCTCATCAACTCGGACCTGGACATGTACTACGCTAAAACGGACACGCCCGCGCTTTGCCGCACGTCCTCGCTCGTCGAGGAGCTCGGGCAGATCGAATACGTCTTCAGTGACAAGACCGGCACGCTCACGCGCAACGAGATGGAGTTCCGCTTCTGCAGTATCGGCGGCGTCGCGTATGCTGACGTCGTCGACGAGAGCCACCGCGGCGACGGTGATGACGACAAAGAGGCGTGGCGCTCTTTTGACGACCTCCGCGCACTCGCGAGCGGAGCCCAGAATCCGTTTGTTGACGTCGCAGGGGACGCTGCGGCCGGTGGCGAGCGTGAAGTCGCGAACGAATTCCTGACGCTGCTCGCGGTATGTCATACAGTTATCCCAGAGCTACGCGACGGCAAGATGCACTACCAGGCCAGCAGCCCAGATGAGGCGGCGCTCGTCGCCGGTGCTGAGATCCTCGGGTACCAGTTCCACGTACGTCGTTGACTAATGCACACTTGACACGCGTGTTACGCGGATCATTGAAGTAGGTTTAATTCGCAGACCCGAAAGCCGAAGTCCGTGTTCGTGAACGTGCACGGGTCCTCGCTCGAGTACGAGATTCTCAACGTGTGCGAGTTCAACTCGACGAGGAAGCGCATGTCGACGGTCGTGCGCTGCCCAGACGGGAAGATCAAGCTCTTCTGCAAAGGCGCGGACACGGTGATCCTCGAGCGCCTTAGCGAGAATCAACCATTCACGGAGAAGACGCTTCTGCATCTCGAGGTGGGTTTTACTTGCTCTATATCTTCCAAGGTGTGCTTTGCTCACGCGTACGGGTTAGGACTACGCGACGGACGGCCTGCGCACACTGTGCATCGCATGCCGCGACATCCCCGAGGCAGAGTACCGGCAGTGGGTGACGGTCTACGACCAGGCGGCCGCGACGATTAATGGGCGCGGCGACGCGCTCGACAAGGCTGCAGAGCTCATCGAGCGCGATATGTTCTTGCTCGGCGCGACTGCGATCGAGGATAAGCTGCAGGAGGGCGTCCCCGACACGATCCACACGCTACAGATGGCTGGTATCAAGGTGCGTGTATGGCACACAGAAGGGTAGCCTTGCCAGCACTGACGTCGCGATCGTTGTCGCTGTGTGCATGACAGGTGTGGGTGCTCACGGGCGACAGACAGGAGACGGCGATCAACATCGGCATGTCGTGCAGACTGATCTCGGAGTCTATGAACTTGGTACGCACGCCGTGAGGGGTTGGATGCTGGGTGGCCGTGCGCAGCTGACAACGTGTGCTAGGTCATCGTGAACGAGGAGACGGCACATGAGACGGAAGACTTCCTCACGAAGCGCCTGTCCGCGATTAAGAACCAGCGCAACACGGGCGATCAGGAAGACCTTGCTCTCGTCATCGGTGCGTGAGCTCTACTATGCCCAGACGTTGGGCAAGAGAAAACATAAGCTAAACAAATTCTCAGACGGAAAGAGCCTCACGTTCGCGTTAGAAAAGGAGATCTCCAAGACGTTCCTAGAGCTTGCCATCCTCTGCAAAGCAGTCATTTGCTGTGAGTTTGCCGATCTGAGGCTATGTGTGTCCGACCGCTAAGCGGCACGTAGGTCGCGTATCACCGTTACAGAAAGCGTTGGTTGTGAAGCTCGTGAAGAAGAACCAGAAATCTATACTGCTGGCCATCGGCGACGGTGCCAACGACGTCAGTATGATCCAGGCCGCGCACGTCGGTGTGGGTATTTCCGGCGTTGAAGTGAGTATAACGAACGGTCACGCCACTTTCGCCTTTTGACGGCTTCGATAGGGTTTGCAAGCTGCGCGAGCAGCAGACGTCGCAATTTCGCAGTTCCGCTACCTCAAGAAGCTGCTGCTTGTCCACGGCGCGTGGAGTTACACGCGTTTATCAAAGATGTTGTTGTGTGAGTAGACCCTCTGAGCCAATTTCCGAACCAGGACTGCAGGACTAACATTTGTCGGCAGACTCTTTCTACAAGAACATCGTGCTCTACATGACGCAGTTCTGGGTACGTGTATCGCTGACATTCGCCTAGGTCGCCAACTCCAACTGAATGTTTGTTTCACAGTTCTCGTTCTTCAATAACTTCTCAGGTCAGATAGCGTACGAGTCGTGGACGCTTTCGCTGTACAACGTCGTCTTCACTGTGCTTCCACCGCTCGTCATCGGCGTCTTCGACCAGTTCGTATCCGCGCGTATCCTCGACCGCTACCCGCAATTGTACATGCTCGGCCAGAAGAACGCATTCTTCACCCGGACGCAGTTTTGGGCGTGGGTCGGGAATGCGCTCTACCACAGCATCGTGAGTGCTCTTGGTGTAATGGAAATCACGGCCGCTCATGCCGACACTTCGCGCAGATCTTGTTCGGATTCTCAGTGATTCTCTTCTGGGGGGACCTGAAGCAAGCTACCGGTCTCGATTCGGGACATTGGTTCTGGGGTACTACGCTGTACCTCGCAGTGCTACTTACGGTCCTGGGCAAGGCAGCGCTGATCTCTGAGTACGTCTCGATACGCGTTTGTCTCGATGCAGCACTGACTTGGCGACATTTACTAGTTTGTGGACAAAGTACACGGTAGCTGGTATGTTACATTTCGCTTCTTTCCCGAAGAGAACCTCGGCGTCTCATTCCGAACAGCGATTCCTGGTTCCTTCATTTTCACCATGCTCTTTCTCCCCCTATATGCGGTAGTTGCCCCGGCGATCGGCTTCTCGACCGAATACCGAGGTATCGTCCCCCGATTATGGACAGATGCTGTCTTCTACTTCGTCCTGCTGCTGGTGCCCATCGTCTGCCTTACGCGCGACTTCGTTTGGAAATAGTAAGCTACTCAATCGTTGTCGCACTGTGATACTCACCGTTCTCTTTTAGCTATCGGAGGACATACATGCCCGAGACGTACCACATTGCTCAGGAGATTCAGAAGTACAACATACCGGACTACCGGCCAAGACAAGAACAGTGCGCCCCCAACGCATTCGCGCGGCCGTGTGTTTCATGCTTACGCGTCTTTGCGCAGATTCCAGAAGGCGATTAAGAAGGTCCGTGCTGTGCAGCGCATGCGCCGCAACCGTGGCTTTGCGTTCAGTCAGACGGAGAATGCGGCGCGGCAGGATCAGGCGCGGCTGATACGAGCGTATGATACATCCAAGACGGGCGCGCGACCGTCCGGCTACTGAATGCTGCTTACGGTGGTTGTGTGCTCGCTAGTCTATCATTATACGGACATGTAAATCCTACGGTAGCTTTCGAATTATGGAGTAATTGCTTGTAATCTCGATTCATAGAGGCACGAGCACGAGGTCGTGGATACATGTGTGCTGCAAAGATCATACAGACCTGATCGGTGCTTGGCGATAGGTCAAATGCAGTTTGAGAAGATAGCAGAACCAGACGTATAACACTTGAAATATACTATCGTAACTATCATCTATGGCGTGAACTGTGGTATTTGTGCAACTCGTTAAGTGACCGGTATCAGAAAGCTCGCCAGTACCCAGCCAATCTTCCCCTTGTCATCCCGCGCAACCAGTAGACAATCTGGCTCGCCGTCATCCATATGCATTGGAAGTGAGAGGTGAGCCGATGGGTGATCGGCCTCCGCCAGAATGTCGTATAGATCGCCCGTCCGTAGAGCGAGGAATGGGAGCTCGCGGTAAGATACGCCGGGGGGAGGCTCGCACGGATGCACAACTCGACATTTGTACAACGCAGGGCATCGTTCACCACCCGATCGTGTGGCTTCAACAATTATACGGGTAAGCGCAGAAGAAAGAGAATATGTGTCGGAGGAGGAGGCAGAGGTGCTAGGAGACGTGGATACAGACGCAGAGACGATCGGACCGGTCCCATGAGGTTCGGAAGATGAGGAGAATCGAGGGGTTGGAGTCGAATCTGACGAGATCGAGAAGGCGGGACGCCCATGAGGGACAGAAAACGATGGTCTGACAGGCCGAATCGAGGGGGGGCGGACTATTTGGAAGGCCTTGAGAGCTGCGTCTGGGTCACGGAAACGGTTTTTCCACGACCTAATCGTCTCCTCAGCAGAGGTGCGAACGTCTTCTCTAGAGTCCTTTTCAATTGCTTCCCAGAAGTCAAACCAACACTGCCGCAAGCCCGAGTATAGATCGCTTTGTATTGAGGCGAGGTGTGAAACGCACAGGACGATCCCCTTCTCGAGGAGCCGCATGTAGGCAGGAAGCTCGGAGGAGAGCTGCGCGCGCAAAGCTACGTAGGCTTGTGAGGCGTCCAACATCTGTGGGGACGGCCGAGGCTGTCGTAGTAGGGAAAGGTTTTGGACTTCAGGGAGATGGAAATGCAAAGGCTCGAGGGCGCGCATTGCTTCGATGAGTCGCCAAGGCGATTGCGTGGTTTGAAGCAGCTGTGCGAGCTCCGGCTGGACCAGCTTCTCCAAGCATTCTCTTGCCTCGTTACAGAGGGAAACAAGATTATCAAGAATGAGGCCCTGGAAGGCCTCGAGCGGCTCCGAATGAAGGAGGGAATCCAAGATAATCATACCCTCAAACTTCGTCGCCCAGTCACCCAGGGAACTTGTGAGGGCGCATACGGAGTCTATCCACATAGGTATATCTTCCATGAGACGTTGTATGACACTCCGGTGCTTCGCGACAATTTCGCCCAGGCGCCTGACCTTCGTGGTTTCCTCGCGGCCAAGCTCAGAGTCTACGCCCATCTCTGTGTGCCGTACCTCTATACGCGGCTTTTTATTCCGTCCAACAATGATCGGCGTCGAAGAGCGTAGCTTCGGTCCCACATATTTCGCCCTTACACCACTGAATTTCAACACCATTCCATCCGTGGGACCAGCGAGTACTTCCTGTACGACTGCACGCCGTATCCGGCTCTCGTCCGCCGCGAACGCGATCTGCTCTATCTTCGCGCGTGCGGCGCGCAAATCCTCTTTGTCGTTATGGGTTAAAGGGGTTTCGTCGAAGATGGCGTCAAGCAGCGAGAGGTATTGAAGAAGACGCTGAACTGGTTTGAATAGCAGCGAAGGTAGGTCTCTTACGTTGGATAGGTTCGAGGCCAGCACCCATGTTTGCGAGATGTACATCTTCAAGGCAGGGGATTCGGGAAGCCCGTTGAAACGCTCGATTGCTGCGGGGTGTTTCGCAGTGTATGTCTGGTAGAGTGTTTGGAGGGTCGAAATCTATGTTCAAAACGTCCCCATCAGCGTTGAAGGAGCGGGGTGTGACTATGGTGAGATACCCTAGCAAGGAACGTCTTTCCGACTCTGTCTGAGTTAAGAGATTTATCGGACTCTAAAGCGAGGGCTTCTTCTAGGTCATCTGCAAAGGTGGCCGAAAAGGAAGCTAGCTCCTCTACGTTGCTGAATATGACCTTCACGTCATCGGGCGTCATGGCAGGCCCATCAGAAAGTAGAGAGTACGAGGCAGATATTTCAGAAGTTATCGACATAGTGCGATACGGTGAGATCAACTGTGCAGGTATGATGTCGGCAAGTGGTGTACCTAGGGATACCGGCACTTATTAGCGATGGCTGAAGATCTAGAAGGCTTCCTGAGGTGCTCACCCAGCGCTAGAGGAATCGATACATCCCGGATGAACGCGAGATGGGATGCATATGCTCGCTCAGAGGACACAAGCTCGAGGAGAGCAAGTCTACGTTTGGAAGACGGAGTGCCTGCGTTCAAGAGGCGGCTTCGTGAGGCGGCAGGTTCGGACATCGGAGGTGTATCTGGTTGAAGGGCTTCGAATTGTGAGATCTCAACGGACAGCTCACTTGAACTTGCGCTAGATAACCCGAGTAATTGAACCAACTTGCGAGGAAAGCGAGACGGACCAGCTGCTCTACTACGGGGGGCCCCCGATCCATTCGAAGCGCTGCTGACCGAACCGGTTTCCGAGTTAGAGTCGTCAATGAGCAAGTCGATTGACGATAAGCGCGACATCGCGTCAGCTCCGAGCAAAGCAGAACGACGCTATAATGTCTGCTAGTTGCGATGAAAGAGTTAGGCGGTGCGGATACCGAATAGCAGGAGGATGATACCTATGAGCCTATGAGAAAGCTTAAGTATACGGTAACGGTCGGCACTAGTAGGCCTGTCCACGTGCGCTCGAGGGGGCTGTACCTAGAGCTCCAATACGGGCTCAGAGCTCAGCGGCGCCCAGGTCTCGGAACTGGATTTACACATGTATAAACGTCAACACAATATACACGCGCAATTGCGCATTCTTACGTAGGGTCTATCAATGCATCCGGTACGCATGTTTCAACGCGTACACCCCGTTTTACAGCAGCCCAAAGAGATTTTCGACGACAAGTACGTCGCGACGCTATAGGTGTGGCTGGGTGACACGACAACAAAAGCGGCTACGTGCTACATTGAGATGTACACTGTCTTCAAGTGCCATTCGAACCCAAAACCGAGTGAACTGTCATCATCAGATTGCCTCGGAACGGAGGAAGTGTCCATGAGCAGATGGTACTTCAGGCACTGTGACCAACGGCCTTTCGCCACGTCGGGATTGTCCACCTTAACTTCGTACTTCGCCAAACGGCAGAACGTGTCGGACCCCTCGTGCGGCTGCTTCAACAATAACCCTATCAGAGCTTCGGACCCTGGCTCGGGCCGCACAGCTAATAGAGCCCAATAGAGCCCTTTGGCTTGGTCGAGGCACGCAAGAGGAAGTTCGATGCGGACTCCACGGTTGGTCCGGTGGTAGTGTGGCTCCTTCACAGCGTGCAAACGTAGGAGGGGCGGAACGTCCTCGATAGGGATCGCCTCGAACATCGCAGAAGTGGCGAACGTGTCTGGGGACGGGGCGAGCAGGTTTGATGCCCTCATCTCTTCCCATCGCCTGAGGTTCGGCGAGAACGACGGCGGCGATTTGGGTGGCCGATGTATGACGGTCCCATAAGCGAATATGGTCTGGTCGGTGGTCTGCTGGATGATCTCTAGCTGAAGACGTCGGAAAGCCCTTTCGCCGCCTTCGCCGTAAAGGATAGGCATGTGTACGTCGAAGATGCCCATAAGCGAGTATGCTTTGTCCTCTGCTCGCGTAGTCTCCCTTCCAGAAGCCCACGCCATTCGCGCGGCAACGCTCATCCCGCGAATGATGTCGGTGCGTTCGGGGCCACGGGAGAGTAGCAACTTACTGTCGATGTGCGTGATATCCTCGATAACCGGTGCGAGCTCCTCGCACGTACCAATCTTGCGCCAGTCGCCTGACAAGAACACCATCCACGACTTTGCCGCGATGAGTTCCTGGAGTGTCCACCCGCGTGTGAACCAGCGACTCGATCGGAAGGCCGAACCCTCTCGTTCCGGGTCCTGACCACCTGGGACGTCGTTGAGGTATGCAAAGCAGATCCACGCATCACGGTACCAGGAGAACATGGAGTTGAGGGCTTCCGAAAGCTCCGCGCTACTCGATTTGTCGATGCAGCAAGTGTCGTCCCAGAGCCACTCGATGGCGACACCGCCGGCTTTGTGCTCCCGAACTGCAGCACACGCGTGCTTGACCTTCCGCCAGCCAGGTTTTCTGCGGGTCCAAAGTAGAGGGCGCTTTCGCACATCGGCGAAGGTGATTTCTTCTTTGTCCCAGCAATGCGAAAGGATAGCGTAACGAGGACGGTCCGTTCCTGAAGGAAAGTACTTGAGCTCGTACGTTTTGGTGTTGAGCAGCCACATGGATGCGAAACGAGCTGTTTGATTGTCCAGAGGGAGTTAGTGGATTCGCGTACATTGGTAAAACAAATGGGGTTGAACCTATTCGAGCACACGAGAACCTATTTGTGGCCTCGGCCAAGGGTGGTATTGGTTAACGTTGATATAGATAGGTAATGGATGGCGGGCAGAACTGAAGCTCGAAGTGCAGTCAGGATAGAGCCAGTGATAGATTTCTGATTCGAGTTGGGGGTGAGTACTATGTTCAGGCTGAGCGGATCGGGCCTTGGCGTGCGCCTGCCGATTGTCGATGCAACCTGTTGGGACAAACCTCTGAGATGCCGCTAACACCGTAACGCACCGCTGGGAGACTACACTCCTAGAGGTAATTTAAAGACGAGAGCAGATACGTACAGAGCCTAGGTTAGCTGTTTCTTCGAAGGATACGCGGACGACGGACGTCAACAAGTCAGCGAGGGTCGGCGAGCACAGTGCCAGTGAGAGCAAGGACTGAGTGAGCGTTGACGTTGTATGATACACGATGAGTAGCACTGCGCCTTACGATCCCTCTCGGCAAACTCCGTAGAATGGACGCCCAAGCGCGACAGAGCGCAGCGGGCCTGGCAGTGTCCCCGTACTAGTTTGAAGTTATTCTTGCCAGTAGCTTGTTGCAATTGGGGATTACGTCCCGAGGAACCGCCCAACTTTGAGCTACACAACAGTCCGACTCATCAGCAAAAAAACAATCTCCATAGAATTACACAAGATATTCGGAATTTTAATAACGACCTAATACACATATGCCGCTGGAACAACACCCTCCCGTCCCGTAAACGGGTCGCGCGCGTACCACCACCTGACGGTGTAGAAACGATCAGCGGTGGTCCCTGTGTGCACGGTCATAAAAGGGGCTCTAAATTAAAGGCTTACGCGGCATCTTGGTCATCTAGAATATTGAGCTGTTGCCCTGGTTCCAAAGAAAGCTCTCCCTCGCCCACTCCGTAGAATGAGTACCGCGCATGTGCTTCATAGCCATCCTCTTCGTGGATGACTGACAGGGTGTGTGTGTATTTGGCGCTCGCATTAAACTCTACCGAAGAATCGTGGAGGGTGCTAGTTGAGATATCTCTAGTAACGGATCTCCTCCTCACGGCGTGCATTTTGACGTCGACGAATCCTCCGCGCCTGGGGACGATCATCCAGTCGAACGTTGCAATGCCTAGGTTTGTAAGAGTAGTTTCAACCCCACTGAAGCGACTCTTCCACACTCTGCACGTTTCCCGGGCAGAGAAATCGTCTTCTTCATCTCTCCGTAACGTGTCCCAGAGGCCCGCCCATTCCTCTCGGACGCTAGCGTAAAAGCGACGCTGCAGAGAGGCGAAGTTCAGGATGCAAAGCCCGATACCTTTCTCGAGGAGCCGGAGGAATTTGGGTAGTTCAGCGAAGAGCCGTGCCCGCAAGGCCACGTAGATTCGTGAGGCTTCTAAAAGCTGTAGAGAGGCGCGAGATTTCTGTGGTGCAGTGAGGTTCACGAAGTTGTGATGTAAGTACCCGAGTTTGTGCATCACTTCGATGAGGTGGGAGACGGGTTGTACGATATGGTGCAGTTGAATGAGCTGTGGCCGAACGAGTTCCTGCCAACCCCTTCTCGCATCGTCGCAGATGCAGGGGAGATGTCGCTGGACGAGGGTACGGAACGCCGCGATGGTTTCGAGATCCTCGGCGGAATCTAAGAGTATGGTATGCGTGAAGGCAGCCGCCCAGCGTCCCAGGGCATCCGTTATGGCGTACGCAGAGTCTAGCCAATAAGACACATCCCTGATAAGACGTTGGATAACATCGCGATGCCTCGCAACAACTAGGCCCAAGCGCTTGACTGTCTCTGTCGAATCTAAGGCGTCGAGCCCTGAGCTACCTTCTACGCCAGGAAGCTCCGAAGAATGCGCCTCATCACTTCGTGCAATGTGTAGGAGGGCTGTAGGGCGCAGCCTGGGTTCTTTTTCTTTCACTGCAGTCCCGCGATACTTGGACAGTATCATGTCGACCGGTTCAGCGAGCACTTCGCGAACGATTGCGCGGTGAGTTCGGCTCTCGTTCGCCGCAAGCGCAATTTCCTCTATCTTCGCTCGCGCCTTACGAAAACTCTCCTTGTCAGGATGGGTAAGAGGCGTCTCGTAGAAGAGGGTAGCAAGTAGCGGCGTGTATTGAAGAAGACGCTGTACCGGCTTGAAGAGCAGCGAAGGTAAATCCCTGACGTTCGACATGTTGAAGGCGAGTACCCAAGTCTGCACGGAGTAGGCGTCCAACGCGGCCGTTCGGGGTAGTCGAGCCAGATGTTCGATCGCGGCGGGATGTTCGGTGATGTAAGTGTGATATAGCCCCTGAAGTGTCGGTATCTGCACACCAGGAACGATTCAGGTAAGGTGTAGAGGCTCGAAACAGACTTACCCGAGCTAAGAATACGCTCCCTAGTCTATCGGACGTTGGATTCCCCTCAGGCTCCAGCACGTCTCCCAGACCTTTGTCCAATTCCTCCACGAAATCGGCCGAAAAAGAAGCTAGCTGCGCTATGTTGCCAAATATGATTCTAACGTCATCCGGCGCCATAGCAGGCCCCTCGGAGAACAAGGAATACGAGGAGGATATATCAGACACGATAGACATGGTACGCAAGGACGAGCGCAGTCGTTCCGATAGGGTCGGTATGGGTTCACCTGAGGTTGCGTCGCTTAGCCATCACAAACCGAGGGTTGACCCCTGGTGGTACTTACCAAGGGCTAGGGGAATAGACACGTCCCGAATGAAGGCCAAATGAGACGCATAGGCTCGTTCAGAGGACACGAGTTCGAGGAGTGCATGTTGACGCTTCGAAACCAACTTGAATCGGGGTAAAATCAGCGAAGGAAACTAGCTAGGAGTGGATCGTGACCAAATAGGTACCTGAAGAACCGCATGTCCCGGGATCTCGGGTAGAGGCTTGCTTGCATTTTCTTGATCTGGCGGACTGGGGTCGTTTGTAGTACGCAGTGGTGAGCGGATCGGCGGGGAGGACGCCATCAGTCGACCTACAGGCTGAAGGGGGAGAAGTGAATGTAGACGGGTGAGTGGGAGAAACAGTGGCAGACTATGCGCAACCTCTCGACGACGAGTAGGGACGAAGACTCGCACGTAACGGAGGGCATGAGGGGCGTGGCGTAGGCGGTATACGAACGCGGCACAAGAGTACGGCCCGGCGGACGACGCGGTATTTGGCGTGCCAGCGCTATTTCGAGGGTTGTATTACGACCAAAACGGGCTCAAATTACGGGGGAAATCGTTTGACAGAGAGCGACAGTTGCACATGATGTGTCTTCACAGTATTACTCGAGTTGTCGGTAGTCGGGTAGAGGCCTCAGCGACGCTATGAATTATCACCGCGGCGGCGGCGGCCGTCAGCCTAGTAGCCATGGCCATACTCAAAGAGTATGCACAAATTAAAGACAATGCGCAGCTATACCGGAGTCCATGATGATGATTCAGATACGCATATGCTAGGTACTCGGCAAATTCCGCATTTAGACGCCCATACACATTCGTCGGACCCAGTCCTGTGTGCTTTCTGACTAGGATTGTCGGCACTACACTCTCGGGACTCAACATCGTGACTGCGCGCAATTGAAATTCCAGCACTCGACGTCATGATACACTCTCGACGTAGTGTATGCGCGTAATATGGCCCCAGCAACCCCTTTGGTAGTGGCAGCGCTACGGTGGTCACCGTACTTCGCAAATCGCTGTCCGTCTAGCGATGTAGATCTCGACCTTCCCCGTAGTCCACCTCCGGCCTCCCTTCACCACTCGAGCATGCGGCATGGCTACCGCCACGTCTCTATTTCGGACCCGCTCTGCCCCTTAATTGCTCCCGGCCTCCGTTCAAACGTGCATTCAGCCCGCTTTTTTCATGGTAAACAGCCCGCCACCCTCGTGTCCTTGGCTAGACTGAGGCTCACGGTGCCATAGTAGCACGGCGCACACTTATGTAGCGTCATTAGTCGTGGTTTGCATAGCACCTGCCTCATCCCTCGGTTCCTCCCTTCGTGTCCTCTGTTTGACGTCCCTTCCGTTTGCTTGTCCTTGGTTACCGGAATATTCTCTAGTCCGCCGTCTAGCACCGTCTACCATTGCCCTTGATTCGCGGTTCTGTTAAGTGTTGGAGACGACAGCTCTCTCTAGGTGCGTGCGCCGCCCATCCCTGCAGTTCACTTCCGTCTCTGACGCAATATTCTAACGACCATATCTAGTTCTTTACTATGTGGCTCATAAATACGACCACGTACGAACTTCGACAGTTCACCCATGAAGAAGCTCGACGAGTCCGCTACGCCATTCTATCTCATTGTTGGGACAACGACGAGGTTCTGTTTGCGGACATGGCAGACCTGTCACGCGCCCGGAAGAAAGCGGGCTGGTCCAAGGTCAAGAACGCCTGCGCCGCCGCACGACGTTTCCGCAGGGACTTCCGCCACGGCCCTGCAGAGTGGCTATGGATCGACGCCTGCTGTATCGATAGGTCAAGCAGCGCCGAGGTCTCTGAGGCCGTCAACGCCACGTTCGCGTGGTATAGGGACGCCTGCATCTGCCTTGCTTACCTCGCGGACGTCCCCAAAGGCGACGACCCGCCTGCAAAGAACTCCTTGTTTAGGAAGAGCAGGTGGTTTACGCGTGGGTGGACCCTGCAAGAACTTATCGCACCCGACACGCGTATGGTCTTCCTTTCGCACGACTGGACCGAGCTCGGACGCTCTGCTGACCTCGCCCCAGTTGTCGAGGAGATCACCAGAGTCGACCGCAACGTACTCTCGACGTGGTACGGGGATGAACGACTAGAAGCCCTCTATAGGATGAGCGTGGCAAAACGCATGTCCTGGGCTGCGGGACGCGAGACCTCGCGACCCGAAGACCGTGCATACTCGCTCATGGGCCTCTTCAACGTCCACATGCCCGTCATCTATGGCGAGGGTGGTGAGAACGCGTTTCGCCGCCTCCAGCTAGGAATCATGCGGCGATCGTACGACCACAGCATATTCGCTTGGGGAGACATTCTCGAACTGAGACCTGGGCCACCTGAGAAGCAATTCGACTGGACCGTTTTCGACGAGGACGTCACCGCCATCCCAGGTGCCAACACCCAAGCGCAGGGCTTACTCGCCTCGTCGCCAGACTGCTTCCGCGGCGCACAGGACGCGAGCCCGATTACCCTGCAGGAGCTGACCACGCACCTCGGCATCGCGCCTATCCGAGAGTCACATTTCTTCGAAACCAATTACGGCATTCGCATCCGCCTCCCTCTGCGCCGCGTCCGGCACGCACACACCAAACAGCCCCTGTTCGCAGCCGCGCTAGCTTGCAGGAGTGGTAAGGGCCAGGGCGCTTTCGCCACATTGCTGTTGTCGCCCACCGTAACCCCGGACGTGTATAGGTGCCATGCGTACCGTGCGGCGAGGCGAGACGGGCGAGGGATGCCCGAGCGTGATTCCGGGTCAGCCATCTTTAGGACCCTTTGCCTTGGCTCTGCTACGGTGCTCGACCGTTACGCTTTCGGGCCCCATCCGTGGAGCCGATCGAGGTTGTCGTGGAAAACGTCAACTATTTATATTGAATTATGACCATGAACGAGGCCTGCCCTTGGGCGTTGTGAGGTCAAGGGAGTCTGCTGTGTTCTCAGTGTCGAAGGGTCGACTGGTAGGTTGCGGCATACTACTATCATTTGTTCGCAATCATATAGCGATATACTCCTGGGTAGGACTCTCGCTAAAAATGGGGCTACGGATGAGATTGAGTTACTAGACTACTCAGACTAGGATTATAGGTATGTACAAGATGGTCATTTCCCATTTCAGCTCGTGTACCGCTAACACCCTGCAGAAAGGCAACAGATTCTCGAATACGCCCTCCGTATGAACCGGAACGAGCGCGCTTGCGCAGGAGGTATCCATGGTAATGTGGTGAAGGAACTTGTAGGGGTCAGGATCGTCATCGCTCACAACCCTGCTCATGGCGACCGTCTCGTACATCGCAAGGCGGTAATAAGTGGCATCGCCATGGTCATCCCAAGACGGCTGGCCCAATATGAGCCCGACCAACTCAGGGGATCCGCGCGACGGTCGCGCTGCGAGGAGGGCCCAGTAGATGGCCCTTTTCCGGTCGATACGCACGATGGGGAGCTGTATACGGATGCCGAGATTCGTCCTCGTGTAATGGGGTTCCGAAGCGGGCGGGAGATTAAGATAACGGGGTAACGCGGCTACGGGGATAGCCTCTACATCAGCGCTGCTCTTGAAGGCGTCCGGAGACGACGCGAGAAGCGACACAGCATTGACATCGGTGTAGGCTTTTTGTGTTTCGTAGTGGTGAAACCGTGGCTTCGGGGTTGACGGTGGCTGCTCCAGGGAAGTACCGAACACGAAGATAGAGTGGTCCGGGGATTTCTGAATGATCTCGAACTGGAGGCGGTGGAAGGCACTCTCCTCGCCCTCCCCGTAAATGATAGGCATGTGCACGTTGAAAATTCCCATGAGCGAGTACGCGCGATCCTCTGGACGAGTGGTCACCCGCCCGGCGGCCCAAGACATGCGTCGGGCGACACTCTTGTTGTAGACGTCCGTCATGTGGCACGACCAATCTGGGACGGTAAATATGACCCGGTCGACGCCTGTGATCTCTTCGAGGAGGGGTGCGAGCTCCCGGGAGCGCCCGATCTCGGACCAGTCTTTAGCGAGGAAGACGGAGTGCGCGTTAGCAGCGACGAGCTCCTGTAGAGTCCATCCGCGCGTGTGCCACCGGCTCCCCCTGAAGGTCGAGCCGCTCGCTTGACGATCCTCTTCTCGCAGAACGTCGCCGAGGTATACTAGACTGATAGTAGCCAGATTGTACCACTCGAACATAGAGTTGATCGCCTCGGAGAGTTCAGCGCTACTTGACTTGTCGATGCAACATGTATCGTCCCATAGCCATTCGATAGGCTTCCGTGTCACGGGATTATGGTATCGACGCGCTGCGGCGCACGCATTCTCGACCTTCCGCCACCCCGGGAGGGTCTTTGCACGATCAAGATCCTGCATGTCTGCGAAGGTGATTTCGTTGTCGTCCCAACAATGAGACAAGATGGCGTATCCATGCTCGTTGACCCAAAGAGGCGGGTCCGAGAAGTACTTGAGGGCATAGGTAACGGTGTTAATGAGCCACATGAGAGACCCTGGAACGCATTCATTAATGCACAAGACGTCAACGAACAGTTGAAGCCAGCGACATACCAGACTAGAGAGTAGGGTCGTGCGTCACAGACTACGAAGTGTTCGGGTATTGGCAAGTGTTGGCGGGAAAGCGATGGCACTAGGGGGACGGGGCAACGCCGCTGTCGGGCTTGATGTTAGGAACAGTTCATCACTAGCTATGTAGGATAATACGGAAGGGGACTCACGAACTGGATGTCCTACAAAATCGCAGCGTGGAGATGTACTTGCTTGGAGGACGTCTTAGAACGGCAGCTTAAGTCAGGCTCCTCAGTTTCAAGTACGATGGCCGACGAGTAGAACGGTGTACACTCACCGGCCGGTTCACCGACGGGAAAGGGGATAGTGACAGAATAGTTTGCTAATGTGTCTAGCGAAGCCTTATAAAGAGGCAGCGACGCTACGGCGATGAATCTGGGCCTCGAAAGTGATTGAGAGCACGAGGTGTGAAGGATTGACAGTCTCTGGGGGTCAACCTCACGGTAGAGTGACAGCCTGAAAGCGCGTGTGTAGACACAACCAGCTAGACAGGTTTCTAGAATGGGCATGAGTAGGGCTCATTGGATCCAGTTTCAGGCAAGACACATGGGCGGTCATCCATCGCTAGTATCGGATCTCGAGTTGAAGGCCCGGATGACCACCGTTTGGGCGGCGTTTGGCGATCTAGTCAGCGGGGATGCTCGATTTCTCGGTCTGATGATGCGATATAATGATTCCGAGCTTGCGATATGAATCGATATCATGAACTCCGGTACGCTAGAGCATCCTGAAGGCAAGTGCGTGCTTTCTGTCCCTGATCAGCGCCCTGTCAAAAGACACGATGTGGCAAGGAAGCCTGAGATAGTACGGCTGTTAGTGTGAGAAGAGGACGGGTTACGGTGTTCGCCGTTTCAAGAGGTCAGTACAGTCATATATCCCGATATTACAATGTTCTGCCCGACGGGCCGTTCCATGCTCGCGGAGTCGTAATATCCTCACAGTGTAAATTATATTTCCTGTGAGTGGGAACAATTATCACGGGAGAAAATAAGTAAAACGTTTCCGAATCGGGATGGTTGTAGCGGAGTTACCTACGTATCTATAGTAATTGCTCGGGTTGGAAAGCAGTATTGACTTATACGGCAATGTCTTGAGATTGAGGTTCTAAACGAGGTGCGGACGCCAGTATACATAGACTCCCAGAGTTTGCACTGGGATATTCGAGCTAGATTGGGTCGGGAACGGCTGCGGGGGTAGCACAGAAACCAAGGAATGGATGTCACGGCTACCATTGCTCAGGGGGCGTATGTATACTTCTTTAACTGTCTATCCGCGTTCAAACCAATTATGGCCTTCTAGGACTGAGCCTCCTTCAGAGTCGTCCACTCCATTTTCAACGGACAGGGCCGGTGGGTAGATGCACCTGCTCAGAGTGACGTCCCCCTGCTGAAAGCTGGACACAGTCGTACAGCTGATACCTGCTCTGCGGCACCCGTCGGAGCAGCCCAACCCATCGTCTCGTCGAGAATCGGCAGGCTAGAGCGGCGCAGTGCAGGAGATTTGTGGGATCGACGCGGCGGCTGAACGGGCGGATAGTAGTGAACGTGATGAGGAAGCCTTTGCTGGTCTCCTGGTAGTGGGGCTGCAGCGCAAGAACGCCTTCCCTAACTCACCCATTCTCAAACACCGGTGGCACTGCAGGTGGAGACAGACTCGGCAGAAGAACGGAGGCACCCGATGCAAGACCAAGAAGCAATGATTCGGGCACGAGTGGTAGCGAGAGTGCAGGGAGTCCGAAGTGGGTACGTAGTAGTAGCGAAAGCGGCGGCGTTGAGTAGGGCTCAGAGTCTGATCTCTCTCGTCCGATCTAATCGGGGCTGGGGATGCCGGCGCGAATGCGTCATTCGCTTTCGACGACTCGGTTGAAGTGGCAAGTGCGTGCGGCCTACTCGCACTCTCTTGCAAGCTAGCGACGACGACCGTCGCTGCACAGTCACTGCAGGTGTGGGACGATGGCCCCGCGCTCGACGCGATAATATTCTCTGCTTTAGACTGAATATCAATACACTCTCGCCTGCGCATGTCGACCCTCCTCCGACCGCCGCGGCGCGCCGTCCACGCGACCTCCTCGTCGGCCCTCCTCACTGCTGCCTTTGCTCGCCCGACCGCCCGTGCTCGGCTTGTCCCAGCCCACCGTCCTGCCCACCCCCGCGCACACGCCTCGTCTTCGGCTGCCACGCCTCCACCCGCTCGCCCCAGACGCTATGCCCGCAGGACAGCCTTCATCCTCCTCGGCCTGGGGCTCGCATACGAAGCTGACCGCCAGTTCAATGCGTCTGCTATCGGAAGGAACCTTCGAACACTCTGGACAGTGAGCCCGCTCGTCCTTATTTTCCTTTCGCTCTCGTCGCCCTCTCCCCTCCTCGTTGGCGCGTTCTCCCCGCGCTCGCCTCTTCATAACCCTCTTTCCGTGCAGATACCCCACACATCCTCTCACTCGTACTCACTATTGTCTTTAGTGTCTAGTGATTGCCCTCGACTACAAGCTCAACTTCAAGCCAGAAAAGGCCCACGAAATCCCCGCCCTTCAAGAACGCGTCGCAGAGCGCGTCTACAACCTCCTTACCTCCAACGGCGGCCTATACATCAAAATTGGTGCGCTCACACAAACCGTCCTTTCTTGCCACCGTGCTCATATATCCTTCTCCCCCCCGCCCCACTAGGCCAGGCCATCGGCAACAACGCCGCCCTCCTCCCTAAACCCCTTCAAGAAAAGTTTGCCTCGCTTTTCGACGACGCACCCCAAGTACCCTACGCCGTCGTCGACGCCGTCTTCCGAGCCGAGTTTGGTAGGCCACCTGCCGGCCCCGATGGCGTGTTCGAGGTCTTCGAGGAGCGTGCCGCCGCCAGCGCTAGTATCGCGCAGGTCCACCGCGCCAAGCTCAAGACCCCCGCCGAAGACGGCAGCGAGCAGTGGGTTGCTGTCAAGATCCAGAAGCCCGACGTCAGCAGACAGGTCGAGTGGGACCTCGCCGCCTTCCGCGCCGTCATGTGGGTGTACGAGAACTACTTGTTCGACCTACCCGTGTACTTTGTCGTCGGTAAGCCCGCTTCTCCCGTGTCCGTCCCCGGTCTGTATGCTAACCTTCATGGAAAACAACAAAATTAGACTTCATCACGGACCACCTCAGGCGCGAGCTCGACTTTTCTCTCGAAGCCGCCAACGCCCAGCGCACCGCCTCCTTCATTGCCGACTCCCCTACGCTCGCCGGTCGCGTGTACATCCCCCGCGTCTTCCCCGAGCTGTCCACATCGCGGGTGCTTGTTGCCGAGTGGATCGACGGTGTCCGCCTCAGCGACCGCCGCGCCATCGCGCGCCTCATGGGCGACTCCCCCGGCCCCGATTCCACTCCCGCCGTGGCTGGGACAAACAGCCCCGACTCCAACGCTGCTCCTGCGCGCACGTCCGAGGCGGACCGTTTCCCCCGTCTACGCGGCGGCACGGAATGGGTGATGCGCACGATGGTCGAACTCTTCAGCGCGCAAATATTCGACTGGGGCTGGGTCCATTGCGACCCGCACCCGGGCAACATCATCATCCGCCCCCGCCCCGACTCCGGCTCCGGCTCAGTGCGAGAGCCGCAGTTCGTGCTCCTCGACCACGGCCTGTACGTGCGCCTCTCGCCCTCCTTCCAGGCCCAGTACGCGCGCCTCTGGAAAGGCCTCCTCACGCTCGACTACGCCGTCGTGCGCGGCGTCGCGAGCGAGTGGGGCATCGGCATGCCGGACCTCTTCGCGAGCGCTACACTCATGCGGCCCGTCCGCTTCGCGCAGCAGGGCGCGGAGGGTCTGCCGGATTTCGAGCGCATGGACGAGTACGAGCGCGGGGTCGCGATGAAGGCGCGTCTCAAGGGCTTCCTGACCGACACGGACAAGATGCCGAAGGAGCTCGTCTTCATCGGGCGCAACATGCGGTGAGTGGCAGGTGGTCAGGCCGCAGTGCAACTCGCTCACTTTCCGTCCCTTCTCACTCTCCTTGCCATGCTCGCTCGCCTCTGCAGCATCGTACAGGGTATGTCCTCCTCCCGGCTGCCTGTCGTCTGCCCCCCCCCTGACGCACTATAACCCCCTCCGCGCACAGGGAACAATCAGTCCTTCGGCTCACCCGTGAACCGCATACGCATCACCGGCGAATGGGCTGCACGCTCGCTCCTCCGCGCACACGCCCGTGACGTCGCGCTCTCGCCCGTGCGCCGCCTGCGCGAGCTCGTGAGCCACGCCCTCTTCCGCGCCGTCATGTTCACCTCGGACGTCCTCTTCTGGATCGCGCGCGCCCGCCAGTGGTTTTGGCGCCGCTTTGGCTCGGGACGCGTGCATGGGGGAGAGGGCTTCGAGGACGAGCTCGAGCGCACGATGCGCAATTTTGCGAAGGCCAACTTTGGCGTCGATATCCCGCAAAACGTGTTCGAGGGATAGATGGTACTTGGGCATTCGCTTAGACCGTAGATAGACACTTCCTCACGACCACCACTTTTTTCTGCTTCTTGTTGCTCTGTCGTTGAACACGCATGCTTTTGGACTTGCACATTCATGCCCAGCATCCATGTATTGTAATCAGCATCCGGCGCGCACACCGTACTACGCGCCGCCAATAATAGGGTAACGAAATCCACAGAGAACAGACACGTACACACCAAGAGGTATCCGAAAAGAGGGTATGGCCCTGCCGGCCTACGCACGTACAGCTAACATTACAGTTTCATGAGCCCTTTCATCGCGTTCGCGACCGCGAAACTGGATTTGGCCATCACCTGGCGCGACTCCTTCGACACCTCGGGCTGCGACTGCACCTCACTCAGTTTGTTCGCATGCTCGCCGAGCTCGCGCAGGATCTCCTCGCCCTGTGCCTGCGCCCCCGGCGGGAAGTTGTCCTTGCAGACGGCGACGATGCTCGACACGATCGTGATGATCTGTGTCAGATTCTCGTTCAGCGTCGGCGAAGGTGTCGGGCTCCGCACCCCCGAAAGGACGCTCTGAATTGCGTAAACGATCGATTCAGTTTGCGCCTCGAGGTATGGCTGTCCAGGTCGTCAGAACACGTCAACTCGTGCCAAGAAAACAAAACGAACCTTGAGTTCGGCCCACGCCTCGTCGGGGCCTTCGCCTGTCGCGGAGCTATCGCTCTTATTCCCGTTCCCGTTCGCCTTGGGCTGGTCGAAAATTGGCGGCGGCGAACTCGCGTTTGAACTCGACATGTTCGACGGCGGGCGTCGGCCCTCCAACGACGGCCTCCCTCCCCCTGCTGCCCCGCGCGGGGGCGACACGGGCGCGAACCGGTCGTCTCCATTCCGCGAGCTCGTGCTGCTCCCAGATCGCTGGTGCGCCGGCGGCGAACGCAGCTCTTCAACGGACCGGAGCGAGGGCGCGAACCCGTTCGTCGCAGAGCCCCCGCTCGCCGCGGACGCGAACTGGTCCTGTTCCGCACGCGTCGCCTTGCGCACCAGAATCGTCTTCCCGAGCTCGGTCACCGTCGCCGAGACGTGGCTCGCCGCCGCGTCGAGAAGGGATACAGGAGACATGCCTGCGCTCGTGGCGTGCGTCTTGGCGGCTGCGACAAGGTTGCTGAGCGTCGCATCGAGCCGTTCGCGCAGAGCTTGCAGCGCGTCGAGATCTACCTCAGACCGGTCGCGTGATGAGCGCCGCTCGAACGCGCGAACGTCATCGCTCAATGCAGTAACTGCGTTCACTACGGCCTTCATCGGCTGGAGGACGCGTGTCGGGGCGTTCGATCGGCCGGCGGTGAGGAGTTGGTCAATGGATGAGACAAAGGCGGTGACGTGGACGTCGACAAGTCCGCCGTCGCGAGCGACCGGGACCTGGTCTGCGTCCACCTTGATGGGCTGCGAGAATAACTGCGAGGTTGCTGTGCAGAAAGTGGTCAGATGTAGGTTGTTAGTATGGACAAAACAGCGCGCACCCTTGACGCTCCGCAGTTCCGTCTTCGCCTGCTCGTATTTGCGCTTGTACTCCTTGACCTGTGCGTCGAGGTCGCGGATGACAACGAGGTCGTTCTCTCTGGCCGCGGTGAGCTCGTCGTTGCGTGACGACAGATCCGACAGCTCTATCGTGAGCCCTTCGAGATCCGACCGTAGCTGGTCCAGTAGACCAGCCTCCACCTGCGGTCACTTCAGCACACTGCGGAGAAGATGAGAGAGACCGGAAAACACGCACCGAACGTCCGCCCCCGTCCGCTTCGAGCTGTTGACAGCGTTCTTGCAGGTCCTGGATTGTGTCTTCGTCTTGTTGCTGCCGCCGCGCTGCCATATCCTTCTCGCGAGCGCGCTCTTCCCGTAAGGTTTCGAGTTCTTGTTGCAGCGCGAGCATTGCAGTGCCCTTCTCCTCGGCTCGCTAGACCGTACGTTTGTCAGTCAAACGAAAAGGACCGCAAAGCTGAGAGAGACTCACCCTTCGCAGCTCGTCGAGCTCCTGCTCCATCGCGCGCACGCGGTTTTCCCCGTCGAGCCACTTCATCTCTCGCTCCTGCACGTCCTCGAGATCCCGCTCGAGGCCCGTGATGCGTGTCTGCATCGTCGCGATCTTGTACTCGTACTCGCGGCGCATCCGCTCTTGATCCTCCCCTGCAACGCTCGTCCGTCCCCCGCCGCCCAGCATCCGCGCCCCGATCCCGCTCGCCCCCGCCGACCGGTCCGACGCCGCCGACTGCCGCCCGTACGACATCCGCTCGTAGTAGTCCTCCCCGCTCCGCCCGCCTGCGCCGCTCTCGTCCTCGTCACCGTCCGCGGCCTGCAGCCGGGCGCTCAACCCACTCAGCCCGCCGAGCCCGCCCACAGGGGGACTGCGCGGGCTCAGCTCTGCCTCGCGCTCTGAGTCGCTCGCGCCACCCCCGCGCCGCCCGTCGCGTTCGACGCTGCGGTCGCGGTCGCGCCCGCGGTCAATCGCGGTGCTCGAGCTGTCGCGTGGGTCACGGCCGTAGGGGACTTCGATCTCCTCCTCGGCGATGGTGCTCTTGTTCGGGATGATCATGCCCATGCCCGCCGTCGCGCTCTGGGCATTCGACGCGCTCGTCGACTCGCTGTGGATGCTGACCGACTCACTCGGTCGGCGCCCAAGCCCTGTCGTGTCCTGAGATGGCCGCCGCCGCTCATTGCCGTACAAATCTTGCGAGGGCTTGCGCCGGCTGCTACCCCCGCCGTACCCACTCCCGTCGCCGCTACGTCGTCCGTTGTCTTCGCTCGGGCGTCGCCCGCCCCCGCCGGGCGTGCTACCTCCGTATCCGCTGTCGTTTCCGCGGTCTTCAGAGACACGGCCGTTACGCGGGAAGTCGGGAGACGGATAGTCGTCGTAGGTAGACCCTGGCGAGGTTGCCGGGGCGGTATCCGGAGGCTGTGGACCTCATCAGTTACCGCCGTGCAGACGTCATAGGAAGAACCACTGACCTCCTCTTTGAACTCGGGATATCGCCGTGCGAGTTCGTAGTATACGTCGCTAGATAGGTCCTTGAAGCGGCCGGAAGGGAGGGTGGCGAGCTTCTGTCGCGCTTGATTGCGCTTGGGATGGAAGTCGTCGCGGACAGGAAGGAAGGGAACTGGATCGGTCGTTAGGAATGGAACATGCATGCTGGGAACGGAGCTACGCACCCTCGTTGTCACTGGTGTTGTTCTTGCGTCTCATCAGTTCATCGTAAACGTCGGTCGAGAGCTCTTGGAACTGCTGCCGCGTGAGACGGGTGAGTTTCTGTCGGGCGGTAGTGCGGGAGTTGGCCGGTTCTATGAAAGGCAACGGTGAGTAAACGGACGACAAGGAGGGACGGCGGTAACGCCAGGATATGACGGCGAGAGACAGATGCAGAGAAGACCGAATTAGCCCAGTGTATTTTGATGAGCTCAATCGAGGACATAGGCAACGCGCGAGATCACGAAATTTCTTGGACGGGTGGAAAAAGAAACGAAAGACAAGATAAGTGAAGAAAGTTGATGAGTGGAGTTCAGGAAAGATGGGTAGACGCGAACGCAGAGATACCGATGTAAGTAGTAACCATAGCCAAAATGAGGGGGAGGGGCGCGCCACCGTGTACAAAACATTGTACCCGCAAGGAATCGCCGCCATTGAGGTTACCTGAGCGTGGACGACATCCGCATTTGCGAAGCGGAAAACACAGGAAGAAGGGGTGAAACGAACGGACAACAAGACGTACCTTTTGCCAAGTAGGACGCAAGATAAGTGCTAAGCTCATCAAAGTGGATTCGGGCAACGATGCGGGGGTCTTGTGTAGAGGACTGGGCGGAAGATGCCTTTGGGAGGGGGCGGTAGGATTCTGTGCGGTAGTTGGAGATGCCCGAGTACGTCGTGTTTGTGGGCGAAGCAGCCCTTGTCGAGCCTGCGCGCCTCATTGCGGCGGCTTAGCGTCAGAATAAGTCGTAAATGGTCGCCAGAAGGACGTAAAGTAGAAAGAAGAGGTGGTCGTCGCGGTGAAGGAGGTTCGTAGGGGAGCTCGGGGGGGAGTCGGGGTCGGATACGAGGAAGGCGAGAGAGAGAAGCACTTCCGTTGCAGTTAGCAGCCCCCATCGCCCGTTAGGCGCCCACGAGTAACGCTACCCGATGGGATCGGGTCTTCTTCGCTCAGTGGCAGTGGCCTTCACCATCACCGCTGTGGTCGACCACCACCACGACTTGGCCGCCGGGGCCACGACATACGCAAACGTATCGTATCCTATAGCTCTCGAAAACTGCACTACTGGTGGTACGCGTGCTAGAGGTACGCCACTCTTCCAGAGGTATACGCTCTTTGTGTAGAAAGTCTGTATTACTGCCAGTGCGCCCGTCGAGTTCGCTCTGTCACCTCCCGTGCAGAGCGTCGCTGGGACAAACAGCACCTAGCGCGACGTAACGCCCTGTCGCGTGTGCTCTCAAGTCATTGAGAGAACCAGAGGCTCCCTCGTCGACCCCATCTTAATCCTGCGCGCCGCGGGAACGTTCACCTGCACCGGTACTGGGACGTACGTTTCTAGATTTGGTACCGGCGCACGGACACTATCAATCCCCTCCGCATCCGTGCCAACCGGCGTCCCGAGGTGCGGCTAGATTCCTCTCGCGACAACATTGTAAGCGAGGACAACTCGGTCCAGTAACGGCACCAGTTTCCACGCTCACGCGCCCGAATCTGTACTCACATATACCGCGTAATATTACAATCTACACTTAGTACGCCCCGCCCTCTTTAGCAGCCCACCGCTATGAAAATTCACGATATGAGCACTCGACCACACGTTCAGACTAAATAGCGCTCACATCCCGGCTGAATAACGAAGGGCGCAGTTTGCGCAACCGCCACGTTGGAGTCAATGACCTCGAGCACGACCGTCGTGCCTAGCACCCCGTTTAGAGTCGGACGCAGCGAGTACCATGCGGCGTGCATAACTAAACGTACCTGCGGTGACGTTCGTCGGCCAGAGGAACGAAGTCGCGTTGATGTGCAGGAATAGTCCAATCAGGTGCCCGCCGCTTATGACACTGTAAAAGAGGGGATCAGCAACACCGTTTTCTTTATGCTGAGGGTGTAGGCCGCCAGTCGGAGACTCGACATACTCCTGTGAACACAACATCACTCCCGGATCAGCTAATCTTTCACACAACAGAAGGATTGGACTCACCAGTTGGTAGGCGGCTGCGGGGCCAGGATAAATCAATTCGAATTAGTATCGGTTTCGCGAAATGGGTTAGATGCAAGTTCACTAACGTATTCCGCCTTGCCAAGTCACCAGTGTCGGCTCACACTGCTTGGCCACGGCTCTTTCAAAGCATCTCAGCGGGATATGCAAAATTCATTGCAATGCTAAATACATACGGGGTATTGATTGTGAGCGGGTCCGCCGCAAACGAAGACGTCGTGAGCGCCATGGCGAGAGCGAGAGCCTTGAAGGTGGTAAACATCTTAAAGAGCTGTAATGCTGTTAGGGGGCCCACTCGACTGACAAATCTTCGCCACTTACCCTTCTTATATCCTCCAGATAGCCTTCATGTATGGGGCGTCAACCGGCCCCTCGTCGGACGCCTGAACAACTTACGTTCAGGCCGAGCGCCGACTGAGAATATACTACTATATAGTCGGCCTCGCGACTGCGATCGCGAGCTGTCTTGGGCTTACCAGTTCACATGGTCCGTAGTAATACAGCGCCGAGTGGTCAAGTGGCCCCCTCGCAGTGTGCATCTCGCCGAACCTGGAACCTACTGCGGCGCTTCGGGATAGTCGAGGAGGCCACAATGCGGCACCTCCGTATCCGCAAGAGTCCCACCCGGTGGGGGAACAAGTTGACGGGCCATCTACAAAAACCCAAAATGCTCGCGAGTCGCGACCGCCCGCGAGCCACCACGAGCCACCGCTCGCCCGTGGTACGGTTGAAGTCACCTGGACATCGCAACATCCATGGCTAATTAGCCTGCGCTACCCCCCCCCCCCACTTGGCTAGGCTAATTAGCCTCGGCCTTTCTATAATCACCACCTTTCTATAAACCGCCAACAAAGCCCCGGTAAGGAAACCGTTAACTACCGGAAACGCCAGCGCTCCACGGCCTACACACCCAATCCCGGAAGATGTCCGCAGATATCGGGAGATGTCCGCAGATATCACATCAGCAAAACCGCGGGTCTAGGACAGCGCCCTGCAGCGTGCCACGAGGTAGGCAAGGCGCTACAGGCGCTCGTCCCGCCGGACTGGCGGCCTACAGAGTGCACGCAGTGCGCTGCTGTACATAGTCTGGGACGGCGATCTCTACTAGACATTCGCCGTCGCCTACGATTTTTCCATAGAGCTATATATATTTTAGTCTATTAGATGAGATATATGCCAACCCATATATTCACCTGCGGAAATGCTGCGTGCGAGCTGCAATTGCCCGTATGGGCTTATATGGGACATGTAGCAATCACTTACTGTCATCAAACCACACATCTAGAATCCGCAATGAGAGGCCCAAAGAATATAGAGCGAGAAGGCTATGAATGGTGACCGTCCAACGCCTCAACATGTATTGCAGCTTGCACATACTAATCGCCGAGTCACAGGCGCCGGTGGACGAAAGCCAATCTTGTCCTTGCCTTCCATTCCTGGAGAGTGACGTCACGTACCTCCACCCACTGTTCCTTCTGTGCGACGGACAATGACGCAACACGACAGCAACTTGACTTCGAATCTCGACGAGAAGACTCAAGAGTCGCGCCGCCCGACTATAAAATGCCCTTGACCCTGGAAACACAAACACACGACTTGCCTTCCACTCCCATCATCCCCACAACATCTGCCAGCCCGCGATGAGTGGCCAACCTTCAATATCCCGCCCTCGTCGTGCCCGGTAAGCCCCATACATGTGTGCATATACTCACTCCTAAACAGTGTTAGGGTTAGGGAGGGTTAGGGAGGAGGAGCAATCCGAGCGAAGCGAGGATTGCGACGATGCAACGATGTGAGTGGTTAGGGTTAGGGTGGGGAGCAACTGCGAGCGAAGCGAGCAGTTGCGACGATGCGATTGTGATGGTACGGGCGAAATGGCCTATGGGGGGTGAGGACTTCCTCAGCCCCAGCCCATTTCGCCTTTATACGGCTCATCAGGGCTCATTTCGGTGACTTCCATTGATCACGCGGCAAGGGCGCAGACCCCGACTGATCGGGATATTGCCCTTGTGACTAATGCTTAAGTCCGATATCGGATCCGGGCCGCCGCCGGTAGGCGGCCCGGTTGCTGACTGATGCCTTTAAGTCCGGTGGACCGGCATATACTTAAAAATAGCATCGTCGCAAGCGCTAGCTTCTAAACGCCGAAGTTGTTCCCACCCCTTGGTCTAAGCGCGCGCTTAGATAACAAGGTGATCTCGGAGATAACTGCTTATCTTAGGGTTAGGGAGGGGTTAGGGAGGGGAGCAAACGCGAGCGAAGCGAGCGTTTGCGACGATGCGACGGTGTGAGGGGCGAAATGTGCCTATGGGGGTGAGGATCAATCCCCACCCAGCCCATTTCGCCTTTATACGGCTCATCAGGGCTCATTTCGGTAATCCATTGATCACACGACAAGGGCACGCGAACTCCGAGATCTCGGAGAACCCTTGTTGACTAATGCTTAAGTCCGATATCGGACCCCGGGGCGCCGCCGGTAGGCGGCCCGGGTGAGCTGACTGATGCTTAAGTCCGGCGACCGGCATATGTGTCATCATCAGCTAAGCGCTGGCATCCCCGAGATCCCCTAACTCTAGCGATAAGCGCTGTGTACGCTTATCTTATCTAGATGATGATAGATGAGATGACTGCTATCTTATCTTATCAGCCTCTACCCTTTAAGGCAATGCTTTCGCACGAGCACGTGACCGGGACCTTAGGGTTAGGGTTAGGGAGGAGGAGCAATCCGAGCGAAGCGAGGATTGCGACGATGCAACGGTGCGAGTGGGCGAAATGTGCCTATGGGGGTGAGGATCAATCCCCACCCAGCCCATTTCGCCTTTATACGGCTCATCAGGGCTCATTTCGGTAATCCATTGATCACACGACAAGGGCACGCGAACTCCGAGATCTCGGAGAACCCTTGTTGACTAATGCTTAAGTCCGATATCGGACCCCGGGGCGCCGCCGGTAGGCGGCCCGGGTGAGCTGACTGATGCTTAAGTCCGGCGACCGGCATATATGTCATCATCAGCTTAGCGCTGGTGTCCCCGTGATCCTAACTCTAGCGATAAGCGCTGTGTACGCTTATCTTATCTAGATGATGATAGATGAGATAACTGCTATCTTATCTTATCAGCCTCTACCCTTTAAGGCGATGCTTTCGCACGAGCACGTGACCGGGACCTTAGCATAATAAGATGAAAGTCGCACGGCGTACCGTTAGGGTTAGGGTAGGGTTAGGGTTCGGGTTAGGGCTTAGGGTTCGGGTTAGCTAAGCCATGTACCAGTTAGCGTCCGTAATGCTTATAAATAATTTATAATTTACTAACGGTTAGGGTTAGGTTTAGCGGGACCCCGGGGGCGGTGGGGTCCCTAAGCATTATTCGGTGTTACAGAACTTGTAAACTTCGTGTTCTTGGTGCCTAATAAGAGTACCTTGGGGTACCTAATAAGAGCCGACAGGTCAGTGAGTTCGACTTGGGTAAGTCCAGAGGTCGACATATCGTACCGCAGAGCGACCTCAGGTTTGTTTCGCTGTTTGGTTATTTCAACGGACGTAAACGTCGAGCGCCATAATAGCGTCAACAATCTACTCCCAATACAGACGGCATACCGTTGGCGGGCAGAAACCCATTGGCTATCGCTTACACCCTGCCGCGAAACCCTTAGCCTTTCGGCCGTACGATCGCTTAGACCCGCGACTACATCAGCGGGGAACCGGATTGCGCTTTACACGTATCTCAGACACGAATCTGAAGACCTGTTCGAATACCTTTATCGGCACCTGTTCGGCGCCTAGAACAGTGGTTTATCTGGGCTTGGTGAGCGACGATGAATGTTTTCGCGGTGATCTATCACGTACTGCCTGTGTGGGTCGGTGAAAGCGCGATCAAATAAGTCGTCGATAGCTGCATTATTCTCGAGATCTGCGTCGTCGTCGCTAAGTAGCGTTGGATCGCCGAACTCACCGCCGACGGGGTGCCACCCTTTCGGAGTGTCGTCGTCGGTGTCAACTGCCATTGCTTCTGGCGGTTGCGAGATTTTCTCATCAAGCTTTTGGAGAACAAGTTTTTTCCAAAGATTTGTAAGGTCGAAAAGGTTGCGAGTGCGTTTGCGACTCACAATCATTCGACGATTAAGAATATTGATTTTACGCATATCGGGAATCCAGACTTCCCCGCCGGCTCCATCCGGAACTGGGCTAGCCAGCTCCGGACGGACGTCGAGTGAGCCTATCAACCTCGATGGGCGTGGCCAGTTCCCGTCAATTCCGGTATTAAGGCCAAGGTCGGCACGTGAGTGCCATTCCTTCCAATATCCTAAGATTTGTTCTCCAAGTTCTGTAGCGGAGAAGTAATTCCATGCTGTATTATAGTGGGTTTTCAAGACGAGAACGCCCTCGCTTTCGCCCTCGGTTTCCCGAGGTGCGGCTTTTTCCGCCAGCCGCTTTTCCCAGCGTTCGACGAAGTATTTCTTGACCCACTGATTAATCAGTGTTTGCGGATAACCGCGCTTTACATACAGGGCTACCAAATCCTGAATGCTCTCCATATAACCCGGATAAAGGCTATTAAGCGTGGCTAAACGTGACATCTCACCAATGAAGGTGCCTCGCTTTACGTCGAGGGGGTGACCAGATATCCATGGAATTCTTTCCATGTGGTTTTTCTCTTTACGGAATGGTTTCCATTGGAGCTTACGGTTTTCGTCGAAAAAGAACGTAGCGTCAAGGAAATTACATCGCCATTTAGATACTTCCCACAGAATCTGACAGCCATCGAATTTAATTAAATCGTTAAGAATGGCGAGGGCCCTTTCGCTATTTCGGGCCCGGACTATTCCGAAGCAATCATCGATGTATCGCCCATAAAAAGCAATGGATGGGTGATCTAGGACTTTCGCACGGTTTTCAAAATGACATCCGAACAAGTTAGCCATGTCCGGCGCTTCTGCCACGCCCATAGCGAGGCCTCGGTTTTGAAGGTAGTGCTGTCCGTCGTACTGGCAGACCAGCTCTTTGCTGCTCACTATCATTGCGCGCCTGAACGCCGAATGTCGCGCTCGCATTTGCATGCCTATAATCCCGTTATAAGCGCCATGCTCGGCTTCTGTCCAGCTGTATTGCATCATTCTGTCACCGAATGTGTGGTCTAGCCACATTTGGTCGACAATGTCTACACATTGTTCTAGTGGAACGTTCGGGTAGAATGCTACTACGTCCCCTGTGACAAAGAACCAGGTCTCGTCGTGCGGGGGTACGGGTAATGATAATCGGCTTAATTTTAACACCAAGTCTTTGGTACCGTGGATGACGGTTGGCGAGGCTTTTATTAAGCTTTTAAGTTCTTTAGAAGCATATTTAGCGGCAGGTCCCATTAAGACGCTGTGACACGGGACGATGGGTCGGAACCCCGGTGGGTTCTTGTGGATCTTAGGGATCCCATAGAACTGGGGGTATTCGTGTTCTTCGCCTGCACTCTTGTCGATGAACTTGCTTCTCAGAAAGTCATCGAGTCCGAGTTCGGACAGTTCCGGTTGCAGCTCCACTAGCTGGGCTATTTCCGAAATCTCCGCTTGCTTCTTATCTAAGATTAAGTCTGCTTCATGCCTTGTGATCGGCGTGTAATCTATGGGATTAGAAAGCATTTTCTTAGTTTGTTCAATGATCCAGGTGCGCTCAGACACCGCAAGCCCAAGGTTTTTATCTGTGAGAGTCACGACATAATCGTTATCCTTCAGATAGGATAATATGGCAGAAGGGTTCGGCGCGAGCGCTTTACTTGGTACGCTTTCCTTCACGTCCATAGGGATTTTAGCGATCGTGTCTAACACGAAGCGCTTGCCCCTTTGGATGCCACGTTCTATCCATAGCGGTAGGGTAGGAAGCCGGTCACTTTTTGGCTTTTTTACCTCATAGTCTGGATCAAATGGACGGTCCGGGCCATCTTTAAACGAAAAGAAGATACGCCACTTAAGGCGGCGTTCAAAATCTTCCCATGCCTCTGAGATTACCTCTCTTCGATGACGCGGACGGAACATATATTTAAGTCCAACACTTAATTCATAGGCTATTTTATCTGGAATTGACACGCCGGGAGAAAGATGTACAAAGCTTTTATATTGGGCGGCTTCTACTACTCTAAGAGGCGTTTGAAGCAGTACATATTCTATTGCCTGGGAGGCGGTCATAGTAAGTATTTTGTCGGGTAATGTAGAAGGACGACCATAGGTGTAATTACTTACGCCTTTGCCTTTCCCTTGCCCTTCGGGTCCGACTTCTTGGACTGTTGCCCTTTGCCCTTGCCGGGCTTGGGGCCTTTGGCCTTGGCGGCCGGCTTTTGCGTGTTCGAAGAAGGGCTCGCCTTCTTCTTGACGTTGGCTTTCGCCTGTTTCTGGCCGGCGGCTGATGGTCCGGCACGACCCTTGCCCTTGGCTGAGACCTGCAGCTTTAAGGGCATTAGATAAGGCACGACGCGAGCTTGGATACATGCTTACCTTATTCATTTGGGCCGTGATCGGCTTGATTTTGGCGTTGACTGCCTTGTCGATGGCGGACTGGACTGAGGGTCCAGGCTTCGTCTCGTCCACCTGCATGGCGTCTTCGGAGGCTTTGACGGCCTCCTTCTTCTTCTCGACCTTCTTCGCCATCGCCCGGGCTTTACCTTCGACGAGGTGTTGCACACGGGCGACCAAGGGGAGGGCATCGGAGATCAAGTTCTCCATCTCCTTGACGGCGGCAGGGTCGTCCTCAAGCCCCAACATCTCTACTTTGCAGCCCTCACCGAGCTGCTCGACGATGGCGTCGCCCTTCTTGTAACGGAAGGACGCGACCTGGCGAGACAGGCGAACCTGCTGCCACGTCGTGGACACGATGTCAGCGACTCGTGCCCAGAGAATGTTGAAGTTGAGCCCCCTTCCAAGGAACTCGACCTCCGCCTTCTTAGCCTCGATGGCGGCGTCGAGGAAGGCTTTCTCGGCTGCAGTGACCGCCGAGTTGACCTTCGCTTGAGCGGCAGCGAACTGTGCGCTCGAGTCTCCTTCCCTAAACTCCTTGCTCGCTTGGAGAGTAGGGCCCTTAACTTTAAGGGGTTGGGGTTGCACCGTCGCTGCCTCCAGGGAGGCGAGCGACTTCTTGGCGTTGACCAGCTTTTCAGCCTGCTCATAGATCCGCCGGATCTCTGCGCCAAGGGCTTCTCTATACGCGCTCGGGACACAGCCCACGAGCTCGTTAATAGAGGTGGCCTTATCATAAGCCTGACGGCGAATGATAGCACCGTCTGTCTCGTTGTGGCGAGCGTCAGCGACGGCGGCCAAGCTCGGGCTTAAGGCCCTCGCGGTGGCGGAAGCGAAGTGGATGGTCTGGGAGGTAGAGGCCATGGTAGTGGAAAAAGGGGGGGGTGAGGAGACCATGTGTGGGGCTTTGACCGGTGTTGAGCTCGAAGCCCAGCCGTATCGCACCGGCGCGAGGAACGGCCACTACGGTCCAGGTTGCCTTGGCTACTTCTCGTCGTCGGGTGGCAGCACGACCTGTTCCAGATCCCTAAGACCGGGCCGCGCGGACTAATGTCGCATTAAGTACCGGTAAAGGTACGCGCAGTCAGGGGTACCAAAGCCGCCCTGTACACACCGCCGGGAGTCGACTGACCCTCGTCCCCGAAAGGGGGCCCCCACCCCCAAGCGAGGGCGAGGTGACCCGGTGGCCGGAATCGGATGCTATGGTAGAATCCCACGGTTTCGTCCGGTCCACTGCGCGAAGCGACTAACGTGGCTTGCGAGCCGAAGCTGCCGGTGCAACCGCTTTTTAAGAAGCGACGGAGTTCGGGCTCATCGGGTACCGCCCCCTCTGAGTTTAGCTACCGTCCACCGGTTTCCCGGCTATAAAGACTATATCTTAAGCGGTATCAACGGCCATTACAGCCTACTCCGCCCACCGCCATCTAGTCGTTGAACGTCTCCCACGGTGCAAGCACCAAGCGGGGTTCGCTGCTGATTACCGATTTATCCTTTCGGATAATCCTCGGGATTGTTACCATACCCGGTTGTCAACCGGTGCCTCGACCCTTTCGGGCCTTCGGCGGTACCCTCGGCTTTACGGCTTTCCAGCAATTTGACGGTGTTGCCGCGACGGCGCGACTAGCCGGGTTGACTATCTTTGGGACGGCTGTTAGACGACGCTTAGGAGCCTTCAGCCCCGCGCCGCCACCCGGGCAGCGAACCCAGAGCCCCGCAGCCCGACTACCCCTGAACGTGGCACTCACCTGATGTCGACGCCCTATGGCGGGAGCGCCGACGTGCCGCTCAAGGGATGAGGTTGCTTGTTGTAGAGTTAGGGAGGAGGAGCAATCCGAGCGAAGCGAGGATTGCGACGATGCAACGGTGCGAGTGGGCGAAATGTGCCTATGGGGGTGAGGATCAATCCCCACCCAGCCCATTTCGCCTTTATACGGCTCATCAGGGCTCATTTCGGTAATCCATTGATCACACGACAAGGGCACGCGAACTCCGAGATCTCGGAGAACCCTTGTTGACTAATGCTTAAGTCCGATATCGGACCCCGGGGCGCCGCCGGTAGGCGGCCCGGGTGAGCTGACTGATGCTTAAGTCCGGCGACCGGCATATATGTCATCATCAGCTTAGCGCTGGTGTCCCCGTGATCCTAACTCTAGCGATAAGCGCTGTGTACGCTTATCTTATCTAGATGATGATAGATGAGATAACTGCTATCTTATCTTATCAGCCTCTACCCTTTAAGGCGATGCTTTCGCACGAGCACGTGACCGGGACCTTAGCATAATAAGATGAAAGTCGCACGGCGTACCGTTAGGGTTAGGGTAGGGTTAGGGTTCGGGAGGGGAGCAACTGCGAGCGAAGCGAGCAGTTGCGATGATGCGATTGTGATGGTACGGGCGAAATGGCCTATGGGGGGTGAGGACTTCCTCAGCCCCAGCCCATTTCGCCTTTATACGGCTCATCAGGGCTCATTTCGGTGACTTCCATTGATCACGCGGTAAGGGCGCAGACCCCGATGACTCGGGATATTGCCCTTGTGACTAATGCTTAAGTCCGATATCGGATCCGGGCCGCCGCCGGTAGGCGGCCCGGTTGCTGACTGATGCCCTTAAGTCCGGTGGACCGGCATATACTTAAAAATAGCATCGTCGCAAGCGCTAGCTTCTAAACGCCGAAGTTGTTCCCACCCCTTGGTCTAAGCGCGCGCTTAGATGACAAGGTGATCTCGGAGATAAACTGCTTATCTTTCGAGAGCGCCTAACCATTAAGGTTCGCACAGTCACGTGCAGGGACCTTAGAATAATAAGATAAAGTCGCAAGACGTACCGTTAGGGTTAGGTTAGGGTTAGGGTTCGGGTTAGGGCTTAGGGTTCGGGTTAGCTAAGCCAAATGCTAGTTAGCATCTGTTTAATGCTTATAAATAGATATAAGTTTACTAACGGTTAGAGTTAGGGTTAGCGGGACTCCGGGGGGCGGTGGGGTCCCTAAGCATTAATCGGTGTTACAGAACTTGTAAACTTCGTGTTTTTAGCGCCTAATAAGAGTATCTAGGGCACCTAATAAGAGTCGATAGGTCAGTGGGTTCGACTTGGGTAAGTCCAGCGGTCGACATTTCATCGCGCCTAGCAACCAACCGGTTTGTTTCGCTGTTTGGTTATTTCAACTTGCGTTAACGTCGAGCGCCATAGTAGCGTCAACAATTAACTCCCAATACAGACGGCATACCATTGGCGGGTAGAAACCCATTGGATATTGCTTATTTGCCGTGCCGTGCAACCTTCGCCGGTTAAGGCGATACGAGCACTTAGACCCTCGACTACATCAGAGGGAAACCCGACTGCGTCTTACATGTATCCCGGACAAGAATCTAAAGACCTGTTCGAGAACCTTTCGACACCTGTTCGGCATCTAAAACAGTGGTTTATCTGGGCTAGGCGAGCGACGATGAATGTTTCCGCGATGTTCTATCACGTACTGTGTATGCGGGTCTGCAAACGCGCGGTCCATCGCATCGTCGATAGCTGCATTTATCTCAAGATCTGCGTCGTCGTCCGAAAGGACTAGATCGCCGAACTCGCCGCCGACGGGGTGCCAGCCTTTCGGTCTGTCGTCGGTGCTTTCGACCTGCATTGCTTCTGCAGGCCGTGAGATTTTCTCGTCTAGCTTTTGGAGAACTAGTTTTTTCCAAAGATTTGTTAAGTCGAAAAGGTTGCGAGTGCGTTTGCGACTCACAATCATTCGACGATTTAGAATATTGATTTTCCGCATATCGGGAATCCAGACTTCCCCGCCGGCTCCATCCGGAACTGGACTAGCCAGCTCCGGACGGACGTCGAGTGAGCCTATCAACCTCGATGGGCGTGGCCAGTTCCCGTCAATTCCGGTATTAAGGCCAAGGTCGGCACGAGTGTGCCATTCCTTCCAATATCCCATTATTTGTTCTCCAAGTTCTGTAGCGGAGAAATAATTCCATGCTGTGTTATAGTGGGTTTTCAAAACGAGAACGCCCTCGCTATCGCCCTCGGTTTCCCGAGGTGCGGCTTTATCCGCCAGCCGCTTTTCCCAGCGTTCGACGAAGTATTTTTTGACCCACTGATGAACCAGTGATTGCGGATAACCACGCTTTACATACAGGGCTACCAAATCCTGAATGCTCTCCACATAGCCCGGAAGAAGGCTATTAAGCGTAGCTAGCCGTGACATCTCACCGATGAAGGTGCCTCGTTTTACGTCGAGGGGATGACCAGATATCCACGGAATTCTCTCCATGTGGTTTTTCTCTTTACGGTATGGTTTCCATTGAAGTCGCCTGTTCTCGTCGAAGAAGAAGGTCGCGTCAAGGAAATTGCATCGCCATTTGGATACTTCCCACAGAATCTGACAGCCATCGAATTTGACTAAATCGTTAAGAATTGCGAGGGCCCTTTCGCTATTTCGGGCCCGGACAATTCCGAAGCAGTCGTCGATGTAACGCCCATAAAAAGCAATGGATGGGTGTTCTAGGACTTTTGCACGGTTTTCAAAATAACATCCGAATAAATTAGCCATATCCGGCGCTTCTGCCACGCCCATAGCGAGGCCTCGGTTTTGAAGGTAGTGCTGTCCGTCGTACTGGCAGACCAGCTCTTTGCTGCTCACTATCATTGCGCGTCTGAACGCCGAATGTCGCGCCCTCATTTGCATACCTATAATCCCATTATAGGCGCCATGCTCGGCTTCAGTCCAGCTGTATTGTATCATCTTATCTCCGAACGTGTGGTCTAGCCACATTTGGTCGACAATGTCTACACATTGTTCAAGTGGAACGTTCGGGTAAAACGCTACTACGTCACCCGTGACAAAGAACCAGGTCTCGTCGTGTGGGGGAACGGGCAGTGATAGTCGGCTTAATTTTAACACCAAGTCTTTGGTACCGTGGATAACGGTTGGCGAGGCTTTAATTAAGCTTTTAAGTTCTTTTGAAGCATATTTGGCGGCAGGTCCCATTAAGACGCTGTGGCACGGGACGATGGGTCGGAACCCCGGGGGTTCTTGTGTATCTTAGGGATACCGTAGAATTGGGGGTATTCGTGCTCTTCGCCTGCACTCTTATCGACGAACTTGCTTCTCAGAAAGTCGTCGAGTCCGAGTTCGGACAGTTCCGGTTGCAGCTCCACTAGCTGGGCTATTTCCGAAATCTCCGCCTGCTTTTTATCTAAGATTAAGTCTGCTTCACGCCTTGTGATCGGTGTGTAATCTATGGGATTAGAAAGCATTTTCTTAGTTTGTTCAATGATCCAGGTGCGCTCAGACACCGCAAGCCCAAGGTTTTTATCTGTGAGCGTCACGACATAATCGTTAGCTTTCAGATAGGATAAGATGGCCGAAGGGTTAGGCGCGAGCGCTTTACTTGGTACGCTTTCCTTCACATCCTCAGGGATTTTAGCGATCGTTTCTAAAACGAAGCGCTTGCCCCTTTGGAGACCACGTTCTATCCATAGCGGTAGGGTTGGAAGCCGGTCACTTTTTGGCTTCTTAACCTCATAGTCTGGATCAAATGGACGGTCCGGGCCATCTTTAAACGAAAAGAAGATCCGCCACTTAATGCGGCGTTCGAAATCTTCCCATGCCTCAAGGATTACCTCCTTTCGATGACGGGGACGGAACATGTATTTAAGTCCAACACTTAACTCATAGGCTATTTTATCTGGGATTGACACTCCCGGTGAAAGATGTACAAAACTTTTATATTGGGCGGCCTCGACTACTCTAAGAGGGGTATGAAGCAGTACGTATTCTATTGCCTGGTGGGAGGTCATGGTTAAGATTTTGTCGGGTAACGTCGACGGGCGACCAAAGATGTAATTACTTACTGCTTGGCCTTTCCCTTGCCCTTGACGTCCGGCTTGGACTGTTGCCTCTTGCCTTTGTTGGGCTTGGGGCCTTTGGCCTTGGCGGCCGGCTTCTGCGTGTTCGAAGAAGGAATCGCCTTCTTCTTGACGTTGGCTTGCGCCTGTTTTTTGCCGGCGGCTGATGGACCCGCTCGACCCTTGCCCTTTGCTGAGACCTGCAGCTATAAGGGCATTAGATAAGGCTCGCCGCGAGCTGGGGCGGAGACTTACCTTATTCATCTGGGCCGTGATGGGTTTGATTTTCGCGTTGACGGCCTTGTCGATGGCGGACTGGACCGAGGGACCAGGTTTGGTCTCGTCCACCTGCATGGCGTCGTCGGCGGCCTTGACGGCCTCCTTCTTCTTCTCGACCTTCTTCGCCATGGCCCGTGCCTTTCCCTCGACGAGGTGCTGGACGCGGGCCACCAAGGGGAGTGCGTCGGAGATCAAATTCTCCATCTCCTTGATGGCGGCAGGGTCGTCGTTCAACCCCAACATCTCTACAGTGCACCCTTCACCGAGGTGCTCGACGATTAAGTTGCCCTTTTTGTATTGGAATTGGGCAACTTGGCGAGACAGGCGAACCTGCTGCCACGTCGTGGTCACGATGTCTGCGACACGTGCCCAGAGAGTGTTGAAGTTGAGGCCCTTCCCAAGGAACTCGACTTCCGCCTTTTTAGCCTCAATGGCGGCGTCGAGGAAGGCTTTCTCCGCTGCAGTGACCGCGGAGTCGACCTTCACCTGAGCGGCAGCGAACTGCGCGCTCGAGTCTCCTTCCCGGAACTCCTTGCTCGCTTGGAGTTTCGGGCCCTTCACACGAAGGGAGGAGGGCGGCTCAGTCGCTGCCTCCAGGGAGGCGAGCGACTTCTTGGCATTGACCAGCTTTTCAGCTTGCTCGTAGATCCGCCGGATCTCCGTGCCAAGAGCCTCACGGTATGCGCTGGGGACACAGCCCACCAGCTCATTGACCGTAGTGGCCTTTTCGAACGCCTGACGGCGGACGATCGCACCGTCGCTCTCGTTGAAACGAGAGTCGGCGAGCGCGGCCATGCTCGGGCTTAAGGCCCTCGCGGTGGCGGTAGCGAAATGGATAGCGTTGGAGGTGGATGCCATTGGGGTGGAAAGGGGGTGAAGACGCAGGGATGAGATCGCTTGTAGTAGAGTTAGGGAGGGGAGCAACTGCGAGCGAAGCGAGCAGTTGCGATGATGCGATTGTGATGGTACGGGCGAAATGGCCTATGGGGGGTGAGGACTTCCTCAGCCCCAGCCCATTTCGCCTTTATACGGCTCATCAGGGCTCATTTCGGTGACTTCCATTGATCACGCGGTAAGGGCGCAGACCCCGATGACTCGGGATATTGCCCTTGTGACTAATGCTTAAGTCCGATATCGGATCCGGGCCGCCGCCGGTAGGCGGCCCGGTTGCTGACTGATGCCCTTAAGTCCGGTGGACCGGCATATACTTAAAAATAGCATCGTCGCAAGCGCTAGCTTCTAAACGCCGAAGTTGTTCCCACCCCTTGGTCTAAGCGCGCGCTTAGATGACAAGGTGATCTCGGAGATAAACTGCTTATCTTTCGAGAGCGCCTAACCATTAAGGTTCGCACAGTCACGTGCAGGGACCTTAGAATAATAAGATAAAGTCGCAAGACGTACCGTTAGGGTTAGGGTTAGGGTTAGGGTTAGGGAGGAGGAGCAATCCGAGCGAAGCGAGGATTGCGACGATGCAACGGTGCGAGTGGGCGAAATGTGCCTATGGGGGTGAGGTTTCCCTCAGCTCCAGCCCATTTCGCCTTTATACGGCTCATCAGGGCTCATTTCGGTAATCCATTGATCACACGACAAGGGTACGCGAACTCCGAGATCTCGGAGAACCCTTGTTGACTAATGCTTAAGTCCGATATCGGACCCGGGGCGCCGCCGGTAGGCGGCCCGGGTGAGCTGACTGATGCTTAAGTCCGGCGACCGGCATATATGTCATCATCAGCTTAGCGCTGGTGTCCCCGTGATCCTAACTCTAGCGATAAGCGCTGTGTACGCTTATCTTATCTAGATGATGATAGATGAGATGACTGCTATCTTATCTTATCAGCCTCTACCCTTTAAGGCAATGCTTTCGCACGAGCACGTGACCGGGACCTTAGCATAATAAGATGAAAGTCGCACGGCGTACCGTTAGGGTTAGGGTAGGGTTAGGGTTCGGGTTAGGGCTTAGGGTTCGGGTTAGCTAAGCCATGTACCAGTTAGCGTCCGTAATGCTTATAAATAATTATAATTTACTAACGGTTAGGGTTAGGTTTAGCGGGACCCCGGGGGGCGGTGGGGTCCCTAAGCATTTAATCGGTGTTACAGAACTTGTAAACTTCGTGTTCTTGGTGCCTAATAAGAGTACCTTAGGGTACCTAATAAGAGTCGTCAGGTCAGTGAGTTCGACTTGGGTAAGTCCAGAGGTCGACATATCGTACCGCGGAGCGACCTCAGGTTTGTTTCGCTGTTTGGTTATTTCAACGGACGTAAACGTCGAGCGCCATAATAGCGTCAACAATCTACTCCCAATACAGACGGCATACCGTTGGCGGGCAGAAACCCATTGGTTATCGCTTACACCCTGCCGCGAAACCCTTAGCCTTTCGGCCGTACGATCGCTTAGACCCGCGACTACATCAGCGGGGAACCGGATTGCGCATTACACGTATCTCAGACACGAATCTGAAGACCTGTTCGAATACCTTTATTGGCACCTGTTCGGCGCCTAGAACAGTGGTTTATCTGGGCTTGGTGAGCGACGATGAATGTTTTCGCGGTGATCTATCACGTACTGCCTGTGTGGGTCGGTGAAAGCGCGATCAAATAAGTCGTCGATAGCTGCATTATTCTCGAGATCTGCGTCGTCGTCGCTAAGTAGCGCTGGATCGCCGAACTCGCCGCCGACGGGGTGCCACCCTTTCGGAGTGTCGTCGACGGCGTCAACCGCCATTGCTTCTGGCGGTTGCGAGATTTTCTCATCAAGCTTTTGGAGAACAAGTTTTTTCCAAAGATTTGTAAGGTCGAAAAGGTTGCGAGTGCGTTTGCGACTCACAATCATTCGACGGTTAAGAATATTGATTTTACGCATATCGGGAATCCAGACTTCCCCGCCGGCTCCATCCGGAACTGGGCTAGCCAGCTCCGGACGGACGTCGAGTGAGCCTATCAATCTCGATGGGCGTGGCCAGTTCCCGTCAATTCCGGTATTAAGGCCAAGGTCGGCACGCGAATGCCATTCCTTCCAATATCCTAAGATTTGTTCTCCAAGTTCTGTAGCGGAGAAGTAATTCCATGCTGTATTATAGTGAGTTTTCAAGACGAGAACGCCCTCGCTTTCGCCCTCAGTTTCCCGAGGTGCGGCTTTTTCCGCCAGCCGCTTTTCCCAGCGTTCGACGAAGTATTTCTTGACCCACTGATTAATCAGTGTTTGCGGATAACCGCGCTTTACATACAGGGCTACCAGGTCCTGAATGCTCTCCACATAACCCGGATAAAGGCTATTAAGCGTGGCTAAACGTGACATCTCACCTATGAAGGTGCCTCGCTTTACGTCGAGGGGATGACCAGATATCCATGGAATTCTTTCCATGTGGTTTTTCTCTTTACGGAATGGTTTCCATTGAAGCTTCCTGTTCTCGTCGAAGAAGAAGGTAGCGTCTAGGAAATTGCATCGCCATTTAGATACTTCCCACAGAATCTGACAGCCATCGAATTTAATTAAATCGTTAAGAATGGCGAGGGCCCTTTCGCTATTTCGGGCCCGGACTATTCCGAAGCAATCATCGATGTATCGCCCATAAAAAGCAATGGATGGGTGATCTAGGACTTTTGCACGGTTTTCAAAATAACATCCGAACAAGTTAGCCATGTCCGGCGCTTCTGCCACGCCCATAGCGAGGCCTCGGTTTTGAAGGTAGTGCTGTCCGTCGTACTGGCAGACCAGCTCTTTGCTGCTCACTATCATTGCGCGCCTGAACGCCGAATGTCGCGCTCGCATTTGCATGCCTATAATCCCGTTATAAGCGCCATGCTCGGCTTCTGTCCAGCTGTATTGCATCATTCTGTCTCCGAACGTGTGGTCTAGCCACATTTGGTCGACAATGTCTACACACTGTTCTAGTGGAACGTTCGGGTAGAATGCTACTACGTCGCCCGTGACGAAGAACCAGGTCTCGTCGTGCGGGGGTACGGGCAATGATAGTCGGCTTAATTTTAACACCAAGTCTTTGGTACCGTGGATAACGGTTGGCGAGGCTTTAATTAAGCTTTTAAGTTCTTTTGAAGCATATTTAGCGGCAGGTCCCATTAAGACGCTGTGGCACGGGACAATAGGTCGGAACCCCGGTGGGTTTTTGTGGATCTTAGGGATCCCATAAAACTGGGGGTATTCGTGCTCTTCGCCTGCGCTCTTGTCGATGAACTTGCTTCTCAGAAAGTCATCGAGTCCGAGTTCGGACAGTTCCGGTTGCAGCTCCACTAGCTGGGCTATTTCCGAAATCTCCGCTTGCTTCTTGTCTAAGATTAGATCTGCTTCGCGCCTTGTGATCGGCGTGTAATCTATGGGATTCGAAAGCATTTTCTTAGTTTGTGCAATGATCCAGGTGCGCTCAGACACCGCAAGCCCAAGGTTTTTATCTGTGAGAGTCACGACATAGTCGTTATCCTTCAGATAGGATAAAATGGCAGAAGGGTTCGGCGCGAGCGCTTTACTTGGTACGCTTTCCTTCACGTCCTCAGGTATTTTAGCGATCGTGTCTAACACGAAGCGCTTGCCCCTTTGGATGCCACGTTCTATCCATAGCGGTAGGGTAGGAAGCCGGTCACTTTTTGGCTTCTTTACCTCATAATCTGGAT
Source organism: Trametes meyenii (assembly GCA_022606255.1). Classification (NCBI taxonomy): domain Eukaryota; kingdom Fungi; phylum Basidiomycota; class Agaricomycetes; order Polyporales; family Polyporaceae; genus Trametes; species Trametes meyenii. The sequence continues at coordinate 1,744,644 of JABYQG010000008.1, forward strand.
CAAATGGACGGTCCGGGCCATCTTTAAACGAAAAGAAGATGCGCCACTTAAGGCGGCGTTCAAAATCTTCCCATGCCTCTGAGATTACCTCTCTTCGATGACGCGGACGGAACATATATTTAAGTCCAACACTTAGTTCATAGGCTATTTTATCTGGAATTGACACGCCGGGTGAAAGATGTACAAAGCTTTTATATTGGGCGGCTTCTACTACTCTAAGAGGCGTTTGAAGCAGTACATATTCTATTGCCTGGGCGGCGGTCATAGTAAGTATTTTGTCGGGTAATGTAGAAGGACGACCATAGGTGTAATTACTTACGCCTTTGCCTTTCCCTTGCCCTTCGGGTCCGACTATCTTAGCGCTGGTGTCCCCGTGATCCTAACTCTAGCGATAAGCGCTGTGTACGCTTATCTTATCTAGATGATGATAGATGAGATGACTGCTATCTTATCTTATCAGCCTCTACCCTTTAAGGCAATGCTTTCGCACGAGCACGTGACCGGGACCTTAGCATAATAAGATGAAAGTCGCACGGCGTACCGTTAGGGTTAGGGTAGGGTTAGGGTTAGGGTTAGGGTTAGGGTTAGGGTTAGGGTTAGGGTTAGGGTTAGGGTTAGGGTTAGGGTTAGGGTTAGGGTTAGGGTTAGGGTTAGGG